>JALJCO010004662.1:0-120000 GCA_023101725.1 Atherinomorus stipes
GCTGACTTTCATATAATGGAGTTCACCGGTGACTGAGCCAAAAAGGTCCATAAAAGTCCACAAAAACTTGTCAATATTCCTCCATACTGCTCGTCCAATGTAATCCAAGTGTCCTGAGTGGGTAGCGTCCAGAATTTACTGGAAACCATCATTTAGTAGATTTTTAGAGCCAAAACAGTACAACATTACAGTTTCTAGTTGCGTGTTCGTGCGAGTTCACAATAGGGGATTATCACGCTTCCGCGTTCCGGTTTCCGGAAGTTGAAACATCTGAAGCTTCCTCTTCCGGGCCAGGAATGGCTCAATGTTGCTGCTCTGTTCCATTGTGTACATCTAATAAACATCGCCAGCCGTAACTAAGTTTTCATGGATTCCCGACTGAAAAGAAACTAAGGAAGAAGTGGATGAAAGCGATTTGTCGGAGTGAAGGACTGAAACTTAAAATAAAACAGGGTTGCGCGTATGTCTGTAGTCGGCACTTCAATGATGCAGACTACACCACAGCTAGCGTTAGCAAGCTCGCGTTAGCTGACGTTACCAACTTTTCGCTTGTGAAAACATACAAGCGTCTGAAAACTGGGTCTGTACCTCCCTGTTTCCAGTGGAACAACTGGGGACTGCCAAGAAAGGAGACGCTTTCAGATGCTTGTGTGTTTTCAGCCGCACAAAGTTAGGCACGTCATCAAGCTGGCTAATGCTAGCCTGCCAACACGACTGTGCAGACTGCCGGCTACAAACAAACGTGTGTCATTTTATTATAAAGTTCAGTCCTTCACCGCGGCGAATCGGTCGTTTTAATCCACTTCTTCCTTAGCATCACTTCAGTCTGGAATGAAAACTTGGCATTGGCGTTTATCCGATTAACAAAGTTTAACAGAGTAGTAGCTGGCGGACTATTGTTAGCAGGTTAGCATTAGCCAGCTTGATGACGTGCCGAACTTTGTGCGGCTGAAAACACACAATCATCTGAAAACGTCTCCTTTCTTGGCAGTCCCCAGTTGTGCCACTGGAAACGAGGGGGTACAGACCCGATTTTCAGATGTTTGTGTGTTTTAAGACGCACAAAGTTAAGCACGTCAGTAAACGCTAGCTGGCTAATGCTAGCATGCTGTGAAGTGCCGGTGTTGTGCCCCACCGGCGACAAACAAACGTGTGTTTTATTATAAAGTTCGGCCCTTCACCGCGGCAAATCGATCGCTTTGATCCAGCTTTTGATCCAGTATCACTTCAGTCTAGAATGAAAACTTAAGTATGTTTGGAGTTTATCCGATTTAAACAGTATAACAGAGCAGGAAAGGCTGTCGTTAACATGGCCCGGAAGAGGAAGTGTCAAAATCCGGGAACTTCCGGTAAGCGTGATAATCTCCTATACTACAGAAGCTGCAGCGGTCAGAGCCTACTCTGCCGATAATGCAAGCGTAGATGAAGAAATTCACTGTTTACATTGTGCTAAGAGCAACCAAGCTGCAGACAAACACAAGAGGGGTTGGATATCGATTTAACACAAAGAAAGAAAGAAAAACAGAACGCGGGATCTCGTCTGCCGCATCCGTGGTGGTGGAAGAGATGCTACGATGTGTTCAGACCAAGTGTGATTTGGGTGTCAAGGGCGTCAGGTTTACATTCAAAGTCAATGGCTGACGTGCGTCAGAGAAGCGTTGAAGATCCTGCGGCACGTTTTGCACATTGGGCGCGTTTCGTGCGTTGAGTTTTGAGATTTTAAGCGTTTGACCCGCGTTACGCGCGTCAGGGGCATCACCCTAGGGACACACTCCATCTGGAAGCAGATGGTGTCGGCCACATCAGGCACTGCGTGGTACGCCGCGGCGTGTAGCGCCAAAGTCAGCGCGCGCCGTGGAGCGATCGTTTCGGCTTCTGTTCTATTTTCTGCGCCAACTGTGGCCGAATTTGTGAAGCCAGGCAGAAAAATGAGCAGGAAAAGGTGGCAAATTGATCAAAATAAACCCATTTTCAAAGTAAAAACACCCTAGATGAGCTTTAAAACCCGATCCTTTAAAGAAATGTATATGTCAATTATGTCTTCATCTGTATTGAAAATGCAAGTGGAAGGATTCTCACACAGAAATGTGGCCTTCTGCTTGTAAATATTACAAAAGCAGAGCAGGAGATGCAGCCATTGTGTAATTATCAGCTGTAGAAGTACAGCAGAGCAGCAGGACTGCTGCCGACTGTGCGCGTCCGATGTGGACAGAAAGAGGAGCGGTGTCAACCAGAAAATCGGTGCTCTGCACTAAGGAGCGCTTCCACATGCAGTGTGTCCCAAGCGTAACGCGCCTAGACGCGCCGCGCACAACACGCCGCGCACAACGCGCCGCAGGGTTTTTGACGCCTCCCTGACCCACATAAGCCATTGACTTTGCATGTAAACCTGACGCCCAAATCGCGTTTGGTGTGTCAGCCTTAGTCTGTCTGAGAAGGGTCAGATCAATATAGTTTTATATAGTCAATATAGTTCTGGAATGTGCTGCTAGGTGGCTACAGTTAATAACAATGTTGAATTTCCCTTCTGGTACAAATAAAGTATTTTTAATGTCATTTCATTTCATCATTGGCAGCATCAATGAGAAAACATCCAAGGAGATGCAGAGACCACTAAAACTGGGTTCAGAACTGTCCAACGGATTATTAAAAACTGAAAGGATAGTGGGACCATCTTCTTTAAGGTTCAGGTCTAGAATAGTAGGACCATCGTCTTCCAGGTTCAGGTCTAGAATAGTGGGACCATTATCTTCCAGGTTCAGGTCTAGGATAGTAGGACCATCGTCTTCCAGGTTCAGGTCTAGGATCATGGGACCATTATCCTCCAGGTTCAGGTCTAGGATAGTAGGACCATCGTCTTCCAGGTTCAGGTCTAGGATAGTAGGACCATCGTCTTCCAGGTTCAGGTCTAGAATAGTGGGACCATTATCCTCCAGGTTCAGGTCTAGGATAGTAGGACCATCGTCTTCCAGGTTCAGGTCTAGGATTGTAGGACCATCGTCTTCCAGGTTCAGGTCTAGGATGGAAGGACCATTATCTTCCAGGTTCAGGTCTAGGATAGTAGGACCATCGTCTTCCAAGTTCAGGTCTAGGATGGTAGGACCATTATCTTCCAGGTTCAGGTCTAGGATAGTAGGACCATCGTCTTTCAGGTTCAGGTCTAGGATAGTAGGACCATCGTCTTTCAGGTTCAGGTCTAGGATAGTGGGACATTATCTTCCAGGTTCAGGTCTAGGATAGTAGGACCATTGTCTTCCAGGTTCAGGTCTAGGATAGTCGGACCATCGTCTTCCAGGTTCAGGTCTAGGATAGTGGGACCATTATCTTCTCAGGTTAAGGTCTAGGATAGTAGTACCATCGTCTTCCAGGTTCAGGTCTAGGATAGTAGGACTATCGTCTTCCAGGTTCAGGTCTAGAATAGTAGGACCATCGTCTTCCAGGTTCAGGTCTAGGATAGTAGGACCATCGTCTTCCAGGTTCAGGTCTAGGATAGTAGGACCATCATCTTCCAGGTTCAGGTAGTAGGACTATCGTCTTCCAGGTTAAGGTCTAGGATAGTAGGACCATCATCTTCCAGGTTCAGGTCTAGGATAGTAGGACCATCGTCTTCCAGGTTCAGGTCTAGGATAGTAAGACCATCGTCCTTCAGGTTCAGGTCTAGGATCGTCGGACCATTATCTTCCAGGATCAGGTCTAGGATAGTAGGACCATCGTCTTCCAGGTTAAGGTCTAGGATAGTAGGACCATCGTCTTCCAGGTTTAGGTCTAGGATAGTAGGACCATCGTCTTCCAGGTTAAGGTCTAGGATCGTGGGACCATCGTCTTCCAGGTTCAGGTCTAGGATAGTAGGACCATCGTCTTCCAGGTTCAGGTCTAGGATCGTGGGACCATCGTCTTCCAGGTTCAGGTCTAGGATCGTGGAACCATTATCTTCCAGGTTCAGGTCTAGGATAGTGGGACCATCGTCTTCCAGGTTCAGGTCTAGGATAGTAGGACCATCGTCTTCCAGGTTAAGGTCTAGGATAGTGGGACCATTATCTTCCAGGTTCAGGTCTAGGATAGTAGGACCATCGTCCTTCAGGTTCAGGTCTAGGATCGTCGGACCATTATCTTCCAGGTTAAGGTCTAGGATAGTAGGACCATCGTCTTTCAGGTTCAGGTCTAGGATAGTGGGACATTATCTTCCAGGTTCAGGTCTAGGATAGTGGGACCATCGTCTTCCAGGTTCAGGTCTAGGATAGTAGGACCATCGTCTTCCACGTTAAGGTCTAGAATAGTGGGACCATTATCTTCCAGGTTCAGGTCTAGGATAGTAAGACCATCGTCTTCCAGGTTCAGGTCTAGGATAGTAGGACCATCGTCTTCCAGGTTCAGGTCTAGGATCGTGGGACCATCGTCTTCCAGGTTCAGGTCTAGGATCGTGGGACCATTATCTTCCAGGTTAAGGTCTAGGATAGTAGGACCATTGTCTTTCAGGTTCAGGTCTAGGATAGTAGGACCATCGTCTTCCAGGTTAAGGTCTAGGATAGTCGGACCGTTATCTTCCAGGTTCAGGTCTAGGATAGTAGGACCATCGTCTTCCAGGTTAAGGTCTAGGATAGTCGGACCGTTATCTTCCAGGTTAAGGTCTAGGATAGTAGGACCATCGTCTTTCAGGTTCAGGTCTAGGATAGTAGGACCATCGTCTTCCAGGTTAAGGTCTAGGATAGTGGGACCATTATCTTCCAGGTTCAGGTCTAGGATAGTAGGACCATCGTCTTCCAGGTTAAGGTCTAGGATAGTCGGACCGTTATCTTCCAGGTTAAGGTCTAGGATAGTAGGACCATCGTCTTCCAGGTTCAGGTCTAGGATAGTGGGACCATTATCTTCCAGGTTAAGATCTAGGATAGTGGGACCATTATCTTCCAGGTTAAGGTCTAGGATAGTCGGCCCATTATCTTCCAGGTTAAGGTCTAGGATAGTCGGCCCATTATCTTCCAGGTTAAGGTCTAGGATAGTCGGCCCATTATCTTCCAGGTTAAGGTCTAGGATAGTCGGACCATTATCTTCCAGGTTAAGGTCTAGGATAGTAGGACCATCGTCAGAGCAAAATGCAGAGGCAGTGCATTTTAATGAACACATAATGTATTATGTAAGTGTCTGATTAAGCTAGATGCTCATTTTTACCTGCAGCCACATAAAAATACAGTTGTACATAAAATGTCATCAACAAAAATGAAAACATTGACAGAGCAACATCATATAAAATACAATAAAAATAATAATCATTCAGTCATTTTCTGTACCGCTTATCCAGTTCAGGGTCGCGGGGGTTGCTGGAGTCTATCCCAGCTATTATCAGGCGAGGGGCGGGGGACACCCTGGACAGGTCGCCAGTCTGTCACAGGGCCAACACAGAGAGACAGACAACCATTCACACTCACATTCATTCCTAGGGACAATTTAGAGTGATCAATTAACCTAACATGCATGTCTTTGGACTGTGGGAGGAACCCGGAGTACCTGGAGAGAACCCACGCATACACGGGGAGAACATGCAAACTCCACACAGGAAGGCCATGTTTGGAATTGTTCGACCCCCCTCCCCAGCCGGGAATCGAACCAGCGACCTTCTTACTGTGAGGCTGCGGTGCTAACCACCACGCCACCGTGCAGCCCTATAAATAAATAAAATTTAAAAAAAAAAAAAATAAATAAAATAAAATAATAATAATAATTACAATTAAACATTTGCACCAAAAAAAAGACAGCATGGGTTTGATTAAACTCACCTTAAAGTGCGAGTATTCCAGGTTCAAAGGCCATGTACTGAAAGTGCTTACAGAGAAAGTGCTTCTATAGAAATACATCAGACCAAAGCAATAAAATAAAAATAAAAACAGGAGCAGTTGTTCAATGATAACAGTGCAGATCACTTTTCAGCCACATCTGAAGCTGTTATTTAAAGGAAATATAGGTTGAGGTATCTCTGACAGCCTCAGGTAACTTCCAGTTGCATACTTAAAAGGTGATAGCCACAAGTGTAATTCCTCCCCACCCACAGGTGGCGCACTACCACTCGCTTACTCAATTAGCATTAGCAATGTTACAGAACTGGCTAACCGTTAATTACCATTAGCAAATGTTTAACCTACATGTCCAGGAGGAAAGCAGCAACCTCTGCAGGGCTTTTGAGCCCCTCTTCTACCTTCACCCTCATCCAACTTTGTTTTTTGTCCGCTTGAATTTAAGATACAAGGCAAGGAAGATGTTATTTCTACACATAGCAATCGAGCTAGCAACTCCAGAGCTAATGCTAACAGTGCAGAATCTCAGCACTGGTCTGGTAATCAGATGTAAAATTACTTTTAGACCTGTCAAAATTGATAAAACAATTATTGACATTCTGCAAAAAAACATTTGGGTACAATTAAAGGCACTAGAGGCAAGATTAAGAAATGAGACTTGCGAGTGATGCGACTGGCGCCGCGGGTAACTGCAGCCACCGGCCAAGCCAACACGGGAGCACAAACGGATGCTATAATGTTTTTTACTACACCGATGAAGTCTTTTTCTCCGTAGTTCCACTTTTTAGTGTCTTTCAGTTGATCTGGATCGTTTGCTGTCGGCAGAAGAATCCATAACTATCGCTTGCTGTGTTTGAATTTACCGCGACCGTCTCCTTCCTGGATCAAAACTGTTGGGGACGTGGATGCAGCGTCAATGACATCACATCTGCAGGACAGCGCAGGAAATTCAGCCACCGAATCTCAGCGTTTTGCAGCACACAGCCTGTTCAAGGCAACGGAGAGAGACGTCGATGGGCTCATTCTTTTTTTTTACGCTTCATCACCCATTAGGATTAAAAAACTGGACATACATGTTTATTCTTTCACAATTCCTGCCTCGAGTCCCTTTAATGCTTTTATTTTGCACATCTCGATATGTTCTGTGTATAAAATTATTGTTTTAATGAAAAAGTTGAAGCTACCACCTTTAAAAGAAATAATTTTTTTGCAAATGTGTATTTTCTGAACTGAACTTCACAGTCCTCCTAGAAGCTGACCCCGCCGATTTGGTTCCTGCTTTAATATGGCTGTTCAATTTGGCCAAGAGTCCAAAATAACACCAAGATTTCTGCATTGATCTGTTGGTTTTGACATTGCTAACTGAAGCTGGACATGACAGTAGTCTTTGAATGCTCATCTTTGGTTCCAAACATGATTTTAGATTTATTTTCATTTAGCTGAAGGAAATTGGACACATCCACATACTGACTTGACCAGGCCAAGAACTGAAGCTTTGTCTGGGACCAGAGTCTCCTAGTGAAACAGTAATATAAAGCTGGGTGTGATCAGCATATAATAAGATATTTGGCTTCTTTTCATCATCTGAGCTAGTGGGAGCATGTAGATGCGGAACAATAGGGGGCCCAAGATGGAGTCTTGGGGAACTCCACATGTCATCTTTGGCCCCGTCCCAACACCCACATTTCCACCCTTGTGCCCTCTAGATTGCACGGTCCCTTTGAAGGGTACCAGTGCATAGTGTGTCCCAGTTCTCCAGGGTGGGCGTTAGCCCCGCCCTCTTTGCGCCCTCAATTATCAGGTTTTTTTTTTTTTAAATTGCAGACTGTGAGAATGTTTACAGTGAAAAACATTAAAAATGGATAGGCAGATAGAAACGTTGTATAAAGAGGATGCAAAATGGAATATAGCTGGTTAGAGGGGGAAACGTGTTCTGTATTGTACCGTCGTTTCTTTAATCATTCGTCGTGTCCTCACAGGTGTAGGGGGAAATCTCGTAGCCATCCAGGCCAGCAGGATGTCCACCTTCCTCCATTACTGGAGTGTTCCTGGAGCTCTTCCCCTCAAAATGAACGCGCAGTGTCCCGGGCCCTGTGAAACCTTCTGTTCCTCAGGTTATACTCAGAACAAATACCCTGCAATTCCCTCACAAACCACCTGGGGGCCATATTTTTTAATCTGAAACAGTCTTTTTGCTGAAAGATGACAAGTCAGAACCTTTATTTGTCTTTCCATGTTTACACAGATGTGAACTCCAAGTCAGCCAAAGTCCTGGTCACCCTTGTAGTGCCGGGTCACCTCCTCTTCCTGTACACAGTGCAGCTGCTGCAGGGAGGCCACACCGCCATGACTCCCACCTTCATCCTCTGCTACCTTTCTGCAGCTCTGCTTCAGGTGATGAACATTTACGCCTCATGCAGGAAAAATGATGGAAAGTTGGTCGGCCTTGACGGGAAACTGTTATCACCCCCAGGTGGTGATTCTGCTCCACTTGGCCAGCCTGGTGGTGCGCTGGCTCTGGCGACGGGGTCTGGACCCGGACAACTACTCCATCCCGTACCTCACTGCTCTAGGGGACCTGCTGGGGACCGGCTTCTTGGCTCTGAGTTTCAGACTCGTGTTGATGGTCGGCTCCACGAGGACCGGAGTTTGACGCGCATCTTGCCTGAGTGGAGATAAAACAGTGAGGATGATCAGAAGAGTTTAGCTACATCTCCCTACTGAGGCGGAGATAGTGCAGGTCGGGAAGGTAGAATACAAACTGTCCAATCACAAAAACCCAGTGCAGTTTTTCTACACACACATATGACTTTTCAGTTAAGTCCTAAAAGTTTCTACTAAATATAATCCAGTTTAGCATAAACATTGGACTTGATCATGTATTTACTGAGGAATATAATCTAAAATTGAAATAATTATGAGTGGACAAGCATATGAAAACAATGTCTGAACTTAAAGGTACAGTATGTAAAAAATCAGATGTTAGTGGCAGAAAAATGTGATATACAGCTGTGTGAAAAAATATTTGCCCTCTTCCTGATTTCTTACTTTTTTGCATGTTAGTCACACTTAAATGTTTCAGATCATCAAACAAATTTAAATGTGAGACAAAGATAACACAAGTAAACAGAAAATGCAGTTTTTAAATGAAGATTTTTATTTTTAGGGGGGGGGGGGGGGGGGGGGGGATTCAAACCTCCATGTCCCTGTGTGAAAAGTGATCTTCCCCTAAACCTAATAACTGGTTGTTCCACCTTAGCAGCAACAACTGCATCAAGCGTTTGTGATAACTGGCAGTGAGTCTTCTACAGCGCTGTGGAGGAATTTTGTTCCACTCATCTTTGCAGAATTGTTGTAATTCAGCCACATTGGAGGCTTTTCCAGCATGAACCACCTTTTTAAGGTCATGCCACAGCATCTCAATGGGATTCAGGTGGGGGCTTTGACTAGGCCACTCCAAAGTCTTCATTTTGTTGTTCTTAAGCCATTCAGAGGTGGACTTGCTGGTGTGTTCTGGATCATTGTTCTGCTGCAGAACCCAAGTGCGCTTCAGCTTGAGGTCACCAACAGATGGCCGGACATTCTCCTTCAGGATTTTTTGGTAGAAGCAGAATTCATGGTTCCATTTACCACAGCAAGTCTTCCAGGTCCTGAATCAGCAAAACAGCCCCAGACCATCACACTACCACCACCATATTTTACTGTTGCTATGATGTTGCTATGTCGAGCCTTTATGTTCTTTTTGCTCAGCAGTGGTTTTGGTCTTGGAACTCTGCCATGCAGCCATTTTTGCCCCCCAGTCTCTTTCTGATGGGGGAGTCATGAACACTGACCTTCATTGAGGCAAGTGAGGCCTGCAGTTCTTGAATGTTGTTCTGGGGTCTTTTGTGACCTCTTGGATGAGTCGTTGCTGTGCTCTTGGGGTCATTTTGGTCGGCCGGCCCCTCCTGGGAAGGTTCACCACTGTTCCATGTTTTCACCATTTGTGGATAATTTCGGTGTGGATCGAAAAATTGAACTCAGCTTTCCAAAGATGTGATAAACCACAGTTTATTCATGTTTTAACAGGAGGGGCAATCACTTTTTCACACAGGACCATGGAGGTTTGGATGTTTCCCCCTTAAAAATAAAAATCTTCATTCAAAAACTGCATTTTGTGTTTACTTGTGTTATCTTTGACTCACATTAAAATTTGTTTGATGATCTGAAACATTTAAGTGTGACAAACATGCAAAAAAAGTAAGAAATCAGGAAGGAGGAAAAACTTTTTCACACAGCTGTACATTTCAGAACTGTGTTTCTATTGATGTGTAATCGCTGCACTAGAACAGCTGTTATATGTTTACTTTCTTTGAATGAGTCATTTATATCTACTCACTGGGGGGTGCACATATGTAGGCTGCCATATTTGTTCCACCATTTTTACTACGGTGTCTCTGAATGGACAAAACAATGTGTGTTAGATGAGAACCCTCTGAACTTTAAAACTGTTGTACCAGCTGTGTTTAATGTGAATTAGAGCTCTGTTTGGGATCAGCAATGCCTTAAAACAGTGGTTCTTAACCATGGGGCTGCGGCCCAAGCTCGGGCCTCGAGGGCCACCTAGAAGGCCTCGAAAAAACTTTCCTTTTACACATGTGGGCTGCGAGGACCGTATATTTACACTGTTATTTATGACTGGATCAGGTGCTTCCCCCCAATGTAGCTTCCCCCCCACCTGGTGGCGCTAATTTGTCAGAGTTCAACTAATAAGCAAAAGAAGACACTCGGCTAGCCGCTAGCCTGTAGCTAACGTTGTAAAGAAGAATAAAAACTAAATAATGAAAACAAAAAATGTCCCAAACCGCCACTAAGAAGGCAAAAAATCCACTCCAATTTAAATACTGATTAGTAAGCAGAGATAACAAAGCAGAAATCTGGATGGAGCACAAGCTAACGTTAATGCTAATGCTAACATTAACGTTATTACTAATGCTGCGTTCCATTTTCATCGGAACTGGGAAGTGGGAACTGGGGGGTGACGTCACACCCGACCAACTTGCGTTCCAGCTCACTGGTCGGAAAACCAGTTAGCAACCTAGCAAAACAACGTGTTTGCTAAGGCTATTGCTATTAGCCGTTGTTGGCACAGCAGGCGTTGTAGTTCACATATACGACATGAAAAATGTGAATTACACGACAGCAGCTTCCCCGTACATCTGTATAAACCAATACTACGTGTACGACTGATTTATGCAACAAAATATTAGTAAGAAGTGTAAATAAATGTAACATTATAGAAGCTTCTAAAACTGCTAACACAGGGCGCGGCCATCTTTAAATCTGAACTCGGAGCTGCGAGAGTTGTCCGACTTTCCGAGTGGGAAATCCGACTTCAGGGGGCGTTCCAGTTGAAACTTCCTACTCGGAACTGGGAATTTCCGACTTCCGAGTTCAAATGGAACACAGCATAACAGAGGTCCTGAAGCTGCATCTGCAGCTTCATCTAGAAACAAGCATCAAACACTTGTTGGAAAGAAAGGATTCTTTAGAAAAAAGAGAGAAAATCAGCTGTTGATGCAGAAAATGTCTGTTATGTTTGGAAGTTCTTTAAAAAATTCTAAGAAAAGTTTAAATAAATAAATTGTTTAATGAAATTTTGTGCTTTAATGGCCTGTCTAAACAAAGAAAATACAGGTTTTTACAGATTATTTAAATTGAACCTTTTTATTTTCAATGTGATCTATTACTGCAGCATTTTATCTCTATTTTAAAATAAATTTCTATCAGTTTTTCTGTTGTTCCTCTTTTTGTAGTAAAATGTTATAGATTTTGTGTTTATAGCCTAATTCTGATTTGTTCTTGTAGGAGTCTGATTTTATTCCATGAATTATACGTGTGATATAAATGTGTTTGTGACCATCTCAGAATATATTTTATATGATGTTATTCATGTTTATCAGCCACATTTTACAGGTTCAGTCTGTTAAAGGCAGCTGGATTTGCTTTAGCTATTAAATAAATAAACCAGAAATGAGATAAATTACACGAATACAGTGTTAAATTTGAACCTGGACCACTTTGGACTGAAACTGGGCCTCATTATGAAAAAGGGTGAGAACTTCTGCCTTAAAAGACATTAAAAGTAGTTCCTCATAGTCATAGCTGCACCTGAGACCAATGATCCAAAAAACAAAACATCTTTTCTTTCAAATACCATCTTTACCACTAGATGTCAGTAATTCTTACATACTGTACCTTTAATGAGCTCACCAGCAGCTGTAAGTTGCGGCCGTTTCAGTCTGCTGCTCTCGTTGGCGTTTAGTGTTGGTAATGAACCTTTAGCTAGAGATGGGACATTTGACACCGAGACGTCAAAGCCTGTGTCACTTGAGTGAGACGGAGCTTGAAACTTGCTTCAAAGCCCCGATCAGATGTGCGTGATGACTGTGGATGCATGAGGCTCATCGACACATTGAACCATACACACTTTCAAAGATGTTGCGATGCTTCTGTGTGTACATGATGATCAGTATTTACTCCGTCACAGCATAGATCAATAAAAGTTACAGATATATGTGTATGAGAGGCGCTCTTCCTGCAAGCCAAACCTCACACATACGTCTGTGTAGCCTGTTGCACTGCTTACAGACTCCTGCACCACCGCTGCAAGGTCGGGGGGGGGGGCGCAGGGGGCAGAACAGGACTCGCTGGCTTAAACCCCGTCCTCTGTGTCATGATCCCCCTCCAGAGACTTGTTATAAAAGATAACTGATACCTGCTCCTGTAAAACAAGGCCCCTTTCACGTACCTGACTCGCATCTCGTTGACTGAAACCTTCATTTCTTAAGAAATCAATGATTAAGTTAAATACTTTTAAAAGTTTCCTCTGTTGTTATTTATTTGGGTTTCTCTGCGTCTACTTGTGTCAACCTTCAGTTACATTTTCAGGCATGTTTTAGGACAGAAAACAGGGAATTCCAGCAGGTTCACAAACTATCAAGTGCAATTGACCTATGACTAAGCCCCGCCCCCTCCACTCACTCGGACAAACAACATTCGGTGACAGGGGCTATGTGACATCTCGGGAGATGACAGCTGTCAACACGGACAACAGACGCGTGATCAGACAGAGAGACCATGACGAGATAAATTAAAAAACATAAAAACAATACAAACAAACAAAAAGAAATTGTTCAGAAGTCTTAAACTGGGAGTAGAAATCAGCCTGTGAATCTCTGAATGTGACTCGTGTCGCTCCCTCAGTTTCTTGCACAAACTGCTGCACGGCTGCTGTTGTTGTGCCAAAAAGTGATCATCTGACAAAAACTGATCAAACAGCCACGGAAGCGGAGCAGTCTGGCTGCAGCTTGGAAGCCAGAGGCGTGTCGTTATCAACGTTACTACACAACACCTGTACTACACAACAGCGTCTTATGTACTGTTACCACGCACCAAAACTAGCATGTTTAGCTAGCGTTAGCCAACTTAAACTAACGTTAGGGAAGGTAACTTCATGTTTCTTTCAAGCAAAGTGACAACATGTTGCCTCGAATACGATGTTGCCTTACCTTAGAACAGATGTAGACATCCTTGTTCATTTTATCCACGTTCAGTTGATGTGGTCTGCCGCATAACTTTGGCTTGATGTGACTTGGTAAAAGGCAAAAAATACACCCTGTCACCCAGCCACTCAGGATACCTATCGGAGTTGCATGTACCCCATGCACACGTTTGACCATTTTAAACTAAAAAGAACACATAAAAACGAACAAAAACGGACTAACTTCAATGCATTTCAATGGATGTTCAAGCAGAGAATGTCCGAGTGTATGGGATAGCTGTGCGCACTGTGATTGGCTCATCGCGTTTGGGGGCGTGGTTTAGCCATAGGTCAATTTACTGACTCCTTTCCGGCCCTGATGCAACCTGTACCCTTACTCTGGAGGCGCTGGACAGCGCTGCTACGTGATCGCGTGACATCATCGCTGTGCAACGCTGTTTAACCAAAACACCGCGCCACACGTGACAGAAACAAAAAAGAAGTCACCCCAGCTTTGTTTTTACGCTTTGTCACGCTTGGCTTGGAAGTGAGATTTTTCAACAAATCAATGTATTGCTATAGCCCCGTTTCCACCAGCGGGTCTGGGTCGGGTCGGGCCGGATCGGTCCACGTTTTTTTGCGTCTCCACAGATAAAAACTGGGACGGGTACCCTTATATCCGACCCGACCCGACCCGGCCTACTTTTTTGGTACCCTTCGGTAGGGGTACTGATCTAACCGATTCGGACCAAAGAGGTGGAGCTAACGCAAAGCAATACATTGATTTGTTGAAAAATCTCACTTCCCGCGTGACCAAGCGTAAAAACAAAGCCGGAGTGACTCCTTTTGTTTCTGTCATGTGTGGTGCGGTGTTTTGGTTAAACGGCGTTGGACAGCGATGATGTCACGCGATCACGTAGCAGCGCTGTCCAGCGCCTCCAGAGTGGGTACAGGTTGCTGTGGGGACGCAGCGTGAAATCAACACATCCGTACCAAAACCCACCCGATCCGGCCTGGCCCGACCTGACCCGACCCAGACCCGCGGGTGGAAACGGGGCTTTTGTGTTAGCTCCACCTCTTTGGTCCGGATCGGTTAGATCAGTACCCCTACCGAAGGGTGCCAAAAAAAGTAGGCCGGGTCGGGTCGGATATAAGGGTACCCGTCCCAGTTTTTATCTGTGGAGACGCAAAAAAGCGTGGACCGATCCGGCCCGACCCGACCCAGACCCGCTGGTGGAAACGGGGCTTTAGATCCCAAATAAAGAGCGTTAGTTTGTTTGCAGCTCAGATGGATTGCGTGTGCTGTCGTCACCGTTTGCAGGTGATCTGCTAAGTGCTCAGGTAATCGGTAACAAGTGCAAACAGCAGCATTTACATGAGGATTCAGCTGCACTACTGCTTTGCCATGGAAAGTTAAAGAGCACGTGGTAAATGCAAAATGAAATTTGACCTGAAAAAGGAAAATAAAAAGACATAATTAGTGTCAATAACCTGCAGCGGCTGCAAATCTGATTGGTTTGTCCAGAATAAGCCGTTACATCGTGATGTTTGCCACGTTGATCATTTAACCCTCTTTGGTACGATGTAGCCATATGGCAACAGACCCACATTATTCAATACTAGGGATGCGCAATATAATCGGCCTCCTATCGGTATCGGCCTTAAAACTGAGTATCGGCCACCCCTGCGATATTTATCCGATTAGCCCGCTGTTTCCAAAGTCTAACAAAAAATAAGAAACTTCTTCTTTTTCTTCTTCTTCCTCAAAAACTTCTTTTTTACAGACTTTAAAACTTCTAAAGACTAGGAGGTGGGAAAAAATATCGCAATATTTTCATATGCTGATATGATATCATATTGACTTTAAAGACGCAGTATCGGTCTCTTTTAATAATGAAATCTTGCGATTTTTCATTGTTCCATTACGAAATCTCACAAGAATTCAAAAACATTTTGCGATATTTTCATATGCTGATATATTGACATTTAAAAATGTGGTATCGATCTATTTTACTAACAAAATCTTGCGATATTTCATCGTTCTGTTACGAAATCTCATGAGAATTCATGAAAAACTGTGAGATTTTGGAACAGAACGATGAAATCTCTCAAGATTTTCTAAGTAAAATAGATCGATACAATTAAATATCGATTTGATATAAGGATATAAAAATATGGCGATATTTCAGTGTATCGATATTTTTTCCACCCCTATTTTTCAAAGTGTCAGAAACGGATACCACACCTGCTATTTGCAATGACTGCTTATTTTTTTCAGCTTTAATATCGGTATTGATATCGGTTATCGGCCACATGAGTTTTAAGATGAGTTTTAAGATGAGTTTTAAGATATCGGCCAAAATTCCAATATCGTGCATCCTTATTCAATACTTTTAAAAAGAGCAGAAACCACAGGGAAACGATAACAGTGCTTTCACTTGTGACATGACCGATCAGAAGCAGTTTTGAAAGGTCTGGACTCTGTGGGGGCCAATCCATGTGTGAAAATGATGTCTGATGATCCCTGAACCATCTTTCACAATCTGAGCCCGATAAATTCTGGCACGGTCATCTTGGAATATGGCCGTGCCATCAGGAAAGAAACATCCATTGATGGAATAACCTGCTCATTCAGTATATTCAGGTATCAGCTGACCTCATTATCTGAGCTCATACTGTTGCTGAACCTGGACCTGAGCAACTGCAGCAACCCCAGATCATCACACCGCCCCCACAGGCTCATACAGTAGCACTAGGCATGATGCTGCATCACTTCACCTGCCTCTCTTCTTACCCTGATTGGCCCATCACTCTGGAACAGGGTAAATCTGGACTCATCAGACCACATGACCTTCTTCCATTGCTCCACAGTCCAATCTTTATGCTCCTGAGCAAATTGAAGCCTTTTTTTCCGGTTAGCCTCACTGATTAGTGGTTTTCTTATGGCTACACAGCTGTTCAGTCCCAATCCCTTGAGTTCCCTTTGCATTGTGGGTGTTCGATTTGGGGTGAATGCTAATTCCTGTCTTAACCCTCAATCTCAAAAATGCGCACTCCCGCGAAGTGCAAGTGCTGTCCTGATTCACAGAAAGTTAAGTTAAGGGGCAAGTTTGAGGCTGAATCACCCTCAATATCAAGATTCTCCAACACCACCCTTGTGAGTAAGGATTACCCAGAATGCAGCAGCAAAGAAGGCGAGCTACAAATCTTAAGTATTTTCTTTGTTAATGGAGATATAAATATGACGAAAACCATTGTTTATCTTAGTTTAGGCCCATTTATGGATCAGTTACCTCATTGTTGCATAATATTTATTTTTATTTTACGATCTTTTGTCAATAGCGGCCGGTGCGGTCAAGCCATGTTGCTATCGTTTGTTAGTTGACGTTATAAAATGGTCATTTTTCTCTGCGCTAATGTCGTCGTTTTATAACGTGCTTGTGCCGATAACAGTATAAGATGTCATCTCCCGTAGTCGCAGAGTTATGGAACCATAGTTCTGTTTCATTCCTTCTCTAAACAAAGCTCCTCGCGCTCTTCGCAGGTGGAGTCCTAATGACAATAGGGGATTATCACGCTTCCGCGTTCCAGATTCCGGAAGTTGAAACATTTGACACTTCCTCTTGGTCATGTTAACGACAGCCGTTCCTGCTCTGTTATACTGTTTAAATCGTATAAACTCCAAACATACTCAAGTTTTCACTCTAGACTGAAATGATACTAAGGAAGAAGTGGATCAAAGCGATCGATTCGCCGCGGTGAAGGGCCGAACTTTATAATAAAACACACATTTGTTTGTCGCCGTTGGGGCACAACACCGGCACTTCACAGCATGCTAGCATTAGCCAGCTAGCGTTTACTGACGTGCTTAACATTGTGCGTCTTAAAACACACAAACATCTGAAAATCGGGTCTGTACCTCCCCATTTCCAGTGGAACAACTGGGGACTGCCAAGAAAGGAGACGCTTTCAGATGATTGTGTGTTTTCAGCCGCACAAAGTTAGGCACGTCATCGAGCTGGCTAATGCTAACTGCTATATAGTTAGTTGCATTAGCATTAGCAGTAATGCTACTGCTAATGCTAGTTGCTATATACGTCCTCAAAATTATTTATACCCTCCAATTAAAGAAAAGGCTAATTCACAACAGCTATTCAAATAATGACAAACTAAAGGAACTAATAATAGATAAAAATTTACAAAATTATAATTTTGTAAAATGAAATATTGTTTTTGAATTATGGTTGGAAAGAATTTTTAAAAAACAAACAAACACTTTAGAGCACCTTTCTGATAAACAGTGGACCAACATACCTGTCAACGGGTGTAGACGTCTGATTGGACGTTACAGAAACACCTGATTGCAGTGATTGGCTCAAAGTGTTGCGCAACAAAATTTTAGCTTTAAAGCCCCATCATGCTTGTTTACTTGTTTAAGTTTTCTTGTATTTTTATTATTTCTGTTGAACCACAATTCAAAATCAATGTCATGATTTTCATAGAATTTTTATTTATTATTACTTTTGTCAATTTCAACTTATTTCATGATCAGCTGATTTTTTTTTATCTTCTTTATTTGGAGGGTATAAATAATTTTGAGGACGACTGTAGCAACAAACCTATAAAACTTCAAAAGATAAAAATGAAGTTGAAATTCTTCATATTCTATTTATTTAGTCTATTTAAAGTCATAAAAACATTGCCAACATTTTTTTCCTCACTGGCATCATGATTTGTACCAAAGAGGGTTAAATAATGTGTTGCCTTCATGAGAATGATTTTGGCCCAGTGCTGCATGTCTGCAGTCCTGCAGCATTGGCTTGTTGCTCCTACAGTCATCAGTGTATAAAGCTGCCAGTTAACGCCTGCGTTTCAGACCTGCTACCTCATCAGAGTCCAGCCCTTTTACTCCGGATCCTCTCCATCAACCGCAACGTTACGTTTTTATCACGTTTTTCTCTGCTGGGACATCATTTCCTTCACCTGCTCTGTCCTGATAAAACTTTGTTTTGGCTTTGACGTTTGCCTCGTGAACGCGCTTACAGACAGGTCTGATTCTCATGCGTATTATCACCACAAACAAAAGTTGGGGATTAAAAGAGGTAAAAATGAGCTCATTAAATTTTCCTCCCACCCAACTAGAATTAAAAATTCATTTGAAGATAATTTAGGAAGGATTGTGGATGTAAAACACTAGGTTATGACACCTTTAAAACTTGACTTGAACCAAGAAAGTTGTTATCTTCTCATTTTTAAAGGCTAATTATTTACCGCGGCTAGCCGTTAGCTGAAAGCTAGCTCTTTCACCGGTTAGCCCCGAGTTCATGCAGGGAACGAGTGGCTCTCCCCCCGTTACGCCTGGCTCTATGTCAAACCGCTGCAGCTCCTTCCAGTTCTGAGTCGCTCGGTGAGTCGACATCGCAGCTTTTATCTGAACCAGTGGACCTGAGGCTGGAGACAGACTGGAGGCAGCTGCTACAGGTCTGCTCCGGTTCTAGCTTGTAAAATGTGATTTCCCCAAATTCCTCAGCATCATCATCACTCTTCTGAACTGGCTGATGATCCACCACAAACCAGTTCCAGTCCAGCTGTTCTGGAGCATCTTTCATGTTTCCCACATTCATGATTATACATGTAAATCAATGAGCAGACTGCAGCTCTGTTTGTCGCTGACGTCACATCATGGAGGCTAGGTTTGCTACCGAAAAGCTATTAGCGCTTAGCCGCACCTCCGAAACATCGGATATTTACGTAAATACACATCTGATTAATTTCTAACTGCACAGAGTTAATGATTTTGTCTTGGTGTGTTGTTGTATAGCAAAGTTACTGGAAGTTAAGGTCGTGTCATCAGCACTAAAGTAGATTTCTGAGATGTTGATGACTGCACTGTTGTACAAACTACTTTCATGCCTGGACAATACTGATATGGAACGAATATGCCAACAGATGTCTTCAACTCATACAATAACAGAAATCATTATGCAAAATGATCCTGCATTCAGTTCAGCCAAAAACAAACAGAAACAAATCTGTTGTCTTTCCCTGAACAGAATATTGTGTGTCAGATGTCCGATCCTCTTTTTCACATAGAAACGTCCATCATCAGTGTCTGTGGGACACTTCTGTCCCAACTGTCAAAATCAAACCTGCACCGTTGCCTCATACCTTCAAAATGTTGTATAAACTGCATTATAAATTATTCTTGTATATATATATATATATATATATATATATATATATGTGTGTATATATATTCTTATAAATTATTTTGTTTATTTAAAGAAAAGAAAAAGTGAGCTTTACGATACTGAATTTCCCTTCTGGGGATGAATAAAGTATTTTTTCATTTCTTTTCATTCTTTCTTCAATAAACATGAATTATACCATGGCTAAATGGAGACATGAAACCAGCCCGTTATCTGAAGGAATGGGCCAAAATCCCACTGTTGAGTTCAGAGATCGACTTGGAGCCAAAGAAGGCTTCATAAAGTTTAACCCTGGGGGCCAGAAAAACAATTACAGGTAGAAATGTGCAGAAAATCCATTTAAAATCCAGGAAAGTAGGAGCAAATCCCACCAATGCACGTTTCAGTCGGATGTTGGTACTCCAGTCTCTCTGCTTGCTCTGTGCAGAAATCATCTACGACACAAACTTAACTTAGAAAATCTAGACAAAGTCATATAAAGAATATCGATTAAATATGTGCTTTTTTGTGGCTCACTGTGGTCAGAGTATTGACGCTCTTCCTTTGAGGTTGGCCTCGACATCCACGGCACCTAGCCCAGCTAAACATTTATATCGTGTGGGTGCAACTTGTGGGATCATCTGTACACCTGCTGTCTGCTCCTAAATGTTACAAATGACTGTACGAAGCTATAACATGCAGAGCTACTGTAAGCGTACATCTGCAGTATAGGAACCGGATATTACACAGTCCAGCAGGATGTTGTGTTTATGTGGATTTACTGATCTGTGCTTGGCTCTCAGTTACGCACATTTCTACTGGATATGTTGTTTTCTTTTGCAGCAAAGTAGAATCTGTTTAATCCAACTCAGTGTTTGTATGTTAGTATGTGTCTAATGATAATAAAGACCTTTTTTTGTGAAGAACTGGTGTAATGAAACTGCAACATAATAAAGTTGGGTTGAATGTAAATAAAAACAGAATGCGATGATTTCCAAATCTCATCAACAGATTTTGTTCCCAGTAGAGCATAAACATGTCGTTGAAACGGAGACATTTTATCACCGAACGGAAAATATGAGCTCATTTGAATCTGATGGGAGCAACATGTCAGTAAATCATCGTTCCAGGACGTTCACCAAACGTTTTCTATGTGGAAGCTGCCGTGGCCATAGACACGAATGCAGCCCCCCCCCCCCATCTGGATCCTGCTCTCATACGGCTTCTTCTCTGCATGATGGAGCTTCAACCTGCATCTGTGGATTTCAGGGTGAACTCTGTTCACAGTCACTAGCTGGGTTTCCATGACAACAGGGATGGTTTACCTTTAACGGGACATTGTTGAGGATGTTCAGCATGTGTCTTATCACTGCTTACCGCTCCGCTGGCTGCACCGACAACAACTAGCTGAAGAGCTGGTAAAGTTGGCTGTGCTGCTCATGCAGAGAAACAGAACTTCACCGAGATCTTCCCCGAACCACCGTTTCCTTCCTCAGCTCCACGGTCCATCCCAGCCGCCGCTGCTGGAGAAAACCCTGCGGTATACAGCCCCCCCATTAGAGAAAAGGCTACATTCACAAGAGTAATCCAAATAAAAGAAACTGAAAAAAGTAATAATACAGGTACTACCCAATAAATTAGAATATCCAGAAAAAGTTCATGTATTTCTGTAATTCAACTTAAAAGTTGCAATTTACATATTATATAGATAAATAATATGCAAACCAATATATTTCAAGCTTTTATTTGTTTGGATGTTGCTGATTAGAAGTTGCAGCTTTAGAAAACCTCAAATTCAAAGACTGAAAAAATTTGAATATTGTGAAAAGCTCCAGTATTGTAGGTTCAGAGTGTCACATTCTAATCAGGTCAGTAATCCAAACACCTCCATAAGTACCCTGAGCCTTAAAAAAAAGTCCCTGTGTTGGTTTAGAAGAATTCACAATCATGGGGAAGATGCTGATCTGACAGTTGTGCAGAAAACCATCATTGACTCCCTGCACAAGGTGGAAAGACACAAAAAGTGATAGAAAAGAAGCTGGATGTTCTCAGAGTGTCTCAAAGCACATTAATGGACAGTTAAGTGGAAGAAAGCGGTGTAGAAGCTGGAGGGCTGACAGCAGCCTGGAGAAGATGGTCAGGAAAGGGCCTTTCAGACGTGTGGAGGACTTCATAAGGAATGGACCTGTGAGCTTCATCAAGTCCAGCATCAATGCAGCCGTCGACCAGGACATTTTGGAGACCTTCATGCTTGCTTCAGTGGACCAGCTGTATGAGGATGCAGACTTCATCTTCCAGCAGGACTTGGCACCTGCCCACACTGCCAAAACTACAACATCTTGCTTCAACAACCATGGAGCTGCTAGCATCCATGCCACGCCGGGTTAAAGCTGCTAGCATCCATGCCACGCAGGGTTAAAGCTGCTAGCATCCATGCCACGCAGGGTTAAAGCTGCTAGCATCCATGCCACGCGGGGTTAAAGCTGCTAGCATCCATGCCACGCGGGGTTAAAGCTGCAAGCATCCATGCCACGCCGGGTTAAAGCTGCTAGCATCTATGCCACGCGGGGTTAAAGCTGCAAGCATCCATGCCAAGCCGGGTTAAAGCTGCTAGCATCCATGCCACGCCGGGTTAAAGCTGCAAGCATCCATGCCACGCCGGGTTAAAGCTGCTAGCATCCATGCCACGCGGGGTTAAAGCTGCTTGCATCCATGCCACGCCGGGTTAAAGCTGCTAGCATCCATGCCACACCGGGTTAAAGCTGGTAGCATCCATGCCACGCCGGGTTAAAGCTGCTAGCATCCATGCCACGCCGGGTTAAAGCTGCAAGCATCCATGCCAAGCCGGGTTAAAGCTGCTAGCATCCATGCCACGCCGGGTTAAAGCTGCTAGCATCCATGCCACGCCGGGTTAAAGCTGCTAGCATCCATGCCACGCCGGGTTAAAGCTGCAAGCATCCATGCCACGCCGGGTTAAAGCTGCTAGCATCCATGCCACGCCGGGTTAAAGCTGCTAGCATCCATGCCATGCCGGGTTAAAGCTGCTAGCATCCATGCCACGCCGGGTTAAAGCTGCAAGCATCCATGCCACGCCAGGTTAAAGCTGGTAGCATCCATGCCACGCCGGGTTAAAGCTGCAAGCATCCATGCCACGCCGGGTTAAAGCTGCTAGCATCCATGCCACGCCGGGTTAAAGCTGCTAGCATCCATGCCACGCCGGGTTAAAGCTGCAAGCATCCATGCCACGCCAGGTTAAAGCTGGTAGCATCCATGCCACGCCGGGTTAAAGCTGCAAGCATCCATGCCACGCCGGGTTAAAGCTGCTAGCATCCATGCCACGCCGGGTTAAAGCTGCTAGCATCCATGCCACGCCGGGTTAAAGCTGCTAGCATCCATGCTACGCCGGGTTGAAGCTGCTAGCATCTATGCCACGCCGGGTTAAAGCTGCTAGGATCCGTGCAACGCCGGGTTAAAGCTGCTAGCATCCATGCCACGCCGGGTTAAAGCTGCTAGCATCCATGCCACGCCGGGTTAAAGCTGCTAGCATCCATGCCACACCGGGTTAAAGCTGCTAGCATCCATGCCACGCCGGGTTAAAGGAGTCATTCATGCAAAAGGACCAAACCAAGTACTAAGTACAGATGCAAGATTTTACTTTAGGAGGCCTGATATTTTTGTATTTAAAATCCTTTTATGATTGATTTCATGCAATATTCAAATTTTTTGCAGTTTTTGAATTTGAGATTTTCCTAAGCTGCAACTTCTAATCAGCAACATCCACACAAATAAAAGCTTGAAATATATTGATTTGCATAATATTTATCTATAAAAATATGTAAATTACACATTTCAATTTCAAATTTTTTGGGTAGTAGGCTACCTGTAAATATGTACTAAATTATAATGTAGTGATTTTGAATTTTCCTTAAAAAAATAGTTTAAAAAACTAAAATTTTCAACATACAAACTTGACAGGTGCAGACGTCTGATTGGACGTTACAGAAACACCTGATTGCAGTGATTGTCTCAAAGTGTTGCTTAACAACATTTTAGCTTCGGAGCCCCATCATGCTTGTTTACTTGGTTTATTTTTGGTTTTTAATATTTCTGTTGAACCACAATTCAAAATCAATGTCATGATTTTCATGATTTTTATTTATTTATTTATTATTACTTTTGTCAATTTCAACTGATTTCACTGACAGCTGATTTTCTTCCGTCTTTGATGGCAGGTGATGGAAATTTTTGTGTGCAACCGTAGATAATATCTCGTCTTGTGGATCCGTCCTTGAAAGATCGTCCTCATTTACACAATGAGACAGAAATGTAACAAGGAGAAACAGAGATAAATATGCTTAGATAAGTAAACAGAGAAGAGACAGCAAGACTGGAAATGTTGAGGACAAATGATTAACAAAAAGTGTCAATAAATGACTCAATACTTAAATGACAGATGAAAATAAAATACAGAGATGAATTTGGGGGGCAGGAAAATGAAAAAGAAAAATAACAGTACAAATAAAGGCATAAAAAATAAAGAGGGAAAAAATAAAACTGAAAAGTACATAGAAAAATAAACGTGTGTTAACGCAAAGTTAAAACAGTTGAAAGTGATGTTTGTCACATTTGATTGTTTTTACATTAAGAAACCTATTTTTTATATATATATATATTTTCGTCTCACTATTGGCAAATTTATTTCTTTATTGAGCCATTTTTACATTTCTATATTTATTTTTGATATTGTCAGTTTCAGTCTTCCTAAAAACAAACACACTCTCAATGAAATGCATTTTATTTGAAAACTCGGGAGAAATCATACGAATCTATTTTGGTTTGACTTTGCAGAGTCAGACATCAGACAATAAATAAAATCATAGTTGCACAAAATCTCCTCCTACAGTACAAAAAAGAGAAACAAGTCACAGTTATTAACATTTTCACTGTTGCCTGGAGATAAAAATAAGGCTCCTGATGGAAGGCACGCATGTTTGGAGACATTCACCGTTAAATATGGTCCGACTTTATTCGCTACGCCGCCGCTCCTTGTAGAGAGAACGTCATTCGTGCAAATTCACTTTTTAAAACAGCATAAATACAGAAATGAAAGCAAACAGCAATGATCATCAGAATAATAAAACCTACGTCACCGTTTTTGGCGTCCACTGACCCCTTCGCCTCCATCAGCTCTCTAAAATAATCAGAAACGTTCGTGTTTCTTAAAGTTTCAGTAAAAAAAAAGCCTGTAAAAGGAGGGACAACCCAAACCCGGTCCTGGTTGGGGTCCGAGTCCGAGCCTCATCTGAACTTCATGTAGGCGGGGTGGGTGGCTGAAGAGCAGGAAGTCCATGCGGTAGAGGTTGTAGAGCTTCTTCTGGTAGAACGGGCTGATGTTGTAGAAGAACTGGGCCGCCATGTCTCCCGTAGTCCTGGTGCTCTTGGACGAGGCGGGGAAGCGGACCTGGTCCTCCACCCCGCCAGCTGCAGCACGAGCGGGAGTCCTGCTCCAGCGTCTCGTACTTCCCCCCACCACGTCGTAGTGGATGAGGCAGGGTGGCACAGCGGGTGCACCCGCTCCCAGTGCTCGTTGAAGGGCTCCTCCCGCTGGGTGGCCGGGTCCACCAGGTAGTACACGAACTCCTCGAAGGAGACGTCGTTCCCCTTCTCCAGGGCCTCGGGCCTCGGGTCGGGCCGGTGCCGCCGTACGATCTTTGTTCCGTAGCGTTTGTGGAAGGCGGTGTTGTAGCTGCGCGTGAACTTGTTGCGGTACGCCGACACCAGCCGCTCGAAGGGCTCGCGGACGAAGACGAACTTCAGGTACGAGCGCAGCCGCTGGTTTATCTGGGGGGTGGAGTACTCCGACAGGGTGCGCAGGTTTCCCGGGACGTGGGCCTCGTTGGCAGGGATGGCCAGCGGGTCTCTGTGGGGCCCGGCGACCCCCGTCAGGACCATCAGGACCCGCTTCCAGTTGGTGCAGGCCACTTTGGGCACGTAGCAGTACAGCATGCCGTGCTGGTCGTCCACGATGACGTGCTTCAGGTCCTCGGGGATGAGGACTCTGCGCTTGCGGGTGTAGGAGCGACAGGCCTCCTCCAGCAGCTCCCGCCGACCCTGATGGACGGCCTGCACCGCCGACTCAGCCTGCAGACCCGGAGAAAGACAAGAAACTGAGCCTCCTCCATAAAAACAGATGATTTTACACCGAAAACACGTTTTACGTGTTAAAGATCGGAAACAAGAAGCGAACAAGTAGAAGGATTCACGCTGCATGTCAGATTCACACACATCCACACCCCCATAAAAACACCGGGGGGCAACCTGGGGTTCAGTGTTCTGCCCAAGGACACACCGGCATGAAGCCCGGACCCGGAATCGATCCACCGACCCTTTGGACGACTAGTGACGGGATGCTCGGCTCTTTTCAGACGTCTTTTGAATCCTGAACTTTTGTAGACGTATATTTCACTTCAACTTCACAAAACTCTCATGTTTTTTGTGTTGAAAACCTTTGTGGATCCGTCCTTGAAAGATCGGACGTATCTTTTGCTGGGGTGGCCATTGTTTGGCCCCCCTAGCAAAAATGAGAAAAACATTTTTATATCAACATTTATTTACTATTAACATGGCGCAGTGTTGCTTATATTTGAATGTCAAAATCTATATAAGCCAATTAAAATAAAAGTATGACAGTAGAAGTTCCATTTTCTGCCGTTGCTGTTTTGCCGTAGTCCCCCCCCCGTACGTCTGTCACGCCTCATTAACTCACTGTTTCTTATGCAAATTCATCCAGGAAGGCTCCACCCAGTTTCTAAAGCCCCTTTCACATCAGCACCTACCTACCTGGCACTCATCGGGCCGCCCCCCCCCCCCCCCCGTTTAGTTTGTTCACATTACAACTGCAGCTCTGGTTTTCAGTGTGAGTGAAGTCATAGTGAAGTTTTGTGAAGTCATTTGTTTGTGACACACACATACTGAACTGCTTATTACAAGCAAAAATAATAAAATCTTGGCCACTCTTACAATAACTAAGAAAAATATTTTTTTTTTGCTTGTAATAAGCAAAAATAAATAAATAATAAAAAAATCTGCCAATGGAACAAGTGAAATTTTCTTGATAAAATTTCTTAAAATCAGATGCATTTGTCTTAAAACAAGTTCCTATATCTCACTGAAATGTTTCTCTTTAGGTGATTTTGTCTTATTTTGAGTGTGATGAGATATTTTGACTAGAAATTAGGAAAATATTCTTGGTACTATTTGAGTTTTTGCAGTGTATTGGTGAAATTAAGGAGTGTGCTGCAGATAATGTCTGATACAGAGGCCCGTTCATTCTGCCCCTTCACGTCCATTATATTTATATACGCGGATCTATGACTGATCTAAATAGCGCCCAAAGGAGTCATTGTAATGCAGAAATGTTACTGGTGGGTAAATGCACGTATAAATTCCTAGAAATAAGGTCCAGGTTGTTAAAAATAAAAGTTATTCTTTAATAAACCTTGGCCACCTGATATTTTCTCTGGTCACCCCTAAAAAAAATCTCTGCAGGCGTCCCTGGTGTTTTTATGAGAAGCCTCATAATTTTTTGTGCATTTGTTCCATCTTCAAACTTTTTAATGACTTATTTGCTTATATGACAGGGACAGTGCACACGAATGAACATACGTAGCAACAGATGTAAACGTTGGATTGTAGCTTGCAAGCTAATATGCATCTGTAGCGGGAAAAGAGATTGAATACAATGAAACAAAAACACAAATGAAGCTGCAGCCAGATGCTGCTTGACTTCCTGTTGTCACTTCAGGTTGTATTACAGGACAACGTGATGAACTCACACTCTCCTCACCACTGTCTGCCGTCTTCACATGACGTGGAACATCGGTCCTCTGTTTTCACAAGCTCATATGTTCACAGGTCAAAGGTCAATCAAAACAAAATTTTACAAAGTTCTCCTTAAAAAGAACTTACATTTGTCTGTTCAATTCTGGTGGTTTTAAATGGCTTCAGTTTAGTTTATTTCCTTTTAAATTTATTTCAGAGAGCTGGTCTGTAAAAAACCTTCCAGACCAGGGGTGTCAAACATAAGGCCCAGGGGCCAAAACCGGCCCGCCAGAGGGTCCAGTCTGGCCGGCGAGGTGAATTACTAAATGTCACATTTAAAACAATAAAACAAACTCTAGTTTGATTGGTCCACCAGAGCTTTGAATAGTTTTAAATGAATGAGTTGATCATAGTTATAATAATAAAAGTAAAAATATAAAAACACATATCAAAATATTCAATATTTGGGAAATTTTTAACAGAAAATCAATTTTATAAATTCAGATTTATATTAAAATGTATAAAAATATTTTATCATATAAAAATGTATGATAAAATGTTGACTAAAATCAATACATAAAATGAATAAAGAAAATAAAATATAACCAAATGAGGCAAAATATTGTTGGAACCACTTATGTTTCTCAATAAATTTCATGTTCATTTTTTCTAAAAGGAAAGTTCATTAAATATAAACATCTTGACTATGTGCTAAAATAACAGAAAACCTTTGCAGTTATTGTTATTTATGTGTTATTTTGTGATCATTTTACTGGTCCAGCCCACTTGGAATCATAGGGTGCCGCTTGTGGCCCCTGAACTAAAATGAGTTTGGCACCTCTGTTCTAGACCTTCTTAAACTTAGCAAACATCCATCTTTTATAAAACTGACAGCTCACATCAACATCATCCACTTTTAGCTCATATCCACATTCTTTATGCAGCTAAGACCCAAGATTTCTTCGTGAGAGGAAAATCAGATTCTTCTTCTCTGGTGGTCCAAATAAAACGGCCCACCCGTGCAAACCTGCAGACTGCATTAATAAAACCAGCGGCCATGCAGTTGGTCCCTCAGTGAAACAAACGTCTGATTTACTCCTTTCATGAAGTAGCCGGCTCCACCGGCGCAGTGGTCGGAGCCCTGAAGCTCTGGTCTGACTCGTCTGTGGTTCTCTGTTTACTGAGATCAGAACATGGAGGACACCCCGGACGGGTCTGACCCAACAGCAACAGCGATGCGCCAGGAAAGATGTTCAAGGAGAAAAGCTGAGGATCAAGAAGAGAATTCACCTTTTACTGCTAAAGGCAACAAGATACATGATCCTCTGAAAGCAGAGACGTACGTTTTAGTTCAGAAATGTTCCAACCTCCTGAATAACACTTCATACGTAGGTTCTTCCCTGCAAATGTTGCCAGCCCATTTATTCTTATATTTAAATGATTTATTTTTGCATTTAAAAAAATGATTTATTCTTTTTGATAGTTCACTGAAGGAAATAGTTTGCATAGTTACCTTTTTTTTTAAATTTTATTGTCTAAAGCCCGGAAGTCGGCATATCACGTGACCCACCAGTTGTATGGGCGCAAGGTGTTTTAAGGTAGGCCCACAGCCTTCTCAGGATGAGATGTGCTGTGGTGCAGTGACCAGGCTGAGGCCTAAACCTTGTGGGACGTGTAAGTGCCTTCTTTTAACTGTAACTAAACTTAATCCAAATCAACTATTTAATTTTGTGTTTATTATTCACAGGGGACCTTTTGTTTTTCTTTATTATTTACTTTGCTTGAAAGATCCATTGTGAGCTCAAATAAAGATTGGAAAAGAAGTTGCCAATCATCCAGTGGTCATTTCAAGGGGGCAACAACAAAATCTTGGTGTTTCTGCTCGGTTGGATTAAGTTTGTGGAACGACGCTACTGTGGATTATTGCTACCGGAGCTCGTGTGTGGCTGCTACCGTGAGTGGATTACTACGAGGGACGCCGACACGGAGCTAGCACGGAGCTAATGCTAACAGGAGCTACAGCACAACACATCCCAACGCAAGCCACATTCAAAGCCAAGGTAAAAAGACTCTCCTAATCATGGCAGCCTCACAACTGCAAATGTCCTCTGAATGGGAAGATTTGCTGGAGAGAATTGAGGAAAAGTTAATCACCTTACCTGCCTTGAAACTTGTTGAACTTTGCACCACGCTCAAAATTATTGTTGATGATGCAGATAAGGACTCAGCCCGTAAACTGAGAAGACTTATCCTTCAGCAATTGGAGTGTGAAGATGTCACGTCGCTTGAAGATGAAGGAATGTCTTTATTATTAAAAGTGAATGAGGAAATAGATGAATTAAGAACGCAGTCTAAGTCTGGTCCTACGTCGCCACACCGCCTCCTGGCGGACACAGGTGGTACTGCACCCAACACTGAACCTGTGGCAAGACCACGTTCATCTGCCACTGTTCCTACTACTGCTATGAACTTGTTTGATAGAACGCAAACTGTTGTTCACCCAATGTACAGAAAAGACTTGAAAATTAATGGACAAATTGGTGAACATAATCAAAGAGATAAGCTGGGATATGCTAGTTTGGAGAGACAGATTACAAAAGCATTAAAAAGGGATATGATGAATGTGAAATTGTGGATGCAGTTATACAAGCTATTATCCCCGGCACCAAACTGAGGAGCTATCTGGAAAGTAGAGATGATTTGTCACTGCAGGCTCTAAAACAAATATTACGGACTCATTTTGTTGAAAAGGATGCTACTGAGTTGTACCACTCTCTCACTCGTGCAGCACAAGAACCCAGAGAGACTCCAGTCCAGTTTTTAGTTCGCGTCATGGATCTGAGGCAACAAATACACTTTACTTCAGAAAGAGCTGACACTGGATTAAAGTACAGCCCAGAACTAATTCAGAATCAGTTTTTACAGACAATACTCACTGGACTTCAAGATGACACCATACGCACAGACTTAAGACCATACCTGCAAATCCCCAAAATTGCAGATGAAGTCCTTCTGGAGAAAATGACTGCTGCCTACAATCTAGAGCTGGAGAGGAAAAGCAAGTTGTCTACTAAATCCAGAGTCAAGGTGTCAGCGGTGAGTCATGATTCCAACTTCACTGATTCAGAGAGCTGCAATTATAACAATGACTGTACAAATAATAAGAAACAAGAACAGTCTAAAAAACGTGACACATTAATGGAGAAAGTTGATGAGGGAAATAAAGCTATTTGTGAGGCGATACAGAACCTCACTACTCAGCTGTCAAGCCTGCTCCAGCTACCCAGACAACCATCACCACCAAGGGGGCAAGCCAGCCGCAGCTACAGCAGACTGCCACCCAGGACACGCCCCAACCGACAGTGCCATCAGTGCCAGCGGACCAATCCAGGAGGGAAGTGCAACCACTGCTACAAATGTGGGAGTGCAGACCACTGGGCTATTGGTTGCCGCAGAGTTCCCAAGAACACCACAGCCTCAACCAACAAGATTGAGAGCAGGGTACATCTTGGTAAGAACATGGATCTATTCTGCACTACAGCGCCCCTCACTGCCAAACAACACCAAACAGCTAAGCTAGTGGGAAGAAGGTGTCTTGTCCGAGCGACTATGAACAATGTTGACACCCGCGTGCTATGGGACACAGGATCTCAAGTGTCCATTGTCGGAGCAGAGTGGAAACGGAGACACTTGCCTGATGTTGCTGTGAGGCCTGTGGAGGAGTTGCTGGAGGAAGGAGGACTGGACCTGTCGGCGGCAAATGGCACACAGATTCCATACCAAGGCTGGAGTGAAGTGGAATTTACACTGTGCAAGAATGCTATTGCTGGGATGAGTGATAAGCCCGTGGTCGTCCCAATTCTAGTCGCCACAACAGAGCTGGAACGTCCTATTATTGGATTTAATGTAATTGAGGAGCTGGCTTTGAAAAGTGAGGACTCTGAAAGCTGTTTCCCCCCAAATCACATGGTAAAGAGACTTTGTTCTGCACTCGAGGTGGGACAGAAAACTGCAAGAGCTGTCTTAACAGTCTTAAAGAAGCAGCCCCTTGAAGACAGTTCCCATCTGGTTCGCTCAGGAAAACTGCCAGTTACTGTCTTAAAAAACAAAACTATCCAAGTGCAATGCAATTTTCTCCAACAGGGCGCGCACTTGGGACCTCACATCATGTTCGAACCCAACCCAGAGACACCATGGCCCACAGGACTTAAGGTGAGAGAGCAGCTCATTCAACTCCCTCAAAATAATACTAGAATCAAAGTGACTGTTGAAAACACAACAAATTGTAACATCACACTGTGTGGCAGTACAACTCTTGGCTGGTTACATAGTGTTGATGCTGTTTATCCAATGGAGTCTAAGTCCACAGAATGTCACTCACTAGAGAGCAGCACCACATCACCACTGGAGCAGCCCAGTCGGGTACCACAGGAGCAGTCCTGGGACCCGCCCGTGGACCTGAGTCACCTCTCCACGGAACAGCAGTGCAGAGTTCGGCAGGTGCTGAGGGGGGAGTGTGATGTATTTGCCAGAGGTGAGTGGGATGCTGGCTGTATTACTGGCTTACAAATGGACATTAATCTAAAGGACTCTGTCCCTGTTCAAAGAACATACAATGCCATACCACGACACCTGTACCAAGAAGTGAAGACTCACATTCAGGACTTGTTGAGCAGAGGCTGGATTCAGAAGTCATATTCTTCTTACTCTTCACCTGTAGTTTGTGTTAGGAAAAAGGATGGCACTCTCCGTTTGTGCATTGACTACAGGCTGCTGAATGAGAAGACTCTTCCAGACCGCCATCCCATCCCCAGAATCCAGGAGATCTTGGAAAACTTGGGAGGAAATTCCTGGTTCACGGTCTTGGACCAGGGCAAGGCATACCACCAAGGCTTCATGAGTGAGAAGAGCAGGCCTTGTACAGCCTTCATAACACCATGGGGACTCTATGAGTGGATCAGAATCCCATTTGGGCTTTCAAATGCCCCAGCTGCTTTTCAACGCCACATGGAGGGATGTCTGGGAGATCTGCGGGATGACGTCTGCGTGCCCTACCTGGATGATGTCCTCGTATTTAGCCGCACATTTGACCAACATGTGCAGGATGTCAGACAAGTCCTGCAGAAACAGAGGGCTTGTGGGATAAAACTCAGAGCAGAGAAATGTGAGTTCTTTAAACCGCAAGTGACTTATGTTGGGCGTGTTATCTCTGCAGAAGGATACAGGATGAACCCGAAGGAGGTGGAAGCAGTGAAGGCGCTCGCACATCAGACTCCAACTACAGTGAGGGAGGTGAGGAAGCTCCTTGGATTCCTGAGCTACTACAGAGCCTACATCCAGGACTTCTCCAGGGTCGCAAAGCCACTGTATGAGCTGTTGGCAAAGCCCAAAGGTGAGCCAAGACACTGCCACAAGAGGGGGACAAAACGCCCCAGTGCTCAGCTCCAACCCTCCTCTCCTGTACAGTGGACAGAAACTCATAGAGCCATTCTGAAGACTATTGTAAACCAACTGACAAATCCACCTATTATGGCTTATCCTGATCTCGAGCGGCCTTTCATCCTCCACGTTGATGCCTCTGAAGAAGGACTCGGTGCTGTACTGTACCAGCGTCAAGATGGCATTCTAAGAGTGATCGGCTATGGCTCCAGAACCTTGACACCGGCAGAAAAGAACTACAAGCTGCACTCGGGTAAACTTGAATTCCTTGCACTAAAATGGGCCATAACAGAGCGTTTCCGTGACTATTTGTTCCACGCACCACACTTCACAGTCTATAGTGACAATAATCCACTTACTTATGTCACAAAGTCTGCAAAACTCAACGCCACTGGTCACCGTTGGGTTGCAGAGCTGGCCGACTACCGATTCACCATCAAATACAGGCTTGGAACGTCCAACAGAGACGCGGACTTCCTGTCCCGCAGACCCAAGCCCATTGAGACCATCGTACAAGAGTGCACTGAGGAATGTGCGCCAGAGGTCATGGACACTATGTGCAAAACTCTGAAAAGTAGTCAAGCAGGGGAGATAAACTGGATTTCTGCTGTGACCTGCAATATTGATGTCCTGCCACAAGATGGCAGTATTATTCCATCAGTTCAGCCCTTTTCCACCCAAGACATCCAGGCTCAGCAAAATGCGGATCCAGTAATCCAGAGAGTCTCGCAGCTGAAAAGGACATATACTTACCTGAAGTACAGAGACAAAGCCGCAGAAAATCAACCAATTAGAGCTCTCCTGAGGGAGTGGCCAAAGCTGCGGCTGGATGAAGATGGACTCCTGTGGAGGAAATGTAACAACAGGATGCAGTTGGTAGTGCCAGAGTCCATAAAGCCCCTGGTGTACAAGTACCTCCACAAGGAGATGGGACACTTGGGTGCTGATCGGATGGTAGCTCTGGCCCGGGAACGCTTCTTCTGGCCAAAAATGAGACAGGAGATGGAGCATTACGTCACCCAAGTCTGCACCTGCATTAAAAGGAAAAAGCCTAACAGAGTTACCAGAACGCCACTCCAGAGTATTGAGACCTCTGCACCTTTTGAGATGATCTCAATAGATTTTGTACATCTGGAGAAAAGCAAAGGAGGCGAAGAGTACATCCTGGTTGTGGTGGACCATTTCACCAAGTATGCTCAAGCTTATGCAACCAAAGATAAAGCTGGGAAGACTGCAGCAAAAAAGCTGTTTGATGATTTCATCCCACGCTTTGGTTTTCCAGCTAAGATCCACCATGACCAAGGAAGAGAGTTTGAGAACCAGCTGTTTGAAAAACTACAAAGATACAGTGGTATGTATCACTCTCGCACGACACCTTACCATCCTCAAGCTAACCCTGCTGAGCGTTTTAACAGGACTCTGTTGAGTATGCTGCGGACTCTGGAGGAGACAGAGAAGACAGGATGGAAGGAACATCTCAACAAAGTAGTCCATGCCTACAACTGCACCATTCATGAGGCAACAGGTTATTCTCCTTTTTTCTTGCTCTTTGGACGTGAACCTACCCTCCCGGTAGATCTACTGTTCCCAAAGCCTGATGAGACTGAAAAACAGTCCCCTGCTGGCTATGCTGAGAAGTGGAGAGAGGCGATGCAAGAAGCATATGCCATTGCCCAAAAAAACATGCGGAAGTCTGCAAAGAGAGGGCAAAACTATTACAATCAGCGTGCTTGGAGCTCCACTTTGAAGCCGGGTGACCATGTCTTGGTGAGGAATCTCACACCGCGAGGTGGTCCAGGGAAGTTGCGCAGTTACTGGGAGGATGCTGTTCATGTGGTGAGGGAGAGCAAAGGCCCTGGAAGTCCTGTCTACCTAGTTGAGCCTCTGAATTCTGCAGGGAGAAGACGGGTGCTGCATAGAAACTTACTCTTACCTTGTCCTTACCTGGTTGAACCTGCACCTGTGAACCCCAGTCCTGGAAGGAGAAGCAGAAGGGCTAGAGAATCGCCAGAGAGAGGAAGAAGAGCTAAGTATAACATCCAGCCTATAGGTACAGAAAGCTCTAGTGATGAAGACTACCATCTCTTCATCCCACACAGATCTACTCTTCAGCCACTTAACCCCACTGCCCAAGAATTCCAGCCCAGATCCCCCACGCACACACAGCCTGAGCTGAGAGCCACTTCTGTGGAGAGAGCTGAGGCGATCATTCCGGAGGCTGATCCTGAGCCAGTATTGGAGGCAGAACCATCGGAGCCAGAAGCAACATCCTCTGACTCTTCTGAGGAAGCTTCTGAGCCGCTTCCTGACAGACCTGTCAGAGTCCGACAGCCTAGGCGCCTCTACACCTACGATCGCCTTGGTGAGCCTACAGTCCGAGAGCGGCAGAGCTGTCCTGTTGGTGTGTCTCGACCAGCAAGGATTCGAGCCGACCATTTCACCACATCAGCCAGCCTATATCCTTTCTATTACCATCCATAAATTAGTAGTAACATGCACCTTACTTACCTTTTGCAGTGAAAGTTAAAGCACGTGCACTTTACAGTACTTATTGTGTGCAATATAGTTATGTGTAGTAGTATTTTATGTACTTAAATTATTCATTTTTAAGTGGTACATAGTTCGAGTTTAGTCTTGATAAACATGGTTTATTACTATATGTTGTAGTTTTGGGTAAAAAGGTATTTTCCTTGAGTCAATCCTGAAGATTGGGGGGCCCACCAATGCTTCAATGGATGTGCTACCCAGCAACACCTATTGACCGCTAGTCTTTTGTGTCTCGCCATGTGGAGGACTCATTGGGTGATGGACACTATTCAAATAGTCTGGACTCCATTGTGCAATTTTGCTAATATTGTAACTGTTATTTTGCCATCATTATGTAGTTAAAGTTAAGTATAGCTTTGGTATATTTTTTGGGTAATGTTGGGTTAACATTTTTTTTAGTGGGGGAGGGTGTTGCCAGCCCATTTATTCTTATATTTAAATGATTTATTTTTGCATTTAAAAAAATGATTTATTCTTTTTGATAGTTCACTGAAGGAAATAGTTTGCATAGTTACCTTTTTTTTTTTAATTTTATTGTCTAAAGCCCGGAAGTCGGCATATCACGTGACCCACCAGTTGTATGGGCGCAAGGTGTTTTAAGGTAGGCCCACAGCCTTCTCAGGATGAGATGTGCTGTGGTGCAGTGACCAGGCTGAGGCCTAAACCTTGTGGGACGTGTAAGTGCCTTCTTTTAACTGTAACTAAACTTAATCCAAATCAACTATTTAATTTTGTGTTTATTATTCACAGGGGACCTTTTGTTTTTCTTTATTATTTACTTTGCTTGAAAGATCCATTGTGAGCTCAAATAAAGATTGGAAAAGAAGTTGCCAATCATCCAGTGGTCATTTCAAGGGGGCAACACAAACCCAACCAATCCCAGTGATCCTGAGCTGCCTGGCTGTGAGGCTGAGGGTGCATCACACCGGGACAGTGCAGGACTCCGTCCGACTGGGCGGGATTTCTGAAACATTTCCCACCTTTCTCTGCTTTGCTCTGCATTCATACTGCAGTGACTGAAGCGGACCATATATACGTATAGATGCCTGGGCCGCAATGTTCCGTTTCTATTTTTATAATAAACGCAGACACAGCCTGTCGCTTGTTGACTCGGGGACGCAGTAGCGGTGAACAGCAGCAGAGCACCGGCACTGCTTCGTGCTGATGCAGCGACTCTGTTCAAGCCGTCAGAGATCCAAAAACTGCAGCTGGGAGTTGGAGAAAATTTCTGTGGATAAGCGAAGACAGACACTATCAGAGTTAGAGAAATTTCGGTCTGTGGATAAGCAAAGACGGACACTGTCAGAGTTAGAGAGATTTCGGTCTGTGGATAAGCGAAGACGGACACTGTCAGAGTTAGAGAGATTTCGGTCTGTGGATAAGCGAAGACGGACACTGTCAGAGTTAGAGAGATTTCGGATCAGTGAAGACGGACACCGTCAGAGTTAGAGAGATTTCGGATCAGTGAAGACGGACACCGTCAGAGTTAGAGAGATTTTGGTCTGTGGATCAGTGAAGACGGACACCGTCAGAGTTAGAGAGATTTCGGATCAGTGAAGACGGACACTGTCAGAGTTAGAGAGATTTCGGTCTGTGGATCAGCGAAGACGGACACTGTCAGAGTTAGAGAGATTTCGGTCTGTGGATCAGCGAAGACGGACACTGTCAGAGTTAGAGAGATTTCGGTCTGTGGATAAGCGAAGACGGACACCGTCAGAGTTAGAGAGATTTCGGTCTGTGGATCAGCGAAGACGGACACTGTCAGAGTTAGAGAGATTTCGGTCTGTGGATAAGCGAAGACGGACACTGTCAGAGTTAGAGAGATTTCGGATCAGTGAAGACGGACACTGTCAGAGTTAGAGAGATTTCGGTCTGTGGATCAGCGAAGACGGACACTGTCAGAGTTAGAGAGATTTCGGATCAGTGAAGACGGCCACCGTCAGAGGTGTATTTAGTGTTTAGGAGAGCTGACCGGACGCCGACTGCATCTGTGCAGTAACGTTAGTTACAATGTAAGTTAGGAGCGCTAGCTTTAGTTGTTGCTAACCAGGTTTGATGTTTTTTTTTCTTCAGAAAATTAAGTCACGAGCATGAATCCGATCCGACACTTACCCTAACAACTGCAGAAGATCTAACCACTGGTGTTAGCTGCTGTTTACATAAAGTAGATCACCAGAACACGACTTGCTTCTCTCAGATAAAACATTTCCGTATTTTCGGGTCGACCCAGCCAGCTGTGAAACATGGATAATCATCCCTGCGGGGGAAAGCTTTCTTTCTCCCGTGTATGAAGACAGTTATTATGTATCTGACAGATGGAAGAAAAAATCTGCTCAGCTGATCTCAGCTGGTTGAAAACTTCTGCAGGTTGTACCTCTTCTCTGCGTAGTTCTGCGTGTGTTTGTATGATCTGAGGATATTTAAGCCACCTGCAGGTCCTCCTGTAGGGGATTGCTTGTTTTGTTTTCCAACAGAGACCTTGGTTGTTTAGGGATCGCGGTACAGAGGTACCAGTGAACTGTGTAAGTGGATTCATGTTTTCTCTTCTCTCTCTCTTCCTCTTCCTTACTCCTCTCTCTCTGTTTCACTTTCTATCATTACCTCTATTCACTTTCATTTCTCCCTTGTCAGGCCCAGCAGTATGAAATGGAATGGCGTAATAGACAAATGTTTAAATAAAGAAATAAAATGAATAAACATGATATCAAGTGGAGCCTTATGTTCATAAAGCTCCGCTTGATAAAGCAAAACTGTTCAACAGAATAAAGCAATCAGATTTCCATTCTGCTTGCTTCGATGCTGGACAGGACAAGTAAAAAAAAAAAAAAAAAAAAAAAAAAAAAAAAAAAAAAAAAAAAGAAAACTTCTGCAGGGACTCAGTTCGGATCGCACACAATAAGAGAAATTTTTTTCCGTGGAATGGTTTCAGTTCTGGGGGATTAAAATGATAAATATCCAGAACCGTACTTTGGTTCTACGACAGTGTTTCTGACACGAGTTCAGTAGGACGGTGGGCTAAACAGTTGTGCTTAGAGCACCCAGATGGCGAGCATGTTTACATTGTTTTTGCGTTATTTTATTATGTTTGTGTCAAAATTATGGCTGTCAGGTGATTAAAATTAATTAATCTACACTACTCACAAAAAGTTGGGGATAATCAAATTTCTGTTTTTGGAGAACAGAATGATGCAGAATAAATATTTAACCATTGAACAATGTAATGTGCATTTGACAGTTTAGAGAAAGTTTAATTCAGTTCACCTGGAAAGGTTGTAGTGGATTTTAGATTCATTCTGACATCATACAAAAAGCCAAATATCACTAACTTTTTGTGAGTAGCGTAATCAATGTGTTAAACTGACAGCCCTGGTCAAAATATTACAATAAAATTCAAAGAAGTAAGAAGCATTCATGTGATTTAACACATTTACAGTGTTGTGAAATGAATTAATGTCTACTCATGGTGATAATCTAACGATTATCGGACATTCCTAGAGCTAATGCATGTTAAAGACGGGAGACAGGAGGTTCATTTGGCTCTGTACTCCACGTCATCACCGCCCAGTATGAGACCGCAGACCGTGTAGGATTCTGTCTGACAGAGGTTTCAGGATTAAAGCATCTCCAGATGAACAGCTGGAACCGATTCTCCACCCAGGTGCCATTAATCCACTTAATTAGAAGAAGAAAGAGGTACATTACAACATATTCAAACCTCAAATGATAGGAAACAGATTAAACCCTCTTCCAGTCAACATGAAGGGGAAACAGTTACTGACCAAAACATGATGGTGTGATGCTGAAGAATGAGGAGCGATCCACTATGACCAAATTCCCACCAGATGTCGTCTTTAAGATTGGAGATTTTTGTCTGATAATGTTAGAAAATCTGGATTTTATCAGAGTTGAATGATGGTCTGGAGATGTTTTACGTGACTGAGTCATCATTTAGTCGTAACAGGCAGTTATCTGACAAAAGACACTGAAAATGTCATTTCCACCACAACCACGTCTAGTTTCCAGAGATGGTCTGAAGAAGAGAAAATCTCCAGTGAGCAGCAGATGTCTGAAGCTACGAACAGCAGGATGATGCACCATGTCACAAAGACGACATCATCTCCAACATGACCATGAGATTCTCATCACGATGAGGTGGAACGGGAGATTCTCATCATGATGAGGTGGAACGGGAGATTCTCATCAATATGAGGTGGAACGGGAGATTCTCATCGTGATGAGGTGGAACGGGAGATTCTCATCACGATGAGGTGGAGCGGGAGATTCTCATCATGATGAGGTAGAACGGGAGATTCTCATCGTGGTGAGGTGGAACGGGAGATTCTCATTATGATGAGGTGGAACGGGAGATTCTCATTAGGATGTGGTGGAAAGGGAGATTCTCATCATGATAAGGTGGAACGGGAGATTCTCATCGTGATGAGGTGGAACGGGAGATTCTCATCATGATAAGGTGGAACGGGAGATTCTCATCGTGATGTGGTGGAACGGGAGATTCTCATCATGATGAGGTGGAACGGGAGATTCTCATCGTGATGTGGTGGAACGGGAGATTCTCATCATGATAAGGTGGAACGGGAGATTCTCATCATGATGAGGTGGAACGGGAGATTCTCATCATGATGGGGTGGAACGGGAGATTCTCATCATGATAAGGTGGAACGGGAGATTCTCATCGTGATGAGGTGGAACGGGAGATTCTCATCGTGATGTGGTGGAACGGGAGATTCTCATCATGATAAGGTGGAACGGGAGATTCTCATCGTGATGAGGTGGAACGGGAGATTCTCATCGTGATGAGGTGGAACGGGAGATTCTCATCGTGATGTGGTGGAACGGGAGATTCTCATCATTATAAGGTGGAACGGGAGATTCTCATCATGATGAGGTGGAACGGGAGATTCTCATCGTGATGAGGTGGAACGGGAGATTCTCATCGTGATGTGGTGGAACGGGAGATTCTCATCATGATAAGGTGGAACGGGAGATTCTCATCGTGATGAGGTGGAACGGGAGATTCTCATCGTGATGTGGTGGAACGGGAGATTCTCATCATGATAAGGTGGAACGGGAGATTCTCATCATGATGAGGTGGAACGGGAGATTCTCATCGTGATGAGGTGGAACGGGAGATTCTCATCGTGATGAGGTGGAACGGGAGATTCTCATTCTGATGAGGTGGAACGGGAGATTCTCATCATGATGAGGTGGAACGGGAGATTCTCATCGTGATGAGGTGGAACGGGAGATTCTCATCATGATGAGGAGAAACAGGAGATTCTAATTCTGATGAGGTGGAACGGGAGATTCTCATCATGATGAGGTGGAACGGGAGATTCTCATCATGATGAGGTGGAACGGGAGATTCTCATCATGATGTGGTGGAACGGGAGATTCTCATCATGATGAGGTGGAACGGGAGATTCTCATCATGATGCAGTGGAACGGGAGATTCTCATCATGATGAGGAGAAACGGGAGATTCTAATTCTGATGAGGTGGAACGGGAGATTCTCATCATGATGAGGTGGAACGGGAGATTCTCATCATGATGAGGTGGAACGGGAGATTCTCATCATGATGAGGTGGAACGGGAGATTCTCATCTTGATGAGGTGGAACGGGAGATTCTCATCACGATGAGGAGAAACGGGTGATTCTCATCACGATGTGGTGGAACATCAGATTCTCATCACGATGTGGTGGAACGGGAGATTCTCATAGTGATGAGGTGGAACGGGAGATTCTCCTCATGATGAGGAGAAACAGGAGATTCTCATTCTGATGTGGTTGAACGGGAGATTCTCATCGTGATGAGGGTCGAACGGGAGATTCTCATCACGATGTGGTGGAACGGGAGATTCTCATCGTGATGAGGTGGAACGGGAGATTCTCATCGTGATGAGGTGGAACGGGAGATTCTCATTCTGATGTGGTGGAACGGGAGATTCTCATCACGATGTGGTGGAACGGGAGATTCTCATCGTGATGTGGTGGAATGGAGATTCTCATCGTGATGAGGTGGAACGGGAGATTCTCATCGTGATGAGGTGGAACGGGAGATTCTCATCGTGATGAGGAGAAACGGGAGATTCTCATTCTGATGTGGTGGAACGGGAGACTCTCATCATGATGAGGTGGAACGGGAGATTCTCATCTTGATGAGGTGGAACGGGAGATTCTCATCACGATGAGGAGAAACGGGTGATTCTCATCACGATGTGGTGGAACATCAGATTCTCATCACGATGTGGTGGAACGGGAGATTCTCATAGTGATGAGGTGGAACGGGAGATTCTCCTCATGATGAGGAGAAACAGGAGATTCTCATTCTGATGTGGTTGAACGGGAGATTCTCATCGTGATGAGGTCGAACGGGAGATTCTCATCACGATGTGGTGGAACGGGAGATTCTCATCGTGATGAGGTGGAACGGGAGATTCTCATCGTGATGAGGTGGAACGGGAGATTCTCATTCTGATGTGGTGGAACGGGAGATTCTCATCACGATGTGGTGGAACGGGAGATTCTCATCGTGATGTGGTGGAATGGAGATTCTCATCGTGATGAGGTGGAATGGGAGATTCTCATCGTGATGAGGAGAAACGGGAGATTCTCATTCTGATGTGGTGGAACGGGAGACTCTCATCGTGATGAGGTGGAACGGGAGATTCTCATCACGATGAGGAGAAACGGGAGATTCTCATTCTGATGTGGTGGAACGGGAGATTCTCATTACGATGAGGAGAAACGGGAGATTCTCATTCTGATGTGGTGGAACGGGAGATTCTCATCGTGATAAGGTGGAACAAGTGATTCTCATGATGAGGTGGAACGAGAGATTCTCATCGTGATGAGGTGGAACAGGAGATTCTCATCCTGATGTGGTGGAACGGGAGATTCTCATCGTGATGAGGTGGAACGGGAGATTCTCATCGTGATGAGGTGGAACGGGAGATTCTCATTCTGATGTGGTGGAACGGGAGATTCTCATCACGATGTGGTGGAACGGGAGATTCTCATCGTGATGTGGTGGAATGGAGATTCTCATCGTGATGAGGTGGAATGGGAGATTCTCATCGTGATGAGGAGAAACGGGAGATTCTCATTCTGATGTGGTGGAACGGGAGACTCTCATCGTGATGAGGTGGAACGGGAGATTCTCATCACGATGAGGAGAAACGGGAGATTCTCATTCTGATGTGGTGGAACGGGAGATTCTCATTACGATGAGGAGAAACGGGAGATTCTCATTCTGATGTGGTGGAACGGGAGATTCTCATCGTGATGAGGTGGAACGGGAGATTCTCATCGTGATGAGGTGGAACGGGAGATTCTCATCGTGATGAGGTAGAACGGGAGATTCTCCTCACGATGAGGAGAAACAGGAGATTCTCATTCTGATGTGGTGGAACGGGAGATTCTCATCGTGATGAGGTGGAACGGGAGATTCTCATCGTGATGAGGTGGAACGGGAGATTCTCATCGTGATGAGGTGGAACGGGAGATTCTCCTCACGATGAGGAGAAACGGGAGATTCTCATTCTGATGTGGTGGAACGGGAGATTCTCCTCACGATGAGGAGAAACGGGAGATTCTCATCACGATGAGGTGGAACGGGAGATTCTCATCACGATGAGGTGGAATGGGAGATTCTCATCGTGATGTGGTGGAATGGGAGATTCTCATCGTGATGAGGTGGAAGGGGAGATTCTCATCGTGATGGGGAGAAACGGGAGATTCTCATTCTGATGTGGTGGAACGGGAGATTCTCATCGTGATGAGGTGGAACGGGAGATTCTCATCGTGATGTCATGTCAATATGGAGCAAAATCTCTGGGGAATGTTTCAAACACCTGGCTGGATCCAGACTGGATCTGGAAGTCAGACAGCTCTAGAGGAAAATGGGCTCCTGATAATGGGGGCAATGACTTCACAGGTTGTGAATGAAAACAACTTTATTAAAGATTCAAATATCAATACATGCTTAAACTGTTTTAAGAAAAAGATGCACAAAGATGGATGTTCAGAGGTCATGCAGAGCAATAAGGCGTCTCCGTCTGGCTGCAGTAAAAGATTCAGCTGCTCAATCTGTCATCTGCTGTGTGAGTTTCATTAAACTAACAATTACGATAGAGCCCTGCACTGGAGCCCCAAGCCCGCGGCCCCCGATGGAGCCCGGCCCACGGGCCTGGCTTCAGGCCAGTAACCATATCATTACCTCGGGCCCGGGGCGGGCTCTGGCCCTCTTTTTTTTAAAACCCGCTAATTAGAGAGACGTGTGCGGTGTTTGTGTTGAACCAATTTAAATGGCAATATTTGAACACAGCAGCCGCCTTTCCTTTCTCCGCCTCCCGTCGCTGACATTCCTGCCGCGCAGGTGAGACAAGCTGCTTGTTATAAGATTGATAGTTCTGCTGCTCCTAGTTATTGTCTTTATTAAGATAAAGAAGAAAATATTTCTGATAAGCTTTTGCTACGTTATCATAATAATAGACACAGATGTGGTTTAAGTGCATTGGCTGTTGTATCTTGTGGCTGCGATATGTAGGTCAAATTTCCGTGCGCTGTTGCAGTTTTATCGCCGAGTCAATTAAACAAAAAACAAAATCATAAATTAAACACCAGCCAAAATGCTTCATACACTTTACAGACTAATGTTAATATTGACTGGAAACTAAATATACCCACTTGTGCCATAAAAGTTCTCAGGTAAGATCGGAGGTGAACCTATAACTGCACCTATACGCACCAATTCTCATTAATAAAATAATGCAGTCATTAAGTTAAATCATTCATTCACTTTATTTTGATAAAAAAAATATATATATAATGAAAATAGCGCAATACCACGCCAAGATCCCCAATGCACATGTTTTAATGACAGCCTGGTTTAAAAAAAAAAAAAAAAAAAAGTTGGGCTTTATTCGGGTTCGGGCCTGAGAACTTTGAAAATCTGTCGGGCCGGGCCGGGCCGGGCCGGGCCGGGCCGGGCTGGGGCTCCAGCCCTTCAGGCCAGGGCCAGACTCGGGCTCAGATATTAGGCCCGTGCAGGGCACTAAATCACAACATTTTCTCACCTCATGGAAAGCTGCTGTACGTATAAAACTCCCGTTTGTTTTAACAACATCTGTCTAAAGATTAGAGCTGTGTGATTAATAGAAATTTGATCGGGATTTCAATTTCGTGTCAATCTTCAATCCAGATAATCGAGTTGAAACTTTTTTCTTTTTCCATTTTTTGGGGCAAAATTTCTGCAAGTTATTCTCAAGTTAAAGTTCATTTCATTGGCTTCAACCCAGGAATTTACAAACAAAAATGCTTGAAGGATTTGGATTTGGAATGTTCTAGCATTGCACTAAAGCCCAACAAAGTTTAGTTTGGGAAATTTTAAAATATAAATAAGTCTTTACTTCATTTTTCAAATGAAGAGAAATTGCAGAACAGCTGGGTACATTGTTTATTTTGGATATTTATGATTTTCTGTGTACTTCACATGAATTTAACGTTCAAAGTATATTTATTTTATTCATTTAATGTTTTGTACATTGCAAAACAGCTGTAAGGTACATGTTTGTAGCCTTTATCCATTTTCAATGCTAGAAACCTTTGAAAGAAATGCTAATTTAATGCATCGTGTAACTAGAAAATAATTGTTTGAATAATAGTGATTTTAATATTCGCCAAAATAATGGTGATAATGATTTTTTCCATAATCGAGCAGCCCTACTAAAGATTAACTGAAATTATCAGAATAACGCCAAAAGAACCGTGAGCATTTCAAACACATCACCCAGACAAACAAAAGGAAAACCTGCTCATCTCATCTTGAAAATGAAGCTTAAAATTTAGCATCAGCTCAGTAAATGTCCATCAAATGGTGCTCATCACATGTTCTGTGGAGTTTCCACTTTCTCAATCCAAAGTAAACCACAGCTACTTATGAAAAGATTACTGATCTTCCACCTGGTCACCAGTGAAACAGCAAAAACTGTCTGAGACTGTTTTTCCAGACTACATAAAGTTTCCTCACGTTTCCATCCCAACAGCTTTGCAGCTTTCTCTCCTCGAAGAAGCTTCAAGTGGAGCAGAATAAAGAAAATATCACGAGCAGCTGGAGGTAAGTGATGTCTGCCGGCGCTTGTTGGTTTTACGGCAACTCGACCTTCTTTCTGCTCAGACTTAACGACAAACAGCTGTTACAGAGGCGCTTCCCCGGGACCGTGTCTCGGATGAACGCTGGCATGTACGGATGTGTAGGGAGACGCAGTCACCAATCAGAGAGGCTCACCGGGAGGCGTTCAACACAACAACCCATCCACCCACCAGCGCTGCAGAACCAACACTAAACATTAACATGGGAACAGCTGCTTTAAAGCTACAGTTATCTCAGTAGAAACAGTAAAGATACTCAACACCCAGAGACGTCGCTGCTTTAACCCACTCAGCCTGTAAACCTGAGACAAAACCCTCCATATTAACATTAAATAAGAGGTTAAACATTCAATTTTCACTCTAAGTTATCAAGTTTGGCGACGGTGAGAAATGCTTATGTTGCATCAGCTGTGAAAGGGTTAAAGTTAGAAAGCAAGTAGCAACATGGGGAAAAGATCAGCGCCAACCATCACTTTTAACTCTGAAAACAAGTTTTTATTTACACGAAGGAGAAAAAAGCTTTCAGCTCTGAATTTGACTGAAACAGAAATCCTCGGGAACTTCGTAACACTGACGAAAACCTGACTTCATCCCGTGAAATGAAAAGCAGATGTGAAATGGTCGAATAGCTGCACGTGTCATCACCCGTCCACCACCGCAGGACGCTGGACCTCATTCACCAACATCTTCAAGTCAAAATCAAATCAAACTTTATTGGAAAGCAGTTTTCATGCAGAGTCTGCAGCTCAGAGGGATTCCCAGCCTTCAAAACCAAAGAGTTAACAAGCAAGACGCGAAGAACACACAGTTGTACTAGACCACCAAACCACGTCCGTCACGTTACTTTATCCCCCGCCAATCACATGAATATGATCACCCATAAAGTAATTCCACCCACAGAATGATGTAACTTTATCTTCCACTTCCCCTCATGGTGAAACACTTTTTTAATATCTCAAATGCAGCCGGCGATCAGGAAGGCTTCTAGTTTCCCCCAACTTTCATATAATGGAGTTCGCCGGGGTCCGAGCCAAAAAGGTCCATAAAAGTCCACAAAAACTTGTCAATATTCCTCCATACTGCTCGTCCAATGTAATCCAAGTGTCCCCCCCCCCCCCCCCCCCTGAGTGGGTAGCGTCCAGAATTTACTGGAAACCACGTCATTTAGTAGATTTTTAGAGCCTAAACAGTACTAGATCTTACTTTCATGAAGCGCGCATATGCGCATTCATGAAACTACGGAAGCCTCGGCGTTCAGAGCCTACTCTGCAAATAATACAAGCGTAGAAGAAGAAATTCTCTGTTTACATTGTGCTAAGAGTGACAGAGCTGCAGACAAACTGGGACAAACACAAGAAGGTCCAGGAGGGGTTGATGTTGATTTAAAACAAAGAAAGAAAGAAAAAGAGAACGCGTGATCTCGTCTGCTGCGGCTTCCGTAGTTTTCGTGAACGTGCATCGGCGTGCTCGCAGGAGACGCGATGTAGTACCGATGTAGAACTGTTTAGGCTCTAAAAATCTACTACATGACGTCATTTCCAGTAAATTCTGGACGCTACCCACTCAGGACACTTGGATTACATTGGACGAGCAGTATGGAGGAATATTGACAAGTTTTTGTGGACTTTTATGGACCTTTTTGGCTCAGACCCCGGTGAACTCCATTATATGAAAGTTGGGGGAAACGAGAAGCCTTCCTGATCGCCGGCTGCATTTGAGATATTAAAAAAGTGCTCCAGAGTCTTTCTCACCATGAGGGGAAGCGGAAGATAAAGTTACATCATTCTGTGGGTGGAATAGAAGTAGAAGTTTTCTTTCCCCAATCGCAATATCTCAATGAGAAAAGCTTTAAAGTGGAATTTTTTCAACTTCTGCATGTCCGATCTTAAAAATTCCAACTGTATGTTTAGAATAAGCAGGGAAATATGGTTTGGAAGCCGTTTTGAGTCTCCCCTGTGAAGCAGAAGTTTTCTTTCCCCAATCGTAATATCTGGGGGTGGCCAGTGATTGGCCAGGGGTGGCCGTGGCCACCCCGTAGCTCCACCCCTGCATAAAGCCCCGACTGGTGGAGGCTGCAGTGATGCTGACTTTGTGGAACTTTCTCCACCTCCCTACTGCATCTCTGGAGCTCAGCCACAGTGATCTTTGGCTTCTTCTTTACTCTCTCACCAAGGCTCTTCTCCCACCATTGCTCAGTTTGGCTGGACGGCCGGGTCTAGGAAGAGTTATGGTCGTCCCAAACGTCTTCCATGTAAGGACTATGGAGGCCACCGTGCTCTTAGGAACCTTTAGTGCTGCAGAAACTCTTTTGTAACCTTGTCCAGATCTGTGTCTCGCCACAATTCTGTCTCTGAGCTACTTGGACAGTTCCTTCCACCTCATGATTCTCATTTGCTCTGACATGCACTGTGAGCTGGAAGCTCTTATATAGACAGGTGTGTGCCTTTCCTAATCAAGTCCAATCAGTTTAATTAAACACAGCTGGACTCCAATGAAGGAGTAGAACCATCTCAAGGAGGATCAGAAGGAACGGACAGAATATGAGTTAAATATGAGTCACTGCAAAGGCTCTGAATACTTATGACCATGTCATATTTTAGTTTTTCTTTTTTAATAAATTTGCAAAAATTTCTACATTTCTGTTTTTTTCTGTCAAGATGGGGTGCTGAGTGACATGAATGAGAAATAAAAATGAACTTTTTTTTTTGGCAATTGGCTGCAATGAAAAAGTTAGAAAAGTTTAAAGGGGTCTGAATACTTTCGACTGTAAAACAGGGTTCTTGCAGGTTTCAGCAAGCTAAATTTAAGACATCGTATGTATCAAATACTGGTATGAGCCACCTGGTTTATGATGCGGATCGTGTTTGTACAGTACTGTATATAACAAAAGCTTTTATGGAGAAGCAGCATTTAGCTGTTCAGCTGCAAACACGTGGGAGAATCTGCTGGTGGAGATGAAACTTTCACCAGCTGGAGACACTTTTACATCCAGGTCACAAACATTTCTTCTCTCATGAAACCTGCAGCGTCATCTAGACCGCTGCTGCTTCTCATCGCTGGGATTTTGTTTACTTATCTTACATGGTTTAATATCTTCATAATGATTTTTGCACCCCCTTTTAATCCCTATGTTTGAATACAATTTTGTTTCTCTTTATATTGTTGTATGTATTTTTTAACGGTTCTTCTGCGCCGTGCTGAAATGCTTTAATATTCTAATAATGTCAAACATGAAATGTGTCTCGTCTTAGACCTGAATGAAGGACATCTGTCTTTTCCTGACAACTGTGATCATAACTGTGGAACTACACAAACTGTGTGTTTAGTGCCATTTCAGCTGCTGAAAACGGCTTTCAGGGAATAATCAACTCATTTATTGCAGTTTTTATCATTTAATGATGCTGCTTCGTTATGTTATTAAACAAAGAAATGCCTCCATAATCGTCGCTCAGCTCTGAGGTTCTGGTCGTTTGATGCTCTGCAGTCTGACGGCAGATAAACATCATAAATCTGCTTCACTTCAACAAAGAACCGTTTATATGGTGAAATAAAAGCACTTTGAGGTTTGATGTTGAGCTGTGCTCAACATGAAAAACATAACAGCTGTCAGAAGGGATTAAAACGTTTATTAGAGCCAATGCAAAACACATGAAAACCATCTGCGCTGGATATAAGATGCTGATCAAATAAATCCGTGCACTTATTCCTGAAACTTGCCAGCTGGTTCCAACTGAGGCTGAAACACAACAACGCAGCAACCTCGATAGTTTAGAGGCAGAACGTTTAACATTGCATGAGACGCAGCTGTTCACTTAGAATGAACAAGTTTCCAGAAGCGTCACAGTCGGGGTGTGTCATATCGTATCGTTTACATTGTATCGTCGTTTACATCGTGTCATTTACATCGTATCATTTACATCTTATCGTTTACATCGCATCGTCTTCATTGTGTCGTCTATATTGTATCATCTACATTCTACATCGTATGGAGTACATTGCATAGTTTACTTCGTATCATCTACATTCTACATCGTAACATCTACATTCTACATTGTATAGACCAAATTCTACATCATATTGTTTACATATTATTGTTTACATAGTATCGTCTATGTCGCATCTTTTACATCGTATCGTCACTCTACATTGTATAGTCTAGACCATATTGTCTACATTCTACATCGTACTGTCTACATTCAACATTGTATTGTCTACATTACACAAAATTCGCGGTTCGGTATGTACCTCAGCACAGTAATGGAATTTTTTTTTACAAATATTAGCTGTCTTGTGCTTTAGCAACAAGTTCACTAAAATGTTACATCACAGCCGAGTTCATGCTACATACCCGAGCCAGTGTTTCCTATCATTATACGGGCAGGGCGCCGCCCTACCAGACCCAGTACCACTTACGTGACCACCCACAGGCACGCACACGTCTAAGGATGAGCGTGTACGGCGCCTCGCGCGTGTCTAAAAACACTGGAAAGTTACCAGTTACAGAGTTTATGAATAAACCATTCAGCAGAGCTGACTTGTGGTTTCTTTAGGTTATCAACACAGCTATCACTGTGGCCATCAATATAATCTGTGATAGGATTATTGTAATAGTTCTTTTTTTTAATTCTTTGGTGACATCACCCACCCTTACTAATCTCTACCGTTTCTTTACAGTACAGAGCGTCTGTACAGTTTTCAGAACAGATGCTAAAAGTAGTGTCACTAAAAATATCATCTAAAAATCAAGATTGGACTTTATGAAAATATATATATTGCGATGATTTTTTGCCATATTGTCCAGCCCTATGAAACATTTCAAAGAAAGAAATATTTTGTTTCATGAAGTTCAGTGAAGCTAGACCTTAAAGGTTTTTTTCCCCAGAACATTTTGTTTTCTACTGACAACATTAAAGACAAACAGTTTTCTAAATCTTGTTATTGTTCACGATAACTTTACAATAATCACCATCTATGGAAAATGATCTATGGAAAATCCTTAAACTGGATTGAAATGAGCTGCTGACAGCAATGCTGGAAAAACAGGAAACGTTCTGCTGGTCAAATCAAAATCAAACCAAATCAAGGATTATGTATAAAGCACATTTAAAGCCAGGGTTGGCAATGTTGGGAAAACGGTTTGAGCAAGCTACATTAAAAAAACCAAACAATCCACCTAAAACCACATCTTCAGAGCGCAGGGACATGTGCACCGATGTTTTACCCTAACAGCCATGTGGAAAGCTCGTTAGCTTCATAGTAAACAGCTGACAAGCCAGGTTTCTAAAAAGCTTTAATCCACTCACCTCCAACTCCTTCTGCGGTGTAAAAAGTCCACACTGCAGACATCAACGCCCCGAGACTTAATCCTTATCTGTTTTGTTTTTTTTGGTGCAGCAGCAGTGAGCAGTCCGTTAACTATATTTGTTTACTGTGAGCGGCGCACAGGGGGGTCATGTGGGGGACTGTGAGAGGGGAGGGACAGAGACGAGACTTTAAGGCATCGATTCGTTCTTTCTATAGGCTGCGAATGACCAGTTCCTGCCTTTGGGTGTGAATGTTGGGAGTTGGTCAGAGTTTTCACAGACCTGCAGCTCTCATAGAGGTCTGACTGTTTCCTTCCTTTTTATGAATCCATAACGTGCTGATGCTGTCAGGATGGAAGAACATTTCACCCAGTATAACAGAAAGTGTTTCTGAGCAGAATTACCAACTCTGGCTTTAACCACAACCTTTATTGACCAAAGTGCTGTACAAGGAATGCATAAAAAAAGACTAAAAAAGACTTCTGCTGGTGCACCCAAACTAAAAAGTTAGGTACAACCAGACACTGACAGTTCTTCATGACAGATTAATCACGGTGTTTAAGTAGAACTGAGATGTTCTACTTTAAAAAACAAAACAAAAAACTTTTATTTAAGAAGTTGAATCAGTACTTCTACGGCCTCTACAGTCATTTTCACACAAGTAATTGTATTTAAAGGTATAGTCCGAAGTTCCCCCTGTGAAAATAAACGTAAGACTTGTGCGAGTGAAATCGGTCTGAAACGGCGCCTTTGGGCCTCTACTCGTGTGCCATGGTGCGTTTGAATGCAACTCCCTCCCCTCCTGCCTGTAATTCGCTCTTTTGCATGGTTTTGGTGTGTTCGGGACGTTTCTGGGTGGAGATTTCTGTTTATATCAGCAGCCAATGACAGAGCTAAGAGCATGACGCTGTGTGGAGATAAGCTCATGATTGGAGCAGACGCCAGTCACTCCAACTCTCGAAGGAAAAAAAAAAGAAAGAAAGAAAACACTGTGAATGCACTGAAGAAAAGGTAAGAGCTTCAGATAATGCACTTTGGAAAACCAGGGTTAATGTTAGTTTGGCTTTTACCCACTTCTGAGCTCTGAAGGAGGCTTGAAGCTGAATAAGCTAGCTAGAACGAGGCGGCCGTTAGCCTGAGAGGGAGGAGCGCTAAGTTTGAATACTGTTGTTTGCAAACAGAAACACTGGAGGGACTTCAGACTCTACCTTTAAAAGGAGTGATGACAAAGAAGTACAAACTATTTTATGTGGCTGATATGAAGGCATATGTTAATTCTCGAAAGAAAAAAAAAACGTCACTTTTTACAGCAGGGGGTTGTTTTGGCATGCTCAACCTCCCTCATCAGTAAAAATGGTTGGGTGCGGTAATGGCATGCAGCTTTACCCGGAGACCAAGTTGACTTCATTTTGATTGGCTACACCAAAACCAGACCTGAATTAATCCATGTTGAACGCAGTTGAACATGCTAGCATGACTGATATCAAGCATCAGAAAAGGGGAGGGGGGGGGGGGGGGGGGGGGGGGGGTGTTTGCTTGATAGTGTGCTCTAATTGGAGCAATTGAATTACGTAGCATGATGAAATTACGTAGAATGATAAGCTGCTGTCTGATTCAGCTGTTTTTGAACAGAGAAACAAAGCTGACAGACCATAAACAGGAACTTTGATTCTCACTCTGGACATTCACATGACCTCATCAGTGCACAACAGATCATATCATACACCCAAAACCCCAGAAAAGTGACATTTGATGTCACGGCACCTTTAAAAGTACAGAAAATGAGTGCTTATGCTACTTCAATTTTTTTAAAGGCAAAATCATATAGCTTGTTTTTTGGGGTTTTATTTTTTAATATACCGTTATGAAACCCAAGGGACTCTTCGGACTCTGCATTTTTCCGATCACTGTATTCACCAGAGAGCAGTGGACTTCTAATTAAAGCACCCGGGGAGCAGTTGGTGGGGTTAAGGACCTTGCTCAGGGGCCTTGGTTATCATTATGCCATTATCACTGATGTGGTAGTTTACGGTCGTCAGACAGCGGTTTTTAGATTAATCCACCATCATCACGCGGAGCTTAATACTGCAGCTGCAGGAGTTTCACCAGCTGTTCCTGCACGGCAGGAACCAAAACCTTCAGCAGAGAATCAGTTTCAACCAGCATCTGTACGCAACAGCATCTCTGCTTCTGCTGATTTCACCACTAATTTACAACTTTCAGTTTACTCCAGATAATTGCTAAATTAAATATCATTTAATTAGTATATTTTAGATTTTTATTTAGCCTGGTGGTAAACGAGTTACACAAGCCCAACACTGAATATTATTTTGAAAAAAAGTCTTAAAAATCAGATGAAATACAAAATGTTTAAACATGCTTGGAGCGCAACAGGAAGGTGGTTTCTCTGAAGTCCTGAGAGAAATGTGTGGACTCGGGTGTTTAGACTGACCTGATCACCATCGTACAGCGTCTGCAGTGGACTCCTCCTCGACTTCTGCCCACTGCTTCTGTCTCCCGTCGGCTCCGAGGCTGAGGAAACAGAAGGGGACACAATTGCACTCAATCATAAACCACTGAAATAATGCCTCTATTTATTTATTTAACTCCAGAAAGTGGCTTACAGAAAAGAAAATATGGTAAATATTAGGGCTGGACTATAATTCAATATTAACATATATCAACTGATGGAGGTTTTTTTCAATAGAAAAAAAAAAGAGGGTCAATAAAAGTTCAATATGGAAACAGTTTTACAGTTGATACAGTTTAGTATCAGGTAGCATGATACTACAGTTTCTACTTCCGCCAAACGCAGACCAGGCAAAGGCTGAATTGGAATTCAGTGTTAGTGTGACCATTATTATAAGGAGGTCATTCAGCGAAAGCTTAAAGGGAAAGTTCGGTTTCTTTCAATCTGGATCTATTTTCTAGCATGAAATACGTTCATTTTCTCATCCAGACAGTTTTGGTGCAACTTGAATTCCTTCGGGAGATATTTAGATCCACTCCAGATCAGCGTATGTCCAATATAAGGACAAATCACCACAAAAAAGCAGCTTCAAGCTCACAGGGGGGTCCGACTAATGTTTCGTAACAAAACATTGGTTAAATGAAGGAGTTTGTGGCAGATAATGCCTTATTTAGAGGCTGTGCAAGGTTGCCCGCATCACTTCCATCATATTGGACATACGCTGATCTGCAGTGGATCTAAATATCTGTTGAACAAATTCAAGTTGCACCAAAACTGTCTGGGTGAGGAAATGAATGCATTTCATGCTAGAAAATAGGTCCAGCTTGAAAAAAAAAAAAAAAAACTTCCCCTTTAAATGGCCAGGGCTGCACCTAAAATGGCTTTTAATTTGATAATGGCTTTTCAAAAAAAGAAATATATATATATATCGATATATACAGAATTTTTTCCTATATCGTCGAGCCGTAGTAAATACACAGATTTCACCTTTAAATCCCTTCAAATGTGTCTATAATTAAAGACATTTATGACATGACGCTAAAATAATTTTTAAAAAAGTTCTCTTTAATTGACAGACTTGATAGAACAACATTCAGAAAAGCCACAGAGGTGGATTTTCCATGAATAGAAACATCTTTTTCTGTATCTGGCCCGTGTAGCAGGTCACTAGCTGCAGAAACAACGCAGCATCAGACAGAACCGAAAGCAGCAACATGAAGCCAAGCAGCAGAGCAAAGCAATAAAAATGCCACGTGGGAGCAAAATATATCAGCTTTAATGGTTTGTTGTTTCATCTGCTCCAGCTGCTTTCGCAGTAATGGATCAAACTATTTTGGCAGAGTAACATGTCATTTTCTAGATTTAAAAAGAGTTTTTTCCATTTTCTGTGGTTTGAGAGGAAGGAGACACACAAGCCGGAGGACCGAGATAAGTTCAGAGCAGAAAACAGAAGCTTTCAGCTTCATATCCAGTTACACGGACCGGGAGGGAAGAGTGAGTTTCACCAGCTGCAACCAGAACCTGATTCAGGTGAAACGTGTTCACTTCAGTTTCCTTATAAAAGCAGCAGCAGCTGAACAAAGTGCTGTTCAACAGGTCGAATAAATGCTGAACCAGTGACAGAGTAGAGGTGCAGCTTCATGACAGAAACAACCTTTGAAGAAACCTGAAGCTGAGGAAAAGTCTCAACTGACCCTTCGCCAAGTCCCGCCCCCATGGTTACGGTTGCTAAGTCCGACAAGCTTTCCATTTTTAGCTCATTTCTGTGAAATTTCACAGTAATGAGCTAAATTGTGATAAATTTGTGGAGTAATAGTTGGGGAAATATCAGAGAAAGCTAAACAGAGAGGACTGCAGTATGAATTTTAGGAATACATCATCATTTGTAGGCGGAGTAATGTGACGAAGAGGATATTAAAATCAAAGCGAAGGTTCAGCGTTCATACAGAAAGACTCAGCAACCCCACGTCTTGATGATTCGTGTCCAGAAAAAACAACGTTCTTGCATCACAGAGTAAGTCAACATATAGTTTTATTTTAAGCTAACTGTCATGTATGACTCCAGATAGTTTGACGTATCTGACGTGTTTTAGCTGGGGATGCACGATATTGGAATTTTGGCCAATATGCCAATATTTTAAAACTCATATGGCCTATAATGAAAATGACATGAAAAATACTTTATTTGTACCTTAAGGGAAATGCAACATTGTAAAAAAGCTCACTTTTTTTTTCTTTTTCTTTCTTTTTTTGTTTTTAACAATATAACATTAATATGAAATAATAGCATAACAATAATAATCAGTCTTGTTCTTTAGGGTGATGGCTGCTGGCAGGAATGAATTTCTGTATCTCTCCGTCCTACAGCGAACCTGACGCAGCCTCCCACTGAACACACTCTGTTGATTCTTCACCGTGTTGTGGAGAGGAGGAAGAATCCTCCATCATCTTCATCAGCTTGTGCAGCATTCTTTTTTGAACGATCATCTCCAGCAGCTCCAGAGTTATCCCCAGCACAGAACCAGCTTTCTTGATCAGCTTGTTTAGTTTCTTCAAATCTCTGGTTCTGGTCCTGGTTCTGATTCTGATGCTGCTTCCCCAGCAGATGCTGCAAAGCTAATTGCACTTTCCACAACAGACTTGTAGAAGATCTGCAGCATCTTGGTGCAGACGTTGAATGATCTCAGCTTCCTTAAGAAGTAGAGTCTGCTCTGACCTTTCTTGTAGATGTAGTCACTGTTGCATTTCCAGTCGAGTCTGTTGTCCAGCTGAACTCCAGGTATTTGTAGTTCTCTACCACCTCCACCTCCTCTTCCAGGATGTAGACAGGACTATGCTGCTTATTCTTGCTCCTCCTGAAGTCAACAATCATCTCTACCGATAATCATATACAGATAATCATCTAACCGATATCGATACGATTATTAAAGCTAAAAAAAATAAGCAGTTATCGCAAATTGCAGTTTTGTGTTGCATTTCTGACACTAAAATAGGGGTGGGAAAAAATATCAATACACTGGAATATTGTGATATTTTCATATGTCAATATCAAAACGATATTTAAAAACACGGTATCGCTCTATTTAACTTAAAAAAATCTCACGAGATTTCATCGTTCTGTTCCAAAATCTCACGATATTTCGTGAATTCTTGCGAGATTTCGTAACATAACGACTAAATATTGTGAGATTTTGTAACAGAATGATGAAATATTGTGAGATTTTGTTAGTAAAATAGATTGATACCACATCTTTAAATGTCAATATATCAGCATATGAAAATATCATAAATTTTTTGTGAATTCTTGTGAGGTTTCGTAACAGAACGATGGAATATCGCGAGATTTTGTTAGTAAAATAGATCGATACCGCGTTTTTAAATGACAGGGTGCTGGTTTTAGCCGTGGAGGCTAATAGTTAGCTCCTTGCTAGCTCCCAGGAAGGCCTCAGCCTGTAGCAGAGTTGCACAATGGTGGTTTTTAGCTGGTTAACAGAGAATTTGAGCATGTATTATCCTTAAACCGTCTATCTTCGTTTGTACCTGTTAACTTCGAAGTAGCTCTTTTAGCATTAGCTTAGCTGTAAATGGTTTGTCCCGCGGCTTGTCTTTGCCCATTTTAGTTTTTTCCGGGAGTGACGACACACGTGAGACAGCAAGATGGCGACGGTGGGAAGGGGACGATGTGGACGTGACCGGATACTACGTCCATTTTTTTACAGTCTTTGGTGGCGACCCATCGTAGGCAAAGCTGCTTCATCATTCTTTGATAAAAACAGTGTTTAAAATATTCTTTCGATATCTTGTGGTCATGAAGATTCGACCTGTTTTAGTGCCACAGGTGATGCATGCTGGGAACGGAACTCCTCATTTTAACAAAATGGATAACAAAATCTTAAATCTAAATTTTGCAGACTTGAATATGAAATGTGGGTAAACGTGATCCTCCCCCGTACTCTATAAAGCGGAAGCGGTCGGTCCATCTTAAATGAGACATGGACAGACATAAACAGACTGCAGACTGGCCTCTGACTCACGATCAGGAACAGCAGGGGGCTTTGAAAACATCCAGCATTTTCCCCAAACCTTCCAGCTGGAGCTGAGTTTGTTTGACTTTCAGAGTGATTCCTCATCCTTCGACTCATCACATCGCGTTCCCGCCAGCTGCAGATGTCAAATTAGCGCACACACACACGGAGCAGTGTTGCTCAGAGAATGCTTTTTATTTCATCTGTTCCTCATGTTGCTGTCCTGCGTGTGCAGATGTTGTTTTTCATTTTAATTAAACACATCTTTATAGGATTGTGTTGCAATGTTATCTAAACTTAGCACAAAATTCTTCTTTATTTCTTTAGTAGGAATGCTTCTGATAAATCTTCTCTTTGGAAAGTTTATTTATAACAGGGAAATAAACAGTTTCCACTGGCAGAAGATTTTTTTAAAAAAAAATTAAAATTTAGGACATTGTATTATTTCTATTAATAATTCACCAGATCATGGACAAACTTATGTATATCTGTGTGCAGGCTTCATGTTTCCCAGGTTTATCATGATTCTTCAAAAAGAAAACTTACAAAACAATTAAATGCATAAATATTTTCATGTGGAGCTGAAGTTGCTAAATATTTTGTAGCTAATACGATCAGATTATCTTTTTTTCCAGAAATAAATTGAACTAATAAACAATAGGAAATATTACTTCAACATGAGGACAAATGCCTCAAAATTATTCATATCCTCCAAGAAAATGCTAAATTCACAACAGTTATTCAAAGAAAAAGAAACAACAACAAAAACTAATAAATAAAATGTTGCTTTTGAATTATGGTAAATAATGGAAATCATAATAATAATAATAAAAAAACTGTCCCTGATACATTAGAGCATCTTTCCCATGAACATGGACCAACATACCTGTCAACAGGTGCAGACATCTGATTGGACGTCACAGAAAACACCTGATTGCAGAGATTGTCATCAAATTTTTAGCTTCGGAGCCCCATTATGCTTGTTTACTTGTTTTATTTTTGAGTGTTTGTTTTTAATATTTACTTCAAACCACAATTAAAAATCAATCTCATGATTTTCATAGAATTTTTATTTATTTTCACTTTTGTCAATTTTAACTTATTTCACTGACAGATGATTTTTTTTTCCTTCTTTAATTGAGGGGATGAATCATTTTGAGGACGACTGTATCTACTGTCATTAGAATAAAATGAATACAATTCAAATCAACATCAAATATTCAAATTGGAAATAATGAAACGAGTGTCAGTAGGAGTTCAGGGCACGTTTCTTTCTCTCTTTGGGACTTGCACCCTGCGACGTCTCTTCATCAAACCAGCGCGGTCCAACATGAAGAGACCATCAGTAAAAACGAGACATTTACTGAGGAAATGGTTGTGTGTGAACTTCTGTCTCTTCCATATATATGATTCATATTCCTGGTAGCCCAGCTTCTCTCCTCCTGCTCTGTGTGAACTGTGAAACAGCAGCAGCAATAGTAAATTTTACCCTGCAGCACAGCTCATAAATCAAAATGTAAAAAAAAAAAAAACTGACAGATTTGTTCTTAATTAAAGCAACCCTTACCGATGCTGCATTGTTGCACTGTTTTACAGTAAAATGCTGTGAATGAGGTAATGGAACTCTGAAATATAAGGCAGACCCACCATTAATCAAAATAAGATATGATTCCAATCTCTAAATATTCAATGAAAACTCCAGCCAATCATTGCAGTGGGGTGCACGTCTAGGATTGGCTGAGGGACCTGCCTGTCAGACCTTTGCTTTTGCATTGGGAGACAGAAGGAATAAGGGGGTGTGTCTTAGGAGTGAGGCGGGACTTTTTATATTCAAATAATCTTGCTGTGCTTTCCGAAATGCACGATCGGTAAAGGTTGCTTCAATGGAAATTTTCCATTTATGAGCCATACTTGTTACCACTGGGTACACCTGTGACTAGGGCTGGACAATTAATCGAATTTTGATCACAATTTCAATTTTGCCTTCTCACAATCATAAAAACACTGTAATCGAAGACAAAGGATTAATGCTGTATTCAATTTTTTCTTTGCACGAAAAATTTTCATTTAAATCCATAACCAACATATCTGGAATCCAGGACAGAGAACGACTGGAACCAGAAGATAATTATTTTCTCCCCATCGACTTCCAGTCATATTTTTTCTTCTCTTAGGTCCCGTGGTGCGGAAGTAGAGGGGGGTAGGGGACTTCGGCTCCCTGTAGAACAGGAATGCATGTAGACTGGGTTTTCATTTTTATTGTCATTATCATTTTAATATATTATTCTTATTTTACTCATTTTTAATTTATTTCTGGTTGTGTTTAAGTTATATTTGAGGTTAAGTTTTGGTGGTTCAATAAACACTTTCTTTTTTTTAAAATCAATGAATAATCGTTTATATTAATCGTGATTTCAATATCAGTCAAAATAATTGTGATTGTAATTTCTTCCATAATCATCCAGCCCTACCTATGACTGGCCTTTATAGTTTTGTTGGCCAGATTTAGCGTGTAATGTCATAAGACCAGATGTCGGCTTGCCGGCCGGTGGCTAACAGTTAGCTCCTCTTAGTTTTGTGTTAGCTCAGTTAGCATTTAGCCCAGAGTACGTCAGCTGTCAATCATTTGTTCTGAGGCCGTGCTTTGCCCATTTTTGTAATTTTTTGGGGGGGGGGACACGTGACATGGAGAAGATGGGGACGATGGGAAACGCCAAACTGGCTTCATTCTTAGCTCCTCAGCAACCAACGGGTCACGTGAGCAGAAGGTTCGTCCCCCTTTTTCAGCGTCTCTCATTTCAATGCAACACTGCCCCCTAGAGGGTGTACGGAGCAACATTCATAACAACACTGAAAGCAAACAGACAACGTTTGGTCTGGTCGGACAGATTTCATCCGTATCCGGACGTATGAAGACACCTTTAATCTTGCAGTACTGGCACCCGTAACTATGGACCACCAGAACGCTGTCAGAATGTCAGAAAACACTGGACCAAGTTCTTTTTCATTTGTTTCTCGACCATATATGTACGTTTTTTTATTCTTAAAACAAGCCCATAAACGAATGTCATCCTTTCCAGCAGTGATGGGGAACCGTGGCCCTCGCTCTGCAGGTTTTCCATGTGTCCCTGCTCCAACACACCTGATTTAAATGAATGAGTCACTGCCCAGAAGTTGATTCGCTGTCGGATCCATTTGATGTGAATTAGGAGCTGAAGTGGGGACACATAGAAAACCTGCAGGACTGCAGCCCCCGAGGACCAGAGATCCCCACCACTGCTTTACGGGGTGAACGTACAGCTTTATCCCAGTTCCCTCAAGGATGCCGGGCTCCTTTTCCTTCCAGGGAAATAAAGAGCATCAGGGGAGTCAGTTTCAGAGCGAGAGGTCACTCATACATGCACTTAATCCCCTCGCTGGGAGGATTCAACTCTTCTATGAGGCTGAATGACCGGAACAAAGATGAGAAAAAGCAGATTCTGCTGCCAACGAGGGCTTTTCTTCCTGTGCCATGAGTTACAAATGTGGGGGGAGCGTTCCTGCAACAGCATACTGATTTATCCAAGCCCTTTTCTAAACACATCACCACTTCCTTATGGAAACTACCACTGACTCAGACACATTTCCAACATGGCCACTCCCAAAGCCAACTTCTCCCCACCGTCTTAATTGAGTCACCAGACAGCAGAGGTAACGTCTGAAGTAGTTCAGGAACTGACAAATACAAGCTGCGATGGCACTCTGAAAGAGCACATTGTGTGACATCATGCCTCAGCGAGAGCAGCATCGCTCAGTAATCCACATTTGCAACAAGATCTTCAACAGAGATCCGTGTGAAAATATCAGGAAATTAAGAGATTAAATCCCTGATCAGAATTACAGAACGGGTCATTGTGTTTTCAGTAAAAGATACTGCAGGGTTCCCACGTGTCCTGGAAAACCTGGAAAATAGTTTAACATTTTTCCAGTCATGGAAAACATATAGAAAATCAGAAAAAGAGTAAACTGTCCTGGAAAAGCTTAAGTTGTCCTGGAAAGTTATTTTTCCTAGCTCTGCTTCGTAGCTGCTCCATCTCTGCTTCGTCTCGGCTTCGTCCCTGCTTCATCCCGACTTAGTCTCGGCTTTGTCCCTGCTTAGTCTCCGCTTCATCCCAGCTTCGTCTCCGCTTCTTCTCGGCTTCATCCCGGCTTCGTCTCCGCTTCTTCTCGGCTTAGTCTCTGCTTCATCCCGACTTAGTCTCGGCTTTGTCCCTGCTTAGTCTCGGCTTCATCCTGGCTTCGTCTCCGCTTCTTCTCGGCTTAGTCTCTGCTTCATCCCGGCTTCGTCTCGGCTTTGTCCCTGCTTAGTCTCCGCTTCTTCCCGGCTTCGTCTCCGCTTCTTCTCGGCTTAGTCTCTGCTTCATCCCGACTTAGTCTCGGCTTTGTCCCTGCTTAGTCTCCGCTTCATCCCGGCTTAGTCTCCGCTTCTTCTCGGCTTAGTCTCTGCTTCATCCCGGCTTCGTCTCCGCTTCTTCTCGGCTTAGTCTCTGCTTCATCCCGACTTAGTCTCGGCTTTGTCCCTGCTTAGTCTCGGCTTCATCCCGGCTTCGTCTCCGCTTCTTCTCGACTTAGTCTCCGCTTCGTCCCAGCTTCGTCTCCGCTTCGTCCCAGCTTCGTCTCCGCTTCTTCCCGGCTTCGTCTCCGCTTCTTCTCGGCTTAGTCTCTGCTTCATCCCGACTTAGTCTCGGCTTTGTCCCTGCTTAGTCTCGGCTTCATCCCGGCTTAGTCTCCGCTTCTTCTCGGCTTAGTCTCTGCTTCATCCCGGCTTCGTCTCCGCTTCTTCTCGGCTTAGTCTCTGCTTCATCCCGACTTAGTCTCGGCTTTGTCCCTGCTTAGTCTCTGCTTCATCCCGGCTTCGTCTCCGCTTCTTCTCGGCTTAGTCTCTGCTTCATCCCGGCTTCGTCTCGGCTTTGTCCCTGCTTAGTCTCCGCTTCTTCCCGGCTTCGTCTCCGCTTCTTCTCGGCTTAGTCTCTGCTTCATCCCGACTTAGTCTCGGCTTTGTCCCTGCTTAGTCTCCGCTTCATCCCGGCTTAGTCTCCGCTTCTTCTCGGCTTAGTCTCTGCTTCATCCCGGCTTCGTCTCCGCTTCTTCTCGGCTTAGTCTCTGCTTCATCCCGACTTAGTCTCGGCTTTGTCCCTGCTTAGTCTCGGCTTCATCCCGGCTTCGTCTCCGCTTCTTCTCGACTTAGTCTCCGCTTCGTCCCAGCTTCGTCTCCGCTTCGTCCCAGCTTCGTCTCCGCTTCTTCCCGGCTTCGTCTCCGCTTCTTCTCGGCTTAGTCTCTGCTTCATCCCGACTTAGTCTCGGCTTTGTCCCTGCTTAGTCTCGGCTTCATCCCGGCTTAGTCTCCGCTTCTTCTCGGCTTAGTCTCTGCTTCATCCCGGCTTCGTCTCCGCTTCTTCTCGGCTTAGTCTCTGCTTCATCCCGACTTAGTCTCGGCTTTGTCCCTGCTTAGTCTCTGCTTCATCCCGGCTTCGTCTCCGCTTCTTCTCGGCTTAGTCTCTGCTTCATCCCGGCTTCGTCTCCGCTTCTTCTCCGCTTCATCCCGGCTTCGTCTCCGCTTCTTCTCGGCTTAGTCTCTGCTTCATCCCGGCTTAGTCTCGGCTTTGTCCCTGCTTAGTCTCGGCTTCGTCTCCGCTTCTTCTCGACTTAGTCTCCGCTTCGTCCCAGCTTCGTCTCCGCTTCGTCCCGGCTAAGTCTCCGTTTTGTCCCGGCTTAGTCTCCACTTCTTCCGGGCTAAGTCTCCGCTTCTTACAGGCTAAGTCTCCGCTTAGTCTCCGCTTCGTCCCGGCTTAGTCTCCGCTTCGTCCCGGCTTAGTCGCTGCTTCGTCCCATCTTTGTCTTGGCTTCATCTCTGCTTCATCACAGCTACAATTGTAAAACACCTCTCCGAAACCTTGGGGTGGAATTTATTAGTCTATGTTGTGATAACTTGACTCGTACTGTAGCAGCTGGAAAAGTCCTGGAAAATAACTTCATGAAAAGAGTGGGAACCCTGTACTGGTTACCAGGTGATGATACGCCGACAAATAACGAAGCAAACACGTGAATTTCAAACCAAATAGCTGCTGTTAACTTCCCCACTGAAACAAAACCAGTGAGACTCCTCAATGATTCCACCTCAGGACTTGTCACAGAGTCGTCCTGTTGGTTTAACCCTGTCTGGACCAAAAACCCTGCAGCATTCCTTGCGGTACTCACAGAAGCATGGGCTTAGGAAATGCAAAATTTAGAAAAGACCCATGTGTGTTTGTCCTGTCCAGGCCATAAACGGAGCTCTGTGTTTAGGTTCCACTGGGAAAACTGGGGCCCCTTCAACTCAACTTCTTCTGCCAGAGACCGGCTTCACTGAGAGACCCTGTAAAAGTCAAAGCCTGATCCGTTTAGGCCACAAATGTGTGTGTGAAGGGTGTTAGTGCAACGGCAGCAGGATGCATTTGGAGTTGTGGGTTTATTGAGTCTTAAAGGCACGCATGCAGATGTGGGTCTCTCTGATCCTGATCCTGTTGCAAGGCTCAAAGATGCCAGGATCTGATGCAGCTCCATGTTTTACTCTGAAGGAAACAAGTTATCCTGAATCAACCAATAGATGAACCGGTTTTCTTCTTCACTGTTTGTCACAACAAATATGAGAAGGCATGTTAAACAGGACTGCAATGGTTCGGTATGTACCTCAGTACACAAGTCATGGTTCAGTTTTTTGTGGGTACAGTAATGGAAAAAAAAAAAGTTTTATCAACAAGTTTTAAAATTAACATCAAAACTGTTTGTTTGGTTTTTTGGCTAATTGTTTGAATGAGAAAAAAATAAGAAATAAAATGAATATATCCGAATGAAGTTCTGCTGTTTTTTTGGTTTTTTAAACACTTTTCAATGAAAAAGAGGAAAAAACCTGCTTTCACATCGAAAGTGACACCATCTGAATTTTAAGAGCAGCATTTCACAGAAACAGCTCCACTTTCATTTCACTCATCCTCATCACAGAAACTAAACATCACAGCAGGTTAAGGCCCATTTATGCTCCCTTACGTACATAAATGGCGACGTCCGTTTCATGCGTTGCCATGCGTCGCCGTTTTCATACTTCCATGCGTCTTCTATACTATATCAGTTTGTCCAATAAGCGGCGGTGCCGAGTTCATTGTTAATTTCCCTGTTTTGATGTCAGTTGACACCGTTTGGTGTCGGTAACGTAGATCTGAGTGTATTTTCGGACGCACTCGCACAGCCTCTCCTCAAAAGCTCCATCCATGTCTACAGATGCTCTATTTGTTTGGCGTCAGCTTTCTCAGGGCTGTTTGACATTGGTGGGTTTTGTGTTGCTGTTGTCCGCTCGCCATTCTTCTTCTCTGGTTTGTTCCTGCAGATCAGCTACGCAGCTCAACACAGACCCTGCTGTTTCCGGAGGTATTGCTCCGTCTTCTGCCCCTCGAAAATGCACCAAATTACAAGCGTAACCGACACAGACGACGGATGAAACTGTCCGTCCGTCTGTGTACCCGTCTTTTGCGTCAAGCATATATGGGCCTTTACTCTTCTGGTCAGACTGCCTGAATAAAAAAAATGCATAAATAAGTAACATACTGTTGTTTTTACACTTGTTTGCACCAAATTAGTCTGTTTCTAGTCGTACCAGCAACATAACGCCTGCATCCAGACATGCGTTACGGTCTTTTACCTCGGAGATGTCGCGGACATGTACCGGCTGGTCTCCATGTCATAAGAGCGGAAATGTTGCGGCGCGTCATTTTGGCTGAACACACAAGAAAATGTCCCGGAGAGGGTTGAGAGGAGAGCGTGGCTGCGTTGACTTATCCGCAACATTTCCTAATGTCCGAAAGCATCCGGGACGCGATAAGTCTGCCAGGAAGCGGCATGTTTGAAAAGACGATCCGTTTAAAGAGCGTTACAGTTATTGTTCATGTTCTGCAATGCAGGTCTGAAAACGGCTTTGATGAAATAATAAATAGCTAAATGAACAAATCCTGCGCCCCACAGTTCGGTACAGGGTCGTGCCAAACTGAGAGTGGTGAACCGATCGGTTCAGCACAAATACACGTACCGCTACAGCCCTAATGTTAAACATTTTCACTTGGAAAAGTAGTAAAGCCGTCACAAAGGAAAATGATGTATAAATAACCATTTTATAATCTCATAGCAGTCGTCTGAGTCCCATCGACTGGAAACATGATGCAGATTCCTGTCCCTACTGGAAATGCCACCTGTGTGTGACTGGAGTCCCCATCTCTGGCATCTGCAGACTCAGCTGGTCCAAAAGAAAGCACTGCTATGATCACGATGACTCACTACGCTGCAGCAAAAAACAGAAGAAATGTGCAAAATCCAGCAACACAAACATGGAAACAGGAAGCAGATCACTGATCTGCCTCAGTGACGGGCTTGGACTTTGTTTTATGACCTCAGAGCAGCCTGCAGACTCTGCTGAGACCCGTGCATCGTATAAAAACTTCGCTGCAGTGGATCCCGGACAACTTATTGAGCAACTTCAACTGTGAGAGGACAAACCTGCAAATCACTTCATAACAATCAGCTCTGGCAGCAGATGATGTTCTTAATGAAATTCTGAGAGAACAGCGAGTACTGGCTGTGTCGGAAGCTCCTGCAGCGTCATGACTATGCAGCTGGCAGGAGGGAGGCAGCCCGTCGTCACCCGGCCCGGCATGGCAGCGCATCTGACAGCAGCTGGAGCGCAGACCCGAGTTCAGCAGCCAACTCCACACATGATCATATTCACATCACATGACGCTACTCTGCACAGCTACTGCCAATGCATTACACTGCAAAAACTCAAATCTTACCAAGTAGATTTTTCTCATTTCAAGTCGTAATATCTCATCACACTCAAAAACATTTCAGTGAGATAAAGGAACTTGTTTTAAGACAATGCCTCCTATTTCAAGAAATCTTATCAAGAAAATTTAACATTTTTAACTTATTACAAGCCAAAAAAAAAACTTTTTTTAAAAAAAACACTTATTTCAAGAATGGCCAAGATTTTTTTTTTTGCTTGTAAAAAGTAAAATAAAAAAGTGAAATGTTCTTGATAAGATTTCTTGAAATAAGACGCATTGTCTCAAAGCAAGTTCCTTTATCTCATTGAAATGTTTCTTTTAAGTAATTTTGAGTGTGATGAGATACAGTGGTGTGAAAAGTTTTTGCCCCTTCCCGATTTCTTATTTTTTTGCATGTTTGTCACACTTATATGTTTCAGATCATCAAACAAATCTAAATGTGAGACAAAAATAACAAGTAAACACAAAATGCAGTTTTTAAATGAAGATTTTTATAAGTAAGGGAGGAAAAAAAAAAAAACAAACCTCCATGGTTCTGTGTGAAAAAGTGATTGCTGCCCCCTCCCCTGTTAAAACCTAAATTAACTGTGGTTTATCATCTTTGGAAAGCTGAGTTCAGTTTCTCTATCCACATCCAGGCCTGATGACTGCCACACCTGTTCTCCATCAGAAATCACTTAAATAGGACCTGCCTGACAAAGTGAAGAAGACCTAAAGATCCTCAAAAGCTAGACATCATGCTGCCATCCAAAGAAATTCAGGAATATGGATGTAATGATATGAAAATTTCACATCACGGTGATAGGGGATTATCACGCTTATCGGAAGTTCCCGGATTTTGGACACTTCCTCTTCCGGGCCATGTTAACGACAGCCGTTCCTGCTCTGTTATACTGTTTAAATCGGATAAACTACACACATACTCAAGTTTTCATTCTAGACTGAAGTGATACTGGATCAAAAGCTGGATCAAAGCGATCGATTCGCCGCGGTGAAGGGCCGAACTTTATAATAAAACACACGTTTGTTTGTCGCCGGTGGGGCACAACACCGGCACCTCACAGCATGCTAGCATTAGCCAGCTAACATTTCCCCCCCCCCCCCCCCTGACGTGCTTAACATTGTGCATCTTAAAACACACAAACATCTGAAATTCGGGTCTGTACCTCCCCGTTTCCAGTGGAACAACTGGGGACTGCCAAGAAAGGAGACGCTTTTAGATGCTTGTGTGTTTTCAGCCGCACAAAGGTAGGCACTTCATCAAGCTGGCTAATGCTTACAGGCTAACACGACTGTATAGTCTGCCGGCCACAAACAAACGTGTGTCGTTTTATTATAAAGTTCGGTCCTCCACTGCGGCGAATCGGTCGTTTTAATCCACTTCTTCCTCAGCATTCCCTAAGTCTGGAATGAAAACTTGGCATTGGCGTTTATCCGATTTACAAAGTTTAACAGAGTAGTAGCTGGCGGACTACTGTTAGCAGGTTAGCATTAGCCAGCTTGATGACGTGCCTAACTTTGTGCGGCTGAAAACACACAAGCATCTGAAAGCGTCTCCTTTCTTGGCAGTTCCCAGTTGTTCCACTGGAAACGGGGGGTACAGACCCGATTTTCAGATGTATGTGTGTTTTAAGACGCACAAAGTTAAGCACGTCGGTAAACGCTAGCTGGCTAATGCTAGCATGCCGGTGTTGTGCCCCACCGGCTACAAACAAACATGCTACGTTGTTTTATTATAAAGTTCGGCCCTTCACTCTGGAGAATCGCTTTGATCCACTTCTTCCTTAGTATCACTTCAGTCTGGAATCCGTGAAAATTTCAGTAGGGTTGGCGTTTATTCACGTTATCTACGAAGTAAAGCAGGGACATTGAACTGGACCGGAAGTGGGCCGTCTAACTGTTTAAAACCGGAATTTCGGAACACGGAAGCGTGATAATCCCCTATTGTGACCAAAATGATCACGGTTATCATTTTTATCGCAGTATTATAGAAATATCCCCCAGCATCTTTAAAAAATATCCAAAATGGGTCTAAATGTCTTTGTCCTTTCTAAAGGGGGAAAAAAAAAATCAAACGAACTGCCGTCGTTAAAGGTAGAGTCCGAAGTCCCTCCGGCGTTTCTGTTTGCAAACAACAGTATTCAAACTTAGCGCTCCTCCCTCTCAGGCTAATGGCCGCCTCCGTTTTTCAGCCTATTCAACTTCAAGCTTCTCCTTTAGAGCTCAGAAGCAGCTACAAGCCAAACTGTTATGAACCTGGTTTTCCAAAGTGCATTATCTGAAGCTCTTACCTTTTCTTCGGTGCATCCACGGTGTTTTCCTTCTTTCTTTCTTTTTCCTTCGAGAGTTCGAGTGACTGGCGTCTGCTCCAACCATGAGCTTATTTCCACACAGCGTCATGCTCTTAGCTCTGTCATTGGCTGCTGATATAAACAGAAATCTCCACCCAGAAACGTCCCGAACACACCAAAATAATACAAAAAAAACAATTACAGGCAGGGGAGAGTGAGTTGCGTTCAAGCACACCACCGCACGGGAGTAGAGGCCCAAAGGCGGGTTTGAGATGGATTTCACTTGCTCAAGTCTAACGTTTATTTTTTACGGGGGGAACTTCGGTCTATACCTTTAACTTATTGCCATGTTTGCATAAATTAAACATTACAAACTGCAGCTGCTGCTTTTCCAGCCAATGAGTAGCATCATGAAGAGTTTTTCAAATTGCAGAGATCAGTCACGGTTTTAACGATAATTAAAATTTGAAACGGTATTACTAATCGTTGGGAATTTTATCACGGTTAACCATTTTACCGGTAATAGTTACATCCCTATTCAAGAACAAATGAGAAACAAAGTCATTGAGATCTTTCAGTCTGGAAAAGGTTCCAAAGCCATTTCTAAAGCTTTGGGACTCCAGAGAACCACAGTGAGAACCATTATCCACAAATGGTGAAAACATGGAACAGTGGTGAACCTTCCCAGGAGGGGCTGGCCGACCAAAATGACCCCAAGAGCACAGCGACGACTCATCCAAGAGGTCACAAAAGACCCCAGAACAACATCCAAGAACTGCAGGCCTCACTTGCCTCAATGAAGGTCAGTGTTCATGACTCCCCCATCAGAAAGAGACTGGGGGGCAAAATGGCTGCATGGCAGAGTTCCAAGACCAAAACCACTGCTGAGCAAAAAGAACATAAAGGCTCGTCTCAGTTTAGCCAGAAAGCATCTTGATGATCCCCAAGACTTTTGGGAAAATACTCTGTGGACTGACGAGACAAAAGTGGAACTTTCTGGAAAGTGTAGGTCCCATTACATCTGGCGTAAAAGTAACACGGCATTTCAGAAAAGGAACATCATAGCAACAGTAAAATATGGTGGTGGTAGTGTGATGGTCTGGGGCTGTGTTGCTGCTTCAGGACCTGGAAGACTTGCTGTGGTAAATGGAAGCATGAATTCTGCTTCTACCAAAAAATCCTGAAGGAGAACGTCCGGCCATCTGTTGGTGACCTCAAGCTGAAGCGCACTTGGGTTCTGCAGCAGAACAATGATCCAGAACACACCAGCAAGTCCACCTCTGAATGGCTTAAGAACAACAAATGAAGACTTTGGAGTGGCCTAGTCAAAGTCCCCACCTGAATCCCATTGAGATGCTGTGGCATGACCTTAAAAAGGCGGTTCATGCTGGAAAAGCCTCCAATGTGGCTGAATTACAACAATTCTGCAAAGATGAGTGGAACAAAATTCCTCCACAGCGCTGTAGAAGACTCACTGCCAGTTATCACAAACGCTTGATGCAGTTGTTGCTGCTAAGGTGGAACAACCAGTTATTAGGTTTAGGAGAAGATCACTTTTTCACACAGGGACATTTAAGTTAGGATTTTTTACCCTTATTAGAAAAAAATCTTCATTTAAAAAACTGCATTTTGTGTTTACTGGTATTATCTTTGTCTAATATTTAAATTTGTTTAATGATCTGAAACATTTAAGTGTGACTAACATGCAAAAAAGTAAGAAATCAGGAAGGAGGCAAATACTTTCTCACACAACTGTATTTTGACTAGAAATTAGAAAAACATACTTGGTAAGATTTGAATTTTTGCAGTGTATGAAAGCTTTAAACAGATTTGAGGGATGAAAGCTGATGTTATAAGTTAATTCGTGCTCTGATGAAGCTGCGTGACAAACAGTTTGGTCTTGTTGGTCTCAGGACCGCCGTGGCTGCTCGTCAAGCCCAGACAGGGAAGGAATGAGTAGGTGGTGAGTGATGACTCCAGCTGCCCCGAGGCTGGACTCCAGCCCCGGTTCTACCTGGTTTAACAGGACCAACTACACGACAGCTGTCAGTCCACATCTGCAACATATAAACCAGTCCTCCACGTGTGCTTCCAGGACGGTGAAGGAAGGTCCTGACAGTGCTATAAAACTTGACACCACATTCCAGAGCACGCTGTGCCACACAGCCTTCCTCCCGCTTGTACCAGGAAAGCTAGTGGAGGAACCACAGGTGCCCCTGCAGTAAAGACAGAAGAAGAGCAGGAGAAACACCAAAACGCTTCCTGATCCCTGCCTGCACCCATGTAATCATCCCAGTTTCACAACGTTAGCCCAGAATGCTAAACAGCTAAAAACACCCTGTAAGCCACTGACTTTATACTTTGTTATGTGGCTGCTCTCGTGCAGCTTTACGTAGCCTAACCCAGTCCAACCTCTCCCCCAGACGGAGCAGAGGGGGAGGTCAAAGCACCCACTGAAACCCATTTATTTTATATTAAGGCCCAATCTCAATTCTACCCCTTACCCTTCGCCCAGGGGTAGGAATGGGAATCGTTAAGAATTTAGCGATTCCGATTCCATTATCGATACCACGTTTCGATTCGGTTCCTCATAGATTCTCTTATCGATTCTTATTGAATGATTAAATACAGTATGAACGGCTTTGGTTGCAGTAACTCTTTCCATTTAAAATGTGCATCACCATTTTGCCTTCAACTTCACCTAAAAGTTGACTTGTGTTAAAAAACAACTCATAAAACACAACTACAGTGATCCCCCCCACGAGCGCCACCGCGGTTGCTTAGCAACGTACAAAAGGCTTTATATTCCGACAGACTAACTGCTGTGTGGCCAAAAGTTGAAGGTGTTTCCTCCCTCTGATGTGATCAACGTGTAACTCGCGGTTATATCGTATTTTTTTCATGAAATTCAACCAAACTTTGGAGCATGTTCGCCACGACGCCATGTTAGACGCGTACGTGACGTCATCGCGCAAATGTGTCCGACATTTACGGAACCGATAAGAGGAATCGATAGACAGGCAGATGAACGATTCCATGGAATCGAACAACAGGGTAGGGGTAGGGATTCCCATCCCTACCCAGGGGTGTCAAACATAAGGCCTGGGGGCCAAACCGGCCCGCCAGAAGGTCCAGTCTGGCCCGCGAGGTGAAATACTAAATGTCACATTTAAAACAATAAAACAAACTATTGTTTCTAGTCGGTCCCCCAGAGCTTTTAACAGTTTTAAATGTCTAAATATGACGTATTTCAACATTACCTTACAGATCTGACCTCAGTTTATTTCATGAGGTCAGGATTACTTCATGCGTGTGGAAATCCTGTCTTTTTTTAGTTCCAGATCCGTGTGACTCAATATAACAGAGAGCGATTTTGTAGATCCATTGTGATCTGTGAGTTACAATGAACATGTAGTGTCTTATTTGAATGACTTGATAATGATAAGAATAAAAGTATAAATATATTTTAAAAAATATTCCATATTCAGAAAGTTTAAAGGTTAAATTAATTGGATAAATTCATATTAATGAGTTTATATTAAATGTATAAAAAAATATTTTGTCATAAAAAAAATTATAATAAAATGCTGACTGAAATTAATACATAAAATCAATAAATTAAATAAAATATAATCAAATGAGGCAAAATATTGTTGGAACCACTTATGTTCCTCAAAAAATTTCATGTTCATTTTTTCTAAAAGGAAAGTTACCGTATTTTCTGGATTATAAGTCACACTTTTTTCATGGTTTGGCAGCTTGTGCGACTTATAGTCCAGTGCAACTTATATATCAAAATATATACAATTGAACATATTTTTAAGTCTCAATTCATATTGACTGACATGAGCCAAGGAGTAAATATTACCGTCTAATGTCAAAAGAGGGCGATCTAAGCTTGTGACGACTATATCCTGCTTCAAGGGCAGAAAATCCCAAAATAGCCTTATCTCAGTGAGAGGAGCTCATTTTGGACATCTGGCTGTTCTGCCTGTACGTTGGAACAAATCCTCAAAAAACATGGTTATCCTTCTTAATTATGATGTTTATGATCATTTAAGGCCCTTTCAGATAGAACATGGCAAGCGCAGGTGGACGGCGCCAAACCCATTCATTGTGTATGTGCGCGCTGCCACGGAGCTCCGCGGCACGCAAGGTGGGCGCATGGTGCCGCCCGAATTGAAAATTTTTCAATTGGCGCCCAAATTTAAAAATTTTCAATTCGCGCGCTGTGACGACTAGGATGACTAGTGCCCAAACTGAAAAATTTCAATTCTAGCGCGTCCAATAAGAAAGGCCAGCTCAGGGGGAAAAAGTGGTCCTTGGTCAGCCTGAAGTAGGAAAGCTGCCGTTGAAGAAGCCGTCTAAGTCAGTCTTTTGATGTGAAATCGGCTTCTCGTTTGTATGTACTCGATCAGAATGTGGGGGTCACGAAACATAATTGGAAAAAATTTGAGTTTATTCGTTCACTTTTCGCCAAGTGATGCTATTTGAGACCACCCGGTTACAGCAACTATGCTAAGCTAAGCTAAAGTCAGTGCTGCCAGATTCAGAGAATGACTGGGTCGGCTAGAAAACGCTTCTGCCCACTTGTCCAACTCAGGGGACTGCGAGGGGGGGGGGGGGGGGGGGGGGGGCTCAGTTTCACCCAGAGGAGGCATATGCCTTTCAGGAAAAGCTGGATTCACAGACTTACTCTGAGTGTCTTCGTGATTTGACTTTTGCCTTGAATCGTTGGACTTCAGCTTCTGAGGTTACCACATTTGAGGGTCTTTGTGACTTGGTTGTGTCGGAGCAGTTGAAGAACTCTGTACCAGGCAGTTGCAGCGTACATCCGTGAGCGTAAGGTTTAGTCTCCTTTTGACGCAGCAGCGCTTGCTGATGAGCATGTGCTCACACACAAACGTCATGTTGAGGCTGGCGTTCCACACAATGGCTATGAATACATGTATGGCCGCTCATCATTTGTGTCTTTGCATCGCAGGACCCGGAGCGGAAGTGCGCATGGTGGGCTAAACTAGGGCTGGACAATTAATCTAATTTTAAACGTGATTTCAATTTAGCCTTTTCACAATCATAAAAACACTGTAATCGAAGAAAAACGATTAATCCTGAAGTGGACAGACTGGTGGAGTTATGGGAAGCAAACAGCAGGGAGTATAGAACAGGAATGAATGTAGACTGATGAGTATTCATTTTTATTGCTATTATTATCTTAAATATTATTCTTTTTTTACTCCTTTACTTGTTTCTAATTTATTTCCGGTTGTGTTTATCTGAAGTTGAGTTTTGGTGGTTCAATAAAAACTTTATAAAATCAGTGAAAAATCGTGTTTATTAATTGATGTTTCAATTTCAGTCAAATTAATCATGATTATAATTTTGTCCATAATCGTCCAGCCCTACTGTAAACATGGCAGTATTAATGCACATCAAGCCAGATGGTGTTTTTAAAAAGTTGTCTCGAGGTTTCAGTTGTTAATGTGACACTGGCAGTTTGAATTATAACCTACTTTCAAAACTGAGATTTTTTCTTAAATATAGGCTAGATCTATTAATTATTCAGGCTCATATGGGCATGGATCTGATAAAAATGATGCATGACACTTCGCCTATTTTACTTGTTATTTTTTTTTTTTTTAATCCGAGTCAGCTGGATTGATCCACTGTATAAAGCGTTAATCAGTCACACCTAAACTCTTTAGTCTCTTATTTGTGAGATGAAGAATTTGTGCTATTGCTAATATTTTACATTGTTTGTCACATTTTTTGCCAGTTATTTTTTTTAAGTTGTGATAACTTATACTGCTTTGTGCTGTATTGTGTTAATTGTCTTTTGTTTCCTATTGTAATTGCAACAGAGAAATAACTGGACTCTCTTAAATGTGATTTTGAAATTAAGGATTTGGGCAATTGAGAAATATTTATTTCATCTCTTTTGTTTTAATCAAACATGGCCGGTGCAAAGTTCTAGATTCAGATCATTTTCTTTTCAAGACACCTCTTGAAAAGAAAATGATCTGAGTCCAATCAATCAAAGACAAAATGAACATAGTAAACGAATTGTGCAAGGTTTTTTTGCGCGGGGGGGGGGGGTTGTTTGGAGAGTGTCTCGCCCGGGGGAGTAATTCAATATAGAACCGCCACTGGTCCGGAAAATACACATGGACAGAGAAGATGTTTTCTGAATGAAGGAGAAACACAAAAGGAAATGACCAGTTTTTAAAATGACCCGTCTCGGACGTCTCCGCCATAAACCCACCCGTCTGACCCCCCCCTCCCCGGCAGGAGAGCCGCAGGTGTGACCAATAACACCAACGATGGCTCTCTAAAGCGTCCCATAAAGCCCGGACTCTTACCAACCCTCTTTTGGGACCATTAAACACACCTGTGTGCTTTCCCTTTTTCAAAGACATGGGAAATATCTGCCTTTTATCCACTACAGTAAAAGACCAAACAGCTCAGCAGCCACTTTTCCTGCACAGATAAAATAAATAAATGAATAGAAATAAAAATGCAAAAAAAACCTACTTCCAGTTACTTGTGGTACAATTTACCTTCTATGCTCACAAAACCAACTCCAACTCAGCTGCATCAGAAACTTCTTGGCTTCATTCCAGCCATAGAGGACCGTTATTTTTCTTCTTTTCAGACATTCATACAGTCGTCCTCAAAATTATTCATCCCCTCCAATTAAATAAGGAAAAAGAAATCAGCTGTCACTGAAATAAGTTTAAATTGACAAAATAAATGAAAATTCTATGAAAATCGTGTCACTGATTTTGAATCGTAGTTTTAAAAACAAGTAAACAAGCACGACGGGTCTCCAAAGCTAAAATTGTGTTGAGCAACACTTTGATCAATCACTGCAATCAGGTGTTTCCTCTAATGTCCAAAAACACGTCTGCACCTGTTGACAGGTATGTTGGTCCATGTTCATGGGAAAAGTGCTCTAATGTGCCTGGGACAGTTTCGTTTGTCTTTTATCTTTATTATTTTCAACCACAATGAAAATGCAATATTTTATTTCAGTAAATTATAATTTTGTAAATTTTTGTATATTATTGGTTTCTTTAGTTTCCTTTTATTTGAATACCTATTGTGAATTTAGCCTTTTCTTCAACCGTAACACTTTCCGCTCGCTTGTTGATCTTTGGCTGCTCCTGATTGGACATCACCATCAATTTAAGCTCTCTGATTGGTGGAAAGTTTGACAAAAGTGTCTTCATCCCCATCTCCAGGTCTAAATAGTGTCTATAGTAACATAGTAGTGAAAGTGATGTTTTTATGATTAAAATGGGGGATTGTAAACCTCCTGGACGGGATAGAAATGCTGGATACTTGCATAAATCGCCTAAATGGTAAACTATCCATCACAGAGTTACACAAATACCGTTTCTCAGACACTGATTACAATACAGCAGAGTTTAAGAGTAAAAAAAAAAACCCAGAAGAATGTCCTCAAGCAGCCCTCTGATAGCTGGTCTGCACATGAGACTAGTCTTTCATAGGTTCCTGGTAAATGTGGACGGATCACACACGTCCAGACCGAACTGAGCTCTCTTTTAGCAGAGTCCTCTCTCACAGTATGGGTTATATATGGCTTTTAGGCCCCTGACATGGTCCAGCATGTCTGAATGAGGCTATTGTATGTGGCAGTGAAACCTGGAGAGGTGGAGGCAGATCTTAGGGCCAATCTTACAACCCCACATCCAGCAAGCTGCAACAGATCCCACCCTTCCTCCGCAGATCAGAGGAAACACTCCAATAAAGGCTTTGCCAACTCAACCTTTTGACTAATCTGAGTTCAGAGGGGAAATTAACGCACGTGCTGAGAGCATAGATGAGCCAACATGACTGAGGGTCATTTCAGAATGACAAAAATCAATAATGTAAGCAAAGAAATCTGCTTACTTGTGCTGAATAATCACCTTTAAATAATACTTATGTGCTTCAAGATTTAATGAATTCATCTGTTTATACATTATTCAGGATGATTATTCCTTCAATGCTGAGGGAAATATGACAACTAAGATGTTAAATTCTCGGTTTGCTAAGTGTATTTTGATGCCGATAGATGAGATGAACTACCTCTTAAATATTTATGATGGTTTGCAGAGCGGAGGAGAGAATGTGGTGTAGCCGGATTAAATTAACGTCCAAGCTGAATGGAGTTTGGTGCGAGAGTACAGGGCAGATAGCGGGTCTGTGTTCCAGTGAGCTGTAATCAGATGCAGGTCTTACCTGGTTTCAGACTGCTGTTAAAGTAAAAGATGACCATGACGAAACATCCCAGACTCAAGGCAAAAACCATGCGGATCACTTTGGGTTTCCTCATCCTGACACCGAGATGCAGAACCGAATTCTTCCAGAGCTCGTGCGAGGAAAAATAAAATAAGAAATAAATAAAAAAGCGTCACGTTGTGCGTCTACTTGATCACTGATAAGAGCATCGATCCGGCTCCCTCATCGCTGACGCTCCTTATTCTGCTGCACATCTTCAGCGCTGGAAGACGCAGGAAGACGGAGACGGCAGCGGACCAGCACGCGCCCCGGGCAGCGGACCCCGCCGCCGGTCTGCGGTCTCCCGGTTACCGTGGAGTCTCCGCGCGAGGCAGCGGAGCGGGCGTCATGACTGCGGCTGTGGTCCGGACTGAGGCCGCCGGTCACTCTGTCCCTGTGGACGGAGATTTATATGACCGAGAGGTGTCTCACCGAACCGACAGTTAACCCCTGCCTCCCCGCAACACCCCCCCGGCCCCCAGCGACTGGAAAAACCAGGGTCAAGCTACAGCCGCCATGTTTGATGGCAACGACTTCCCGCCACTTCTTCAAATTTAAAGCATCGCATTTTTTAAGTTTGCGGTTTTAATTTTAGCTTAATTTTTACGTTTGATTTCTCCAATTTTTTGATGAAAGACATAATAAAATACAATATAATATAATAATAATAATAGTAACTACAATAATTATATATACATACATATATACATATATATATATATATATATATATATATATATATATATATATATATATATATATATATAATGCAAAAATAAATGAATAAATAAAATAAGTCATCGGCGAATAAATCAGACAGACAAACAGATAGATAGATAGATAGGTGTCTCATAACTGAGGCTCATAACATTTTTTAATTATTTTATTATTGACCATAGAACAGGTTAAAAATTCGGTCAACATCAGCAATGAAATGTGGTTCAATATTTTGGAAAATCAGGTTAGAAATATGAATAAGTGGAGCGGTGTTAGTGCTGTAACATCAATTTACTATTTTAATTTGAAATAAAAAGGAACAAGAATAAGATGTTGTGTTTGTCTTTCTGCAGCTTCAGAGCTGCAAAAATTCATGTGTTAGTTCAAACTGTGACTAACCTTTTCAGTCTTCCCTCAAGTGTGAAGGAAGCTGTAACCTGACAGAAATGCAACAATAAATAAACAAATTACGATATAATACAAATATACAGTCGTCCTCAAAATTATTCATACCCTCCAATTAAAGAAAATGCTAAATTCACAATATTAATTTCAATAAAAGGAAAATAAAGAAACTAATAAACAAAAATTTACAAAATTATAATTTAGTGAAATAAGGTATTGCTTTTAAACTGTAGTAAAAAATAATAATTTTTAAAAATCAACAAACAAACTGTCCCAGATACATTAGAGCATCTTTCCCATGAACATGGACCAACATACCTGTCAGCAGGTGCAGACGTCTGATTGGACGTTACAGAAAACACCTGATTGCAGTGATTGTCTCAAAGTATTGCTCAACAACATTTTAGCTTCAGAGCCCCATCGTGCTTGTTTACATGTTTACATGCCGCTGGGTTGCCAGGGTCATAGATGCCCGATCCAGGAGGAAAGTCGCCATTTCTGCGTTTTGATGCCATGGAAAACGTTTCTGTGGGTCCATCTAGTGCAGCTTCATCTAAATTTACTCCAGGTTTTGCTCTTCTCAGGTCACTCCTCCTCAGAAACAGATAATCACATCTCTGGCTCTGAAGCAGCTGCTGGACTTGCCGACTCCACTGCTTCCCTGTACCAGCCTGACTGTGCCCAACATACTGCTGCCACACAGAGATCGCATTTGGCAACCTGCAATGGCGGCGTGTATTGGCTTGTAGATGTAAACATAACGCCATTGTCAAACCCATTAAATCTATTTTACATTTATTTTCAGGCTAACTATAATTTTTTAAGGAAATGAGTTTTCATTCTGCACCCCTTCAAACGCCTCGTGGAGTTATTTTCTTTAAAAAATATAGCTTTTAATAAAAATGTTCCATATTCAACATTTAAATCAATGTCATGATTTTCATAGAATTTTTATTTATTAATACTTTTGTCAGTTTCATCTTATTTCACAGACAGCTGATCTTTTTCCGTCTTTAATTGAAGCATATGAATATTTTTGGGGACAACTGTAAAGTAAAGATCCAGGAGGATTTAAGGAAAAGGGAAGATGAACTGCTGGATGACGTCTCAGACAAACACTGCAGAAGAAGGCAAAAGTATTAGCTGCAGATATCTCGAATGACAGCAACATCAAGAAATAAGCTGGAAATGTATTAAAAATTAAAGGTGCATTGCGGAAGTTTAAATGTTAAATACTATCTTTTCTGTCCTCCACATGCTCTAACAGCTGCTGATGTGTAGAATGAGCTGATCTTTCTTCACTGCGGTGTCTCTTATACTGTTTCTGAATGATCAATGTGAGATATTCAGGTACGAAGCCTGAAGGGGGGGCTTGTGGGGGAGACGAGCTGCCCGTTCTCGTTCGTCTGGCTGCACCTGCACCGGTGTTGTGCGCCGCAGGTCCGCGCATGTTGAGATAACACTAACTGCTGCTAAAAGATGGAGAACGGGAGCCTCTCAGACCCCAACTCAGACTCCAGGAAGATGAAGAAGAAAAGACGAAGAGAACCAAGCTGGAGTCTGACCGGTCCCCACGGCGGGGGGGCGTTTTCTGGCACAACACCGGCCCCAGAGTAAGACGGAAGTAAACGACCGAGCAGCTTTTTCTCTTTCTTTTTTTAACCGGAGGGAGCTCCGATCCGGTCTGGCAATAAAACGGACCCTCAGGTGGCTTCTTCTCACTAACAAGGTAAATGTGATGAATGACGGAAATAAGGATGCAGAATATTCCAATCCCTTACCAGAAAGAGGTACTCCTTAAGTACATGTCATTAAGTATACTAAAGTATATCCCCAAAGTGCACTTGTATTTACCAAGTATACTCCTATCAGTGTACTACCAGTATACTAACAAGTGTACTTCTTGGGACTAAATTGGCCCAATTTAAGTATTTGAAAGTGTACTTTTAAGTATACTTAAAGTAATCTTGTGGTATACTGTGAGTGTACTCGTACTAAAACTTACTTTTAGAAAGTACACTTCTCGGTATAGTGTTAGTTTCTTTTTGAGATACTGTTATGACCCCTGAAGGGAAATTAGGGCTCTGTATTTCTGCTTCTTTAAGCACCCAGGGAGCAGTTGGTGGGGGTTAAGGACTTTGCTCACCTGAGTAGCATGACGGGGACTCAAACCTGCGTCCTCGGCACCAAAGCCCGCGACATTACCACCAGGCTACCCACTCTGCCATACGTGCACTGACACATTAGGCTTTCTTTTACTCTTACAAAGGACACTTTAACGTATACTAAAAGTAATCTTAGGTATACTATTAGTGTACTTTTACTAAAACTCCAAGCTTTCTTTTACTTTTAGAAAGTACACTTTAAAGTATACTTCTAGGTTAACTGTTAAGCTGTTTTCCCACTGAAATTAGCAGGTTTACACGGGTTTTTCAAACGTGCGTTGACCCGCTCATAATCGGCATTAGGCTTCTTTCCCATTGCCCCCCCAAAAAAACGGGTTTGATCACCTGCTGGCAGCTGCGTGTCCTCTGATCTTACCGCTGCGTGTCTGGTGACGCCATCACGCTGGCGTTGTTTTAGCGTGTTATATCACACGCGACTGGCGCAATGTTGTGACCTACGCACGTTGCGCTCAACGTCATTGCGTAAATTCGCGGGTCAACCCGGGTCTGGTGTTCCCACTGCATGCCGATCGGAGCCAAGCCGCGTGAAGGGGATTTAAACCCGCGTCGCTTGCCGAGTCGTTTGACGTGGGTCGACACGGGTCGATGAGTCATTCCCACTGCCACTAAAAGCCGATCGTTCACGGGTTAAAACTGGTTTTTGGCCAGTGGGAAAGGAGTATAAGTTTACTCGTACTAACACTGTAAGCTTACTCTTAAAAAGTACACTTTTAAGTGTACTAAAAGTATTCTTCTATGTATACTGTAAGTTTTATAGCTGTAAACTTCTCAATGCCCTTTTAGTTTAAGAAAGTAGTAGACCCAACCTTTTAGGTTTGCTATGAGTTCACTTATAGTACACTGTTTAGTGCTTAAAAATACATTTTCAAATATACTGAAAATCGCCTTATTATACTTGTACTCCACCTTTAATGCTGAGTAAAACAAATATTACAAAATTTCTGTCAAAAATAGATTCAGGTGTTTTATTGGACTCCACCAAATGTACTACTATTAAAGTATATTGTTCAAAATTTTAAATATAAATATAGGCTAAATATGTTAAACTTCTAGTATATTTATTAGAATATATATATATTTGTTATACTTGTATGATCCCCGAGGGGAAATTGGGGCTCTGCATTTGACCCATCTCTGTACTGTGAGTATCAGAGAGCAGTGGGCTGCTACTTAAAGTACCTGGGGAGCAGTTGGTGGGGGGTTAAGGACCTTGCTCAGGGGTCCACAGTGGTCGTGTCGGGGAATCGAACCCGGGTCCTCCACGCCCAAGCCCACAACACTACCACTGGGCCATCCTATTATATTAGTATATAAGTATATTTCTTACGAGTACATAAATAGTAAATTGAAAGTATACTGTCTTATTTAAAGTTTAAAATCAGTATACTTAAAGCATACTTGCATATACTACTTTTTGGTAAGAAATGCTAAGTTTTTAGCATGTAAATGTGGCAGTATGACACTGATATGACTGTTCCCGGGGAAGAGATACACTCTAGTCAACTTGTTAGATTTAGCTGATGCAGTAATTTTATAAGGTAATCGTGGTCTCAGCCTGTGAATTTACATATCTGAACTACAAGTCAGCGTTAGCCTGTTGCTATCGTTAGCACACAGTGCGTCAGTTTACTCAACGATCAAACCGTAAACAACTTGCAGATTTATAACTTTATTACTTCAGCAGACATCGTGACTCTCACTCTGGGCTCAGACTGAGTGTAATGTGGTTAAATTAGAGACCAACGCTGTCGAAGCAGCTCATGCTTGTGCACGACATTAGCGTCACTTCCACTTGTTGCCAGAGGGGGCGAACTTCTGGAAAAAAGCTGGAACTTGAGGAGGTTGAAAACGTGGGAAGTGAAGGCAACAATGGTGCCAGTCTGGATTAAAACTTTCACTTTTAGGACACAGGGAACTGGAAACACGGTCTTCCCAACATAAGAACGATAGATTGAAGAGGTTTAAACCAAACTGTGGCCCATAAATCCATTTTGTTCACGCACCTCCTGTCAAGCATCACAAATATGAGATCTTGATATGAACGAAGAAAAAAAATTAATTTGACACGTTGTATCACATGAAGGCATCATGTGGAGTTAAACCTCCCCAGGAGAGAGCGCATGATCGCAGCAAGCTGATTAATGCCAAGTGCAAACTGCCGGCTCTCATTACGCAGCCTCAGGCCCTGAAACGACCGAGCGTGCAGCATCTCGCCGCTCCATCAGTCCCAGAACGAGACGCCAGCTTCAGCTAATTGGAACGGGAGCGACTTCCAGCCGAGCTACTTTTGACCTCTGACCTCCTCCACATTCCTCACGCCCGTCATCTGAGGCGTCACAAATCAGACCCGCTGGAGGAGTCAGGATGGGTTTGGAGGCGCGCGGCAGATCAAGGCCCGGCCTGCTGGCGAGGCGGTGCGAAGCCTGTCACTGTTTACAGTCTGAGTGTGGAACTACGGCCACAGGTCAACAGGTTGGTGCCGGCCACGAGTCAGTGCACATTCAGCTCGCAGCTGACCAATCAGGAAACAGCTGTCCGGCAAAGTCAATACATGGTCAAAGGTTACAGAAGCAGACTGGGGGAGGAAAAAGCTGCCAGTTCCAATCTGGTCTGAGTGGAAGCAGTAAACAGGGATTACTGGCCGGCTCGTACGGGTACAGACATACAACCCCGGGCTTTAGACGGGCCTGCAGACGTCCCTGAAAAAGATGGATACCAAACAACCTCAAGCTGGAAAAACATGAGTCATAACGGCTGCAAACAGGAACATTACTATGAAGACATTTATCTGTAAAACACATTTCACGTACGACGATTCAAAGTTCAAAGAGCTTTGCATGAAACGTTAAAAATACAGAGAGGTTCAAATGCAAACACGTCATGTGCGATGAAAAGGGCTCAGCACTATCATGTCTTATGGAGTTGTCCCGAGTTGTCTTATTTTTGGATTAACATTACTCTGGAGCACTTTTTAAATATCTCAAATGCAGCCGGAGATCCAGGGGGGGGGGGGGGTCTTCATCCGCTGACTTTTATATAATGGGGGTGACCGATGCTCGAAACAAAAAGGTCCATAAAAGTTGGGGCAGGGGGTGGTCTTCCGGACCAAGATCGCGTTCATGTTGCACTTTTACCAAACGAGCCAAACGGGCCAAGAATGAGAATCTCAGGTGGCTTTCAGATTCACCGTAGACGAGGACAAGACGCACGAACAAGAAGGTTCTCACAGCTTCTGTTTCCTCCTCAAAGCGACATTATTTCCGTACGAGGAGCTGGATATGATGTCATCAGATCAAGTATCGATTAAAGCTTTTACTTCCTCGTAACACCACGTCTGCCCACGAGCCATCTTTATCAGTACCGCAGTCCCACGCGCGTGTTTGCTGTCATAGTGTTTACCCACGTTGTCCAACGTTTGACCCACAATACCAATTAGGGCTGTGTTAAACGATTATTTTTTAAACGATTAATCTATCGATTATTTTTTCGATGCATCGATTAATCTAACGATTCACTTTTTTAGCTCGATTCGACTCGACTCGATTCGATTATCGATTATCTCCTCATAAATTGACAGACAGCAATTTATATGTGCTGATATAGATATCTAAAATGTAAAAAAGAGCATGAATAAAAAGGCAGTGGGAGCAGCAGCCTGTCATGGAGTTTTTCATGAACCAACAGAATGTAAAATTCATGATGAAAACACAGCGGACTGAAAAACAGGCTTTTAATTCCTTCATTTACATGAAAATAATAATAAAAAAGTCATTATTGAAAAAATATGGTCATGCAAACTTGGAGGTTTTAAGCTAAGACCGATATTATTTTCCAACAAAAGATAATGAAGATAAGTAAACATTCAGAGTTGAACATTAGCCTATATTAAACATGGGTCTAGCTTCCAGAAAAAGTGTATCTTCATCTTTATTCTGTTAATGTTTAAAATGGGTGCCAATCACTTGGAAATGAAATTAAAAATTCTTTATTTATCCCAGAAGTGATACACAATACTATTACCAATAGATGAAACACTAACATGAGGTTGAGAACGTGACTTTAATTATATTCAGTCAGAGACGAGACAGCTGCCGGCATCAGCTGCAGTTCCACCCACGGCCAGCAGATGGAGCTCGTGCTTCATGCTGACCGTCTCAAACAGAACTGACGTGTCTGAAGACATGGCGTCCATCTCACGGAAGTGTCTCATGTCTCATTAGGCTTCGGATTCGCAATCCCTAATATATAGTTATACCTTCGATAAACGAGTGTGGGCCTTCACTGCCTTACACTTTGGAAACTTGGAAGAGCCACTCGCGGAGATCGCGCCGCCATCTTTGTTTTAGTCTGAAGTCGCATGGCGCCGCCATCTTTGTTTTGGTCTGACGACGCATCGGTACGCATATTTTGCGTCAACATATTTTTTGCGTCGACGTAATCGGTTACGTCGACGAATCGTCCCAGCCCTAATACCAATGCAATTTGTAGTCCACTTCCTGTCTTTGGTTCACTTGAATCGGACTGAGACCTGCGTTTGCGGGCGGGCCGAGTCCGGTTGTTGGTTCTGGATCAGAGTCCGTTTGCGCATTCACAGCTCCCCCAAACGAAGCGGACTTTCCGAGCAAACGGACTCTGATTCCAATCAAAAAAGCTTCGTGAATGCGTGCTTAGTGTATTTCTATAGCCCAAACAGTATAACATCGCACTTCCCCGATGCGTCTGTGCGTGTTCACGACACTGCGGAAGCCGCGGCGTTCAGCGCTTACTCTGCCGATAATGCAAGCATAGCTTTTCCCAACTCGGGAAAAGCGGAATTTCTTCTTCCACACTTGCAATTGGCAGAGTAGACGCTGAACGCCGCAGCTTCCGTAATGTCGTGAACTCGCATGACTGCGCAAATAGGAAGTGCAGTGTCTACTGTTTAGGCCAGGGAGGGCAAAGTGATCCCAGAAAGGGCCGTGTGGCTGCTGGTTTTCTTTCCAACCACACAGTAGCAGACCAGACTCCACTCAGCTCATCAAGTCTTCAAGTGAAGACTGGACTCACTTAATGAGCTGAGTGGAGTCTGGTCTGCTACTGTGTGGTTGGAAAGAAAACCAGCAGCCACACGGCTCTTTCTGGGATCACTTTGACACCCCTGGTTCAGGCTATAATAACATCCTAAACTAGAAAAGCACTCGGAGAGCGCGGACCTTCACAAGCAGCTCGACTCCCTTATTTCTGTGTGTTCTGGATCATGGTATCCTGAATTTTCTCTGGATCTGGCTCAACTTTCGAAACGTTATACATCTCATTGAGATCCTTTCTTGTAATTAGTTACCAAACACTCGGGACATTTGTACGGAGTTATATGGAACAATTCCAGAAATGTGTCCTATCAGGGTGATGCTGATGTGAGACTGTTTAGGCGTTGGTAAGGAGGTTTGATGTTCACCATGGGGGGTCACATCTGATTGCAGGGATTGTCTCAAAGTGTTGCTCAACAAAATTTAGCTTTGGAGCCCCATCATGCTTGTTTACTTGTTTTATTTTTTGTGTGTTTGTTTTTAATATTTCTTTCGAACCACAATTAAAAATCAATGTCATGATTTTCATATAATTTTTATTTATTATTACTTTTGTCAATTTCAACTTATTTCACGAACAGCTGACTGTTTTCCTCATTTAATTGGAGGGAATGAATCATTTTGAGGACGACTGCATGAGCATCTGCAGGTTCAGGTTAAACTTTACACACAGTGGAAAGTACAAGTTAACGTGTGTATCCAGGGTTTCATAAACTACCCAGTTATTTGAGATTATAATGCACTGCTTGAAATGTTTATTTCTCATATGCACCAAAATAGGTTTTCATACACTCATACTACTTCGTTTTACTAATTTCACATGAATTTGTGTACATTTCTACTATTCCAGCTCAACTGTAGTAATAATGTTTTTTAAAAGCACTTTATTTTTATTTTATTGTCACATCTATTCAGTTGGGTTTTCCCAAAGTGAGAAATATTTATGTTCAGGGGGACGACTGTAAACTTTTTTATTATGAGATCCAAGTATCAAGTAAAGTTTAATAAGTGGGACATGTATAAATTTAATTTAATTGATTTTGACTCATTTTGCTGTGTCAGTCATCTGGTGTATGTACATAGGTACAACTTTTATTTCAAGCTGCATTTTAAATTTTTCTGAAGTGCCTAGAATATCGCAATATATCGCAGTGTCACAATATTGCAATATTGTATCGTATCGTGACCCATGCATCGTGATACTTATTGTATTATGAAGTCTTTGCCAATACCCACCCCAAAAAAGCAGACTAAAAAAAAACCTGCGGGATTCAGTGGCGGAGCCAGACCTTTATTGTTCGGGGGGCCAAGGCTATCTCTGGGGGGTCCACTATAAGAATGACAACTAACACAGTAACAGTACTTTCATTCATATTCGTGATGAGTGTTTCGTGATTAACATGTTCATTGGTGATTGATCGCATGTTTGATTCTCGGTGTTTTTCTCCTTTAAAAGTGCTGCTATATGAAGAAAATGCTGCAATCATTGGTTTACCAGTTAAAAATTAACAAGACAGAAATCTGGGACTAGTCCTGGACTCAGACCTGAATTTCAGCATCACAATAAAGGACTGATGTCTCAGCAGGACTAAGAAAAACTGGTCCATGCATTCATCTTCAGTAGTCTACAAGTACTGTGATGGTGTCCATGCAGGTCTGCCTATGAAGTCCATCAGACAGCTGCAGTTAGTCCAGAATGCTGCTGATCCAGTCCTCACATCTGGACTTCAGAGTCCAGCTGTTAGTTTACCAGCACTGAAGGGTTTCTGTTCCCAGAGGCAGAACTAAACCTGGAGAGGCAGCGTTCAGGTTTTCAGCTCCTCACATGTGGAACAAACTCCCAGAAAACTGAAGCTGATGAAACTCAGTAGTTTTAATGTTCCGTCCCTGTAACCATCCATCAGTTACCACATCAGACTGGGATGGTTTGGTTTTACTTCCTTACAGCAGATGTTAGCTAGCAGTCATGTGAGGATAGCTTTTCTATGAACACAAAAGCATTTGAACACAACACACTGGTAATCTCCACATCACAAGTGGAAAGGATCATCTTTCCCATCTCACATGAAGGCAACATTAAAAGGAGGCACGATAATTATCAGGTTGATAACAGGAAATTATGACATCATTCCGATAAGTCTGATATCATGACGACTTACCCCGATAACTTATGTCCCATAAAGTTTGAATTTTTAAGATTGGACCTGAAGAAGTGGAAAATCCCATTTTAAGCTTTTCTCGCTGAGATATTGTGATTGGGGAAAGAAAGCTGCTGCTTCACAGGGGAGAACCAAAACTGCTTCCAAACCACTTCCCCCATCTTATTTTAGACACAAACTACCCCATACAGTTGGATTTTTTATCGGTATCGGCCGTTAGGAGCTGAAATTTATCGGTTATCAGTATCGGTTTTAAAAAATGTTTATCGTGCATCCCTATTAAAATGTGACATCACCACCTACTACATAGTGCAAACTACTGTACAGGAATGACCGGGTGCTGTGACGTGTCAATCATCTGGGGGGGGGGGCCATAGCTCCGCCTATGACAGGATTGCCCTCGCAGGACCGAATGCAGTCTCCTTGGTTTGTAGGCTGCATCCACACTGGTGATGTGTCAAAGTTGCACCAGAGTGTTTGTGAGAACACCCAGAAACACAGGAGCAACGGACAGCCAGTGAGCTGCCCGGGGAGCAGTCAGGAGGGTTGTACCTTGCTCAAGGGCACTTGAACTGCAGGTGAAGAGATGGGAAATTGAGCCAGGAACCAGGGTTGTCCATTAAATGGTTCACAGGAGTAATAGGTGTATAGATTATAAATCTGAGAGAAATATATCAATTCTTGATACTTAAAATAAATTATATATAAATGAACTCTTAGTCATAAAGGTGCTCAAATCTCACCATGACCCGAGCTGCAGAGTTGAGAGCTACGGCAGTCGTGAGAAAGTCAAGCCAAGTTTATTCAGCAGCTGAAAACAGTGCTGAACAAGCACAACAAATAAAAGCAAACAATCAAATATCAAGTAACACAAAAACACAGAACAAACAATAAGAAGCAATGAGAGGAAATTAAAAGAGAATGGCTCCGAATGGATGAAACGCCAGGGAGGCACGGTGGGTTTGAGGAAGGTTTTAAGGGTGCACCACACCAGGAGAGTCCAGGACTCGGTCCGATTGGGCGGGATCTCTGAAACATTTCCCACCTTTCTTTGCTTCGCTTTGCGTTCATACTGCAGTTACTGAAGCGGACCAAACCACCGCAGTTACAACTGTCCGCTAGGGGACGCCACTCCCCAATACAACCACTGATGATGATGAAGGAGCAGGAAGAAGAAGAAAACCAGCCTCTGTGATTAAAGTGGAAATCTTTCTGCTTCTTCTTATTCCTCCATCTCTGTGTGCCAGTTGTTGCTTTGACCTTGGCTTCTTTCAACGTGCTGTTTGCTTTGTTTTCCCTCCGACCCAAACAATAATCTACCCCACTTCCTTCTACTTCTTCTTCTTCTCCTTTATTGTGGTCATCAAACGTCACTTCCATTGGAAGTGCTGGATAGTTGGATAGTCTGTTTGCAAGTGAACCGAGTCCCCCAGCTTTCAGGCGGACCAGAGTCCGCTTCTTTGGTGCACCAGAGTACGGTTGGTGTTCGGACTGAACCAAACGAAGCGACTATCCGTGGAATCGGACCACAGTCCAGTTAAAGACCCACAACGGAACTTTTACCAGTTTTCTCAGTGATGCGTCTATCGACGGCAAACCTTCATCATCTTCATCATACCTGTGATTCCCTCCAGCCAGTAACAGTCTCATCTTGACTCTTATTATGTCCCCTCCTCTCTTTCTTTTCTTCTCTTCCTCCGGTAATGTTTCCGTGCGTTTCTTTACCAAATCCGACATGATGCGCGTTCCAAACACCCGCTGTGTCCATGTCTGGTTCATATCCGTTTGCTAGTGACGCGGTGCTGCAGCCAATAGTCATCTGCAACGTCACGGCCGCTTCCTGGATGGGAATCTTAAGCCCCGTTTCCACCAGGGGGTCTGGGTCGGGTCGGGCCGGATCGGTCTGCGTTGTTTTGCGTCTCCACAGATAAAAACTGGGACGGGTACCCTTATATCCGACCCGACCCAGCCTACATTTTAGGTATCCTTCGATAGGGGTACTGATCTAACCGATCCGGACCAAAGAGGTGGAGCTAATACACAGCTATCCGTTGATTCGTTGAAAAATCCGTCACTTCCCGCGTGACCCGGTGTAAAAACAAAAAAGGGGTGACTCATTTGTTTCTGTCTCGTGTGCTGCGGTGCTTTAGTTGAAAGGTGTTGCACGGCGATGATGTCACGCGATCACGTAGCTGCGCTGTCCAGTTAATACTCCACCTCCAGGGTAAGGGTGCAGTATGCTGTGGGGATGCAACATGAAATCAACATATCCGTACCAAAACCCACCCGATCCAGCCTGGCCCGACCCGACCCGACCCAGACCCGCGGGTGGAAACGGGGCTTTACATAGTGCTGTTTCTGGGCAGTGACGGCTCGAAACTGCGCATAATGAATGTTGTGTGTAGGAATGTATACCGAGTACCGGTATCGTTTGGTACCGGTTCCTAATCTTAACGATACCAGGGTACCGTTAAGATTCTGGACTAACGATACTCTTATTGATACTTTTTGTACATCTACCTAACCATCAAGTTATCATTACGCAGTCAAATAATCACAATGATGAACTAAGACAGACACAATTCCCTTATTCTTCCAGCTGTCCTTCACCCACTTTTATGTCCAGGCTTCTTCAACATCATCTGAACAAATATTCTCCACCACTGGATCTTGTAACATCTTGTAATGTCTTCATTATTTACTCTAAATTATGTTATAGTATCAATAAGAGAATCGATAAATACCGGTATCGATAAGGAGTATCGATATTGGTATCGGTATCGATAAAATCATAACGATATACATCCCTAGTTGTGTGTCATCAAAAAGAGTCAGAAATGCAGATTTTTAAGGTGGAAAAGTTACGTTGTGTGTCTTTAAAGCGGACCCAACAGCCAGAGTGGGAACGTACTCTAAAACTAGTTAGAGGTGGAGCCTGCTTAACTTGAAGTGGGAGTGGCTTTCATAGTTTCGGTCCCACCACGGAGAAAACCCTATCTGTATGCGGGGCGGGCGGGGGGGGGATCTGTATCTTGTATGTGGTTGCTCTTGTGGTGTTGATGTCTTGGGTGCCCGTGTCTCGATGTGGATGCGGTGACGGTATATCTTTCAGCCCTAGTGTTGGGGTAGGTGTGTGGGGAGTGTGTGTGTGAGCGTGGTGGCGGGGTAGGGGGTCCTGGGCGCTTGGGCCCTGGGCCCGCTGCTGGTCTTGGTCCGCTGGGGCCTGGGCCAAAGACCGCGGGGGGCTCTGGCTGGGGCCGCCTTTTGCCGCCCTTCGGGGGATGCATGTCCGCTCTTTGGGGGGGGGGGTTGCTGGGATCTGGGCCCCTGGGTGGCTGCTGGGGGCCTGGGTCGTGAGCCTTGCGGGCTTCCTCCTCCTTGCAGAGACGAGGCTGCATCTGCATGACTGTATCACCACGGAGACCCTTTATTATGCATGTTGACACTGTGACACTGTTTTCCATTGCGATGACTAGGTTGTACCTCTTCTCTGCGTAGTTCTGCGTGTGTTTGTATGATCTGAGGATAATTAAGCCACCTGCAGGTCCTCCTGTAGGGGATTGTTAGTTTTGTTTTCCGACAGAGACGTTGGAATGTTGTTTAGGGATCGCGGTACAGATGTACCAGTGAACTGTGTAAGTGGATTCATGTTTTCTCTTCTCTCTCTCTTCCTCTTCCTTACTCCTTTCTCTCTGTTTCACTTTCTATCATTACCTCTGTTAACTTTCATTTCTCCCTTGTCAGGCCCAGCAGTATGATATGGAATGCTGTTATAGACAAATGTTTAAATAAAGAAATAAAATGAATAAACATGATATCAAGTGGAGCCTTATATTCATAAAGCTCCGCTTGGTAAAGCAAAACTGTTCAACAGAATAAAGCAATCAGATTTCCATTCTGCTTGCTTCGATGCTGGACAGGACAAGAAAAAAAAAAAAAAAGGAGCAGCAGGTCAGCTGACCTGAGAGACCGGGTAGGGGAGTGAAGGTTTTCCCGGGCGGGATTTGATCCCACACACTTCCAGGTGAGAGTCACGCACACTTACCAGTTAGCCAGAGGAACATCCCTGTGGCCAAGCAGCCAAGGCACATGATCTATCAGAGGCATGGTGACAGGACCCCACTCTGTCATAGTAGGAAGGGGCAAACAAACAAAACAAATAAAAGAATCTTAAAATGAACCCTAAAAACAAACAGGCGGCCGGTGCTGTGGAGCTAAAACCGGAGATATGTGCACCAGTCAGCAAGCTGCAGCATTCTGCACCAGCTGGAGACAGGACAAATGTTTTTGGGGGACACAAACCAAGAGAGCATTACAATAATCGAGCCTATAGGTCAACGGGAGGAGAATAAAAACAATGACCTCAGTCTTGCTTTCATTAAAATGTAAAAACTCCAAGTTTTAACTTCATGAAGGCAAGCCAACAAGGAAGAGTCCCTGTGATTCAGTGGCACATAAATCTGCGTGTCACCAGCACCATTAGAGAGAACATTTAATACACAATGAACTCTAGTTTACAGGAAGACGATGCGCACATCGTCATGAGATGATGCAGTATGGTCATTCATAATCAAGAATGTTTTAGGATGTCATCAATAAAAGCTACAGAGAAACACATTCTGTGTCAGAAATGGTGAACAGAGTAAGTCTCAGGCTCAGATTTCACATGCTCGGCACAACCTCCTCTACAAGAAAACCTGCCCCCAAAAGATTCATTACAAACACATTTTGTGCAGACGAGGAGGAGGAGGAGGAAGAAGAGGCTCATGCTGATTTACAGGGAACATCTTGTTCACAAAGAGCCAACTGCAGCCATGTTTATCAACGTAAACGGGAAACAAATGATGATATAAGTACCAACGGCTTGTTGTCACGTAGATTCTGTGAATGAGTTTGAATCATTTCAATGTATTCTGATGTAACAAGAGTGCCATCACTTCTCAGGAGAGGATGTTTTCTCTATGGGGTTCTTACATATTGAGGAAGTGTACTAAAAGACAAACTGAAGTATCAAGTTGTCATGTTGAGAGAGTAAAAGATGACTTCAGTTGCTGTAGTGTAAAGAGACTTCACTCAGCTTAGATCCTGAACAGGAATGCAAACATTTGTGGGACGAGGCTGCCCTCTACTGGCCATCAGCAGAGCGCACACCCTCCTGTGGGGAATAAGCAGATCAGGGCACTGCAGTCAGAGCCCACTTATTCAGGTCCATCTAGCAGGCTGAAGCCTATTTTTCCTCCAGAGCTGCCTTCATTCCTGATGTCCTCCATTCACCAAGGTGTTGGAAACATTCCTCAGAGGTTTGGGTTCATATTGACATGATAGAATCATACATTTGCTGCAGATTCACGATGAGAATCTCCCGTTCCACCTCATCATGATGAGAATCTCCTGTTCCACCACATCATGATGAGAATCTCCCGTTCCACCACATCATGATGAGAATCTCCCATTCCACCACATAATGAAATGAAATGAAATGAAAATGAAATGAATGAATGAAAATTACTTTATTTATCCCAGAAGGGAAATTCAATAATGTAAAAAAGCTCTCTTTTCTTTTCTTTTTTTTTTTTGTTTTTAACAATATAACATTGATGATAATAATAATAATAATAATGTCAGTCGGTCAGTCAGTCTTGTTCTTCAGGGTGATGCTGCTGGTAGGAATGAATTTCTGGATCTCTCCGTCCTACAGTGAACCTGACGCAGCCTCCCACAGAACACACTCTGTTGATTCTTCACCATGTTGTGGAGAGGAGGAAGAATCCTCCATCATCTTCATCAGCTTGTGCAGCATTCTTTTTTGAACGATCATCTCCAGCGGCTCCAGAGTTCTCCCCAGCACAGAACCAGCTTTCTTGATCAGCTTGTTTAGTTTCTTCAAGTCTCTGGCTCTGGTTCTAGTACTGGCTCTGGTTCTGGTTCTGGTTCTGATGCTGCTGCCCCAGCAGATGGCTGCAAAGCTGATTGCACTTTCCACAACAGACTTGTAGAAGATCTGCAACATCTTGGTGCAGACATTGAATGATCTCAGCTTCCTTAAGAAGTAGAGTCTGCTCTGACCTTTCTTGTAGATGTAGTCAGTGTTGCATTTCCAATCGAGTCTGTTGTCCAGCTGAACTCCAGGTATTTGTAGTTCTCCACCACCTCCACCTCCTCTTCCAGGATGTAGACAGGACTATGCTGCTTATTCTTGCTCCTCCTGAAGTCAACAATCATCTCTTTAGTCTTGCTGGTATTTAAGATGAGCTGATTGTTACCATTTCACAAACTGATTGACCAGTTCCCTGTACTCGGCTTCTTGTCCATCACTGATACACCCCACAACTGCAGAGTCATCAGAGTATTTCTGCAGATGACAGGACTCAGAGTTGTACTGGAAGTCTGAGGTGTATAGTGTAAAGAGGAATGGTGAGAGTACAGTTCCTTGTGGTGCTCCAGTGCTGCTGATCACCATCTCAGACACACAACCTTTCAGTCTCACAAACTGTGGTCTGTTTGTTAGGTAGTCGTAAATCCAGGTGGTTGTGGAGGGATCCACCTGGAAGTTATGGAGCTTCTCACATAGCAAAGCAGCTGAATAGTATTAAAGGCACTTGGAAAATCAAAGAACATGACCCTCAAAGTGCTGCCTGACTGGTCCAGATGAGAGTGGGCTCTCTGAAGCAGGAAGATGATGGCGTCTTCAACCCCAAGCCCATTACCATATGTGAACTGTAATGGGTCCTGAAAGGTATTCACCTGCCTGTTTAGGTGAGCCAGTAAGAGTCTCTCCAGGACTTTCATGATGTGAGATGTCAGAGCAACTGGTCTGTAGTCATTTGGTTCAGCTGGTTGTGGTTTTTTAGGGACAGGAACAAGACAGGATGTTTTCCACAGCACAGGAACTCTGTTCTGTCTCAGGCTGGTGTTAAAAAGGTGCTGGAGAACCGAACATAGTTGTTCTGAGCAGGTCTGGAGAACTCTGGGACTGACACCATCTGGACCTGCAGCCTTGTTCCGGTTCAGTTTCTCTAGCTGTTTCTTGACCTGGTCACAGGAGACAGTCAGGCTGGAGGTGGAGACAGAGGAGGTCTCAGGATGTCCTGATGTGGAGACAGAGGAGGTCTCAGGATGTCCTGATATGGAGACAGAGGAGGTCTCAGGATGTCCTGATGTGGAGACAGAGGAGGTCTCAGGATGTCCTGATGTGGAGACAGAGGAGGTATCAGGATGTCCTGATGTGGAGGGAGGGGAGGCTGTGTTCAGGTCCATGACTGAGGTGCAGGGTGACAGACTGGAGGTGGGACAGGAAAGCTGTGGGCTCATGGAGGGTGTGTGGTGTGTTGGGTTGTCGGCAGGGGGGAACTGAACCTATTGAAGAACATGTTCAGTTCGTTAGCTCTGTCCAGACCTCCATCAGTCTGGTCCCCCTTTAACTTGAAGCCAGTGATCTTCTTCATTCCCGACCACACATCCCTCACGTTGTTCTGCTGGAGCTGGCTCTCCAACTTCTTCCTGTAGTCCTCCTTGCACTTCTTAGTCTGTGTTTTCAGTTGTTTTTGTGTGGTCTTCAGTAACTCCCTGTCTCCATCCCTGAAAGCTTTCTTTTTGATGTTCAGCAGCTTTTTCAGGTCACTGGTGATCCAGGGTTTGTTATTGGGGAAGCACCTCACTGTTCTTGTTGGAACGATGTTGTCCACACGAAGTTTATGTAATTTGTCACACACTCAGTCATGGTGTTGATGTCATCTCCATGAGGTTCACAGAGGACATTCCAGTCTGTGGCCTCAAAGCACCCTCTCAGAGCATCTTCAGCCTCAGTAGACCAGGTTTTAATCGTCCTCCTAATGACTGGTTGCTGCTGAACGATGGGCTTGTAGGTGGAGGTGAGAAGAACCAGATTATGATCTGATCTTCCTAAAGGAGGCAGGGCAGAGGAGCTGTATGCATTCTTAGTATTTGCATAAAATAAGTCCAACATCTTATTTTCTCTGGTGGAGCAGCTGACAAACTGCTGGAAAGTTGGCAACGTAGCAGAGAGGGAGACGTTGTTGAAGTCTCCAGAGATCGCCATGAATGAGTTTGGATGCTGTGTTTGTAGTTTAGCCACGACGGAGCTGATGACATCACAGGCTGTCTCTGGTGCGGTACCTGGTATTATATAAACAGCTACCAGAATAACACAGGCAAACTCTCTGGGTAAATAATATGGACGAAAACTCACAGCTAACAGTTCAATGTCTCTTCTGCAGATCTCCTTGACAGTGACGTGTCCTGGATGGCACCAACGCTGATTGACCAGCACGGCAATTCCGCCTCCCTTTAGCTTTCCGCTGAGCTGTTTATTTCGGTCTGCACGGACCGTCTTCAAGCCGTGTACAGACGCATTACAGTCCGGGGTGTGTTCATGCAGCCATGTCTCGGTGAAGCACACAATATATGCAAACTCTGTACTCTTTCTGAGACCTTGTTAGCACTTCAAGCTCATCCATCTTGTTAGCTAGCGATCTCACGTTACCCATCACAACAGTTGGAAGAAACGGTTTAAATCTCCACTGTTTTTCTCTCTGCCTTACCCCTGCCCTGCATCCTCTTCTCTTTCTCTTTAACTCCACTGGGATTTGATGTGTTATTTCGCTGGTAATCTTGATTTTGGAGAGTTTTAACAGTTGATCTCTGTGGTAAACAATTTTTCCGTTCCCATGGATACACATAATAACAAGTAGTGAAAAAAGCCAAAAAATATGAAGAAAGAAAACTCCTGAATTGCACAGCCTTCAAACCAGCATGAAAAATACTCCCAGAAAAACCTAATCTGACAAGTAATGTCAATAAAAAAAGACAACTATATTTGAAAAAAACACAAAAGCTAAGAAAGAGCTGTTACAAACTGCAGCCACCTAGCAGCACATTCCAGATTTTTTGATAAGATTTTTTTTGTAGCCTCAGTTTCCTGTTCTTAGCTGACTGAAGTGGCGCCTGGTCTGGTCTCTGCTGCTGGAGTCCATCTGCTTCCAGGTTGGATGTGTTGTGTGTTCAGAGATCTTATCTCTGCATACCTTGGTTGGAACCAGTGCTAATCTGACTTCCTGTTATCTGTCTATCATTTCCAACCATTCTGTCCATTCTCCTCTGTCACCGGTGGTATTTTGAACAACACTGATGTCTCAGTGAAACATTTCATGTAAAAACAATCACAATCAACAATCAGCCCCATTTTCAGAAAATTCTGCCATTTTTAAGTTAATCAATAGTCACATGAAACATTTATAAACCCATATGAATGGATTTTATCTCACAAGTTAATGATTGGCAGGAAGTGCAATTCAAAGGGATTTCCATTTGCAGCATGAGTGGAGCTATAACGTAAGATCTGATTACATAAGCTCGGGTTTCACCGGTGGCTCATCGTGCTGGCCAGTGATGAATAGAGGAGGGTTGAAAACAGCAAGTCATAGTGAGACTGGGATGACTCCACTTCTCAGTAATACACTCCACGGTTTCAGGAAAGGTTTGAATTTCCTTCTGGTAACTTCCAGACTTTCTGGGACATGTTATCCTCCACCACATGGCTGCTGTCTGCCACAGGATGTAACGGACACTCCTGGCTGTTTAGAAAGAATTTTACAATTTAATTATAAAAGTCTTAATTTTTCAGTAAAGTTATGAGTCACAGCAAAAGAAAGGAAAGTCATTGTAGTCACATAATAGTGATGTGCTCTTGTCATTTAAATGACTACTTCCTTATTTCAGGCTAGTTGAGTAAAACGGATTTTGCAAGCTGCAATTTCTGGTTGATTGTGGCATTCTGGGGAGAATTTTCCTGTAGAAAAAGACAGAGAAAAGGGCCACAAGGCAAAAAACTTAGATGATTTGCTGAAATGTTTTTGTGTATCCTCAACTTACCAAAGAACTAAGCTTTCATCAATACAGCTGGTGTTTGATGATGATCGTAAAAGAAGACACACAAAGACACGTGTGAAAACAGTGCCAAGAATAAACGTGCCATGATGACATACGAGCATCGACAGAGACGCTTCAAATACAAAGACACACAAAACCCCAAAACAGGGACGCAAACAAACTACAGACAAAATATTCACCATGACAAAACACTACTTCAAAGACATACAAAACAACTGTAACAAACAAAATGCAAAACAACAATAAAAACATATGTATAACAGACACAAAATAATGACGTTTATGTCAGCGGTTGCCATGGTAAATCCACTGATGATGTTTTTTTGCTGTGATTCTCAACTCTGAGTTAGGATACTTAACTCAGGAAACTCTGGGTTAACTGACACTGAATCTAGTTAGAAACTGCTTAAAGTTTTGGTGAAATGAAGGAGTTTAGCTGCAGATAATGCCTTATATCGAGGCAGTCCCGTCTCTCCCGTTATATGGATGCATGCTGGAGAGCGACTCAACGTAATATCTTCCAAAGGAGTCAAAGTGACACAGAAAGTTTACCGGTGAGTAAATGCACGTATAAACTCCTAGAAATAAGGTCCAGGTTGACAAAAAAGAACAAAGTTATCCTTCGAGATACAAAGCAAGAGATCTGGGACTTGTTCCAGAGGGCAAGGTTAGTCTCGCCTCAAGTCTGTTACCACAGTAACGTACTCTGTGGAGTAAAGTTGGCAGATTCACCATAAAGAAACCCTGAGTTTTACCTGTCTCATTAAACTTGAGGCAGCCAGAAATAGATTTCTGCCTAGACTTAGACCAAGTTAACCCAGAGTTTCTGACTAGATTTGGTGTTAGTTAACCCAGAGTTTCTGACTAGATTTGGTGTTAGTTAACCCAGAGTTTCTGACTAGATTTGGCGTTAGTTAACCCAGAGTTTCAGACCAGACTCAGACTAAGTTAACCCAGAGTTTCTGGCCACACTCAGACTTAGTTAACCCAGAGTTTCTGACTAGATTCAGTGTTAGTTAACCCAGAGTTTCTGGCCAGACTAAGACAAAGTTAACCCAGAGTTTCTGACTAGACTTAGAGTTCATTTAAACTCCTCTCTGGAACAGGTCCCAGGTGGTCTTGTGTTTCACTATCTTTCCATTCCTGCATGATAATGGTGCTCATCAGCACAGCTTCTCAGTTTCTGTTTATTAGCACAACAAAACAGCAGTGAATCATAGCTGATAAATGGTGTTTTAATCAAAAGAGTATCAGCCAAATAAATCTCATCAAAGTGGGAGTTGTCATGGCAATGAGCACAGGTGACAGTGTTTTCAGATGCGAGCAGCTGAACCCTACAAAGGCTTCACACCAGCCTAGACTATTGATCAGGAGCGCCACTTATGAAGGCTGAATGGTCCAACGGACACCCGGAGGAAATGATGCTATTATTTCTCCCAGGCTCTCTGATGTAGGCTCTGTGAAAAGGCTGCCCACTTCAATGGAACGATTCTGATCCACCTTTGCCTGTGCGGGGCTCCATCCTTCCACCCGATCCGTTCATCATGTGTGGCAGTGAAAGCGACTCCTGGGCCTGTTCCAGAAACCGGCTCGCGCTGAAACTGAGAATATTAACCAAGGTTTGAGGAAACTCTGGGTTTTACATTCCAGAGAGCGAGGTAAAGCTTACCCCAAGTCTGTTACCATGGTAACTGACTCGAAGTAAAGCTACTCGCTGACAGCTTACTATAAAAAACCCCCTGAATTTCTACGCGTCTCCCCCACCCGTCAGACGTGGGTCGTCTGAACCTACACGATTCCGTAGAAGCTGAACAAATACACACTGATATAGATATGGAGATAATTTTAATAACTGCACTGCAAAAACTAAATTTTACCAAGTATATTCTTCTAATTTCTAGTAAAAAATATCTCACACACTCAAAATGACACAAAATCACCTAAAGAGAAACATTTCAGTGAGAGATAAGATAAGATAAGATAAGATAAGATAAGATAAGATAAGATAAGATAAGACATTGTTTTAAGATAATGCATCTTTTTTAAAGTGTCAGTAACATGAAATTCCCGGCGACTTCTGGTCCCTTTTCAGTAAGACCCTAAGTACGTGAATATGGTATGAAAGGATCGCTCGCCGTCACTCAGCCTTGTCATAGAATAGCAGGTGCTACGAGTTAGCACTACTGTTAGCATCGGCATACAATGACCAAGGTTTGGTGGGCGGGACCAGAAGGCACGCTTGCTTCTGTTGTCATGGTGCTCTGGTGGAGAGGAGGCGGAGTGATACGGAGATACCTGCAGACATTCATCCATACACTCAGCAGTAACCTGCAGACACATTCCTCTCCACACACTCATGTTGGAGTAAAAAAGAAAAAGAAGTTGCTGTTTTCTGTTGAACACGGCTGCACGTCACGCTGGAAGAAGTTCGTATTGAGCCTCTGTGGATCTATAAAGACGTACAGCGGTCATGATACAGACGCTGATGTGTGAGTATGAATAGTGTTTAAGAAGAAAATAGCATCATATTCCAGCAACAAGTTTCCCTAAATTAATAGTTAATACTAAAGATATATTACTTTACTTCTGCTCATTAGATCTGTCTTCATCTGACCGCAGTGGTACAGAAACAGTGATGATGATGATGAAGGCCTGATTGCAACCCTGAGTCTACAGCCGAACAGTCGCGCACAGCAGGAAAATTTCTAACCTGGAATCATCACAAACATCAGTTTCCTTCAGAGATAAAAGACACGAACATGATGAGAAACGTTTATGAGAAACTTCGTGTTTCTTCGTGGTGGCTGGAAGCCGTTAAAACCTCCTGAGGAGGAGGCGGAGCTTCAGGGGCGCCTGCAGAAATTTTTTTTAGGGGTGGCCAGAGAAAACAGCAGGGTAGCCAAGGGTTATTAAAGGATAACTTTTGTTTCTTTCAACTTTGACCTTATTTCCAGGAATTTATACGTTTTTACTCACCAGTAACATTTCTGCATCGGTCCGACTCCTTTGTGCGCGACTGCATTCAGATGTGTCTTAGGTCCCGTCCACACAAAGTCAAACTGTAAACGATCTTTTTTTTATCAAGCCTTCAGAGTGGGAAGATTTTGAAACGCCGTTTTCGCAACTCAATCTTTAAGCTCTGTCCATATCTTTTTTTCTTACACGCATGCCTCATAGCTGCGCTTCTAAACGCGCATGAGTAGTAGCTTCGCCTCAAAACACGCATGCGTCGTACCTTTGCCTCCAAACACGCATGCGGCATAGCTCCGCCTCTAAACACGCCTGCGTCTTAGCTCCGCCTCTAAACACTCGTGCGTCTTAGCTCTGCCTCTAAACACGCGTGCTTCTTAGCTCCACCTCTAAACACGCGTCCTAGCTTCGCCTCTAAACACGCATGCGTCATTGCTCAGCCTCTAAACACGATGTGCCGTAGTGCCGCCTCCAAACACACATGCGTCTTAGCTCCGCCTCTAAACACGCATGCATCTTAGCTCCGCCTCTAAACAGGCGTGTGTCGTAGTTTCGGCTCTAAACACGCGTGTGTCGTAGCTTCGCCTCTAAACAAGCATACGTCATAGCTCCGCCTCTAAACACGCGTGCATCTTAGCTCCGCCTCTAAACACGCATGCGTTGTAGCTCCGCCTCTAAACACGCATGCGTCGTACCTTTGCCTCCAAACACGCATGCGGCATAGCTTCGGCTCTAAACACGCGTGTCGTAGCTTCGCCTCTAAACAAGCATACGTCATAGCTCCGCCTCTAAACACGCGTGCTTCTTAGCTCCTCCTCTAAACACTCATGCGTCGTTGCTCCGCCTCTAAACACGCGTGCTTCATAGCACCGCCTCTAAACAAACGTGCGTCTTAGCTCCGCCTCTAAACACGCATCCTTGGTAGCTCCACCTCTTAACAAGTGTGCATCGTAGCTCCGCCTCTAAACACGCGTGCATCTTAGCTCCGCCTCTAAACACGCGTGCTTCTTAGCTCCGCCTCTAAACACGCGTGTCGTAGCTTCGCCTCTAAACAAGCATACGTCATAGCTCCGCCTCTAAACACGCGTGCACCTTAGCTCCGCCTCTAAACATGCGTGCTTCTTAGCTCCGCCTCTAAACACGCGTGTCGTAGCTTTGCCTCTAAACAAGCATACGTCATAGCTCCGCCTCTAAACACGCGTTTATCTTAGCTCCGCCTCTTAACACGCGTGCTTCTTAGCTCCGCCTTTAAACATGCGTGTATCGTAGCTTCGCCTCTTAACAAGCATACAACATAGCTCCGCCTCTAAACACGCATGTGCAGTAGTGCCGCCTCCAAACACGCATGCGTCATAGCTCCGCTCTACACACGCGTGCATCTTAGCTCCGCCTCTAAACACGCGTGCTTCTTAGCTCCGCCTCTAAACACGCGTGTGTCGTAGCTTCGCCTCTAAACAAGCATACGTCATAGCTCCGCCTCTAAACACGCGTGTGTCGTAGCTTCGCCTCTTAACAAGCATACGTCATAGCTCCGCCTCTAAACATGCATGCATCGTAGCTCCGCCTCTAAACACGCATGCGCCATAGCTCAGCCTTTTAACACGCTTGCGTCTTAGCTCCGCCTCTACACACGCATGCGTCATAGCTCCGCCTCCAAACAAACGTGCGTCTTAGCTCTGCCTCTTAACACGCATGCGTCTTAGCTCCGCGTCTTAACATGCATGCGTCTTAGCTCCGCCTCTAAGCACGCATGCGTCGTAGCTCCGCCTCTGAACATGCATGCGTCGTAGCTCCGCCTCTAAACAAGCATGCGGCGTAGCTCCGCCTCTAAACACGCATGCGTTGTAGCTCCGCCTCTAAACACGCGAATCTATAATTTAAGCCCTTAGGGGACATAGGCAGGCTGGGGAAACTAAAATATATGATCAAAAACCTCAAAAAATGCTAATTTCATGCCAGGGGCACTTTGAGAAAAAAAAAAAAAATTCTGCCAATGGAACAAGCTAAATTTTCTTGGTAAGATTTATTTAAATAAGATGCATTGCCTAAAAAGTTCCTTTATCTCACTGGAATGTTTCTCTTTAGGTAATTTTGTCTTATTTTGAGTGTGATGAGATATTTTGACTAGAATAGAAAAATATGGTGAGATTTGAATTTTTGCTATGTGGAACATTTGTGATATACATTTGCAGCTTTTTGCCAAAATCAAAAAAATTAATTCTATTTCTCATTAATGTCCCTCAACACCCCATCTTAACAGAAAAAAACAGAAATGTAGAAATTTTTAGCAAATTTATTTACACCCCCCTCCCAAACCCTTGAAACATGACTTGGTGATAAGTATTGAGTACTTTTCTCAGTACTGAGTAGAAGTACTTCTGAGCTCGTACAGCCATGAGTCTTCTTAGGAATGATGCAACAAGTGTTCCACACCTGGATTTGGGATCTTCTGGTTCTTCTTGCAGATCCTCTCCAGTTCTGTCAGGTTGGATTGTGAACGGTGGTGTTCAGCCATTTTCAGGTCGCCCAACTGAGATTCCTGATTTGTTGGTGTAGATCTGATTTCCATGCCAGGTGGAAAAAAGTTGTCTACATGCCTAAATGCATTGAGCTGCTGCCATGTGATTGGCTGATTAGAAATTTGTGTTAACGAGCAGTTGGACAGGTGTACCTAATAAAGTGGCCGGTGTGTGTACATAGAAAAGGTAAACAGTGTAAATGTCAGTGTCTCATAACTGAAGTTTAGAAAACAGGTGTTCATGTGTAAAGGTCAGGGTGCTTTTTTTCCAGTGTATGTTGCAATATGTTAATTTGTGAATACTTGATTCAAATTTGGAAAAATTGGTCAACTAGGGAAGCTTTTATTGTGCTATTAGAGGATTAGAATTTAAACTACCCACCAACCAAAGACGTCTCGTCTAAGTTTAGACTGAAATTTAACTAATCCGTCTATATTTTAGCCCGAATCTAGGCATTATAATTGAGTCCATTATTATTAAATATCAAATAAAACAACTATAGGCTGTAATGGGTTAAGGGTGGGGGCAGATGTAGGATCATGGGTGGGTGTGAGATAATGGATGCGAATGTGTGAGTCCGTTTTGTTTATCCACAGCATTTTGATGTATATCACGTGCAGCACTGTACCGTTTTTATGCATAAAAAGGGCTATATAAATGAAGTTTATTTGATTAGTGTTATCTACTCACTTCATTAACCCTTGGGGCACCAAATCGGTACCTTCAGCTTTGTCAGTTTAACTCTCAATATCTCAGTTTGAAAGCTAGTTGTATGAAACTTGGCCAAGAATATTCTTTTATTTTCAAGTCTCCAATTCCATTATCACTTTTAGTAAAAGACGCATAGAACAGCAGACATGAAATTTACCGACACTCTTTCACCTAAGGACCGAATCGGTCCCATTGACTCCCATTATAACCACATATTTTGGATATACCGTTATTCTGACATACAATAGTGGTTTTCCCATATATATCCAACAGATCTAAACCTTTGCCTTCAAAATACAGGTAAAATAGGTTTTAGGTCAGATGACCCCCCTCAAGCCACCAGGGTCAGCAGAGCTTTATGACAGAGTTTTAATGGAGGCCAGTTATTCATACTTTGCAAATTGCAAGGCAGTAAAAATGCTATAAAAAAAAAAAATAAAAAAAAAACACACAAATGGTCTTGAAGTGTTGGGACACATAGAAGAGTGGTGTGTATGTGGATCTGAGGGCAGAAGGATGCGTGACAGGTAGAATAAGTGAAAGTGAGATGAACAGAAGGAGAATGCATCCTTTATTAAGCCGAAGTAGACTACAGTGGTTTAACAAGTCATTTATACAGATGACTGAAGTCACTGGTAGCAATCAGACGTCTTCTAGAAGACTGAAGATCTTTATTTACATAAAGCAGAGGCAGACAGGAAGCTGCGACGAACAGGCATTAAATTAATATCACAGCAGCCCGAACGAGTCAGGCCGAGTTTCCAATCACTTGTTTCAGTGTAAAACAGCAATCCGGAGAACGTTTGCGGGCTCCGCAGAGACCGACGGCAACAGGCGCAACATGGCGCTCCTCTAGAAGACTGAGGAAGAGGAGCGCGTGGAATGATCCGGAGCCGCGCATTCGTTCAAAGACCAGAGCTGAACGCCACTTAAATAAGTCCATTTCAGTCCGAACCCTCGCGTCAAAACAAGAGAGGGTGAATGTGAGTAACTGCGTGTAGTTGGGGGGTTTGGACGAAATGTGGGCCCCCAGCAGGCGCCTCCACAGAGGGACATCGATCCTCGCCCACCTCAGTGGTTCAGGTTACGAGCCAGGACGTCAAGAACAGCCCCCCACACACACGTGTGGCGGCGCTCCTCCGGGAGAAAACGCAGCGGGAAGCCCGGCAGGTGTCGGAGTAACCCCGCTGTTCAGCGGCCGCCCTCACGGCTGACTCCCTCCCATCAGTCACCTCCAGCCCCCCCGCGGCGTTCGCGTCGCCGAGAAACGGCGTAACGAGGCCGACGGTAGCTGGGGAGGGAACGGTGATGTTTAACCATGAGAGCAGCCGCTAAAGCAGCAGGGTTTAACCTCAGCAGCCCGGCTGGGTGATGTCACCACCCGAGCTCTTCGTCACCTCCATGGTGGTGAAGACCTGGAGGAGGACAGACCATCATCATCATCAGTTACGACTGTCAGCCATTTTTCATTTCTTCACATCAGCTTCAGGCCGGTACCAAACGGTACCAGTTCTCAGTACTAGGGCTGGACGACATAGAAAAAAAAGATTATCGATAAAAAAAAAAATCTGTATCGATCGATAGATATTTATAAAAAAAAAAAGAAAAAAAAAAATCAAAATAAAAGCCATTTTAGGTGCATCTCTGGCCATTCAAATGGGAAGTTTTTTTTTTTTTTCCAATCTGGATCCATTTTCTAGCATGAAATCCATTCATTTTCTCATCCAGACAGTTCTGGTGTAACTTGAATTCCTTCAGGAGATATTTAGATCCACTGCAGATCAGCGTATGTCCTGTATAACGGAAGGGATGGAGCGACCTTGTGCAGCCTCTAAATAATCATTATCTGCCACAAACTCCTTCATTTCACCAATGTTTTGTTACCAAACTTTAGTCAGACCCTCTGTGAGCTCGAATTGGCTTTTTTGTGGTGATTTATCCTTATATTTGACATACGCTGATCTGGAGTGGATCTAAACATCTCCCAAAGGAATTCAAGTTGCACCAAAACTGCCTGGGTGAGGAAATGAATCTATTCATGCTAGAAATTAGGTCCAGATAGAAAAAAAAAAACAAAGTTCCTCTTTAAGCTTTTGCTGAATGACCTACTCATAATAAAGATCCACCAACACTGAATTCCAGTTCAGCCTTTGCCTGGTCTGCGTTTGTGATTGGTTGGGGGAAGTAGTGACTGTAGTATCATGATACCCGATAGGTTACAGCAGAAAACTGTTTTTTATATTGAACTTTTATTGACCCCCTTTTTTTTCTATTGAAAAAACCTCTATAGATCGATAAATATCAATATTGAATTATCATCCAGCCCTATTCAGTACTTCTGTGTTTATATGGTAACAGATTTATTTCTCATTCTCAGCATATCATTTTTACCTCATACCTTCAAGCAAAAAGCAGCGGTTTATTCCAACGGTGTGTGAGCGTCTGATACAGAGGGAAACTTAATGATCGAATAAATCTGAGGAAAAGATGGAATGTTCTCCGACTGGGATGGAAATTTAATATCTGTTGTATCTGCTTCTATTTTATAGTCTTTTGTTGCTGCTACGTTATCATTTCTCTTTTTACAAAAAGGCACCAAACTGGAAGTTTTGCCGGGTTTCCCTGTCTGAGCCTCGTTTAATCATGTCTTCATTGCCATATTTACTGGTTGTGTTTGGTTTTTTTATTCATTGTTGACACTGAGAATCCATTCTATTGTTTGTTTAGCCATTTAAATTTCCCTCCAGTTCCAGTATGAAATGTTCTTTACAAGTGAAAGTTTTCATTGAACAGGTGATCTTGCATTGTTATATTAGTTGAAAACACCATTGTTTAGCGCAGTATTATCGCTTATTGCAATAATTTCTGAGACAATCACACAGCAGAATGTGTTATTGTGACATGCATAACCATGTTTTAGAGCAGTGGAGCCAGAAAAACTTCAATCAGCTGCTTCTTCTGACTGAAGACGCGGTCGCAGCGACTGATGTCATGCGTGCGATGACACGTTCATGTCCGGCACAGAAATCAGCTCTTCCACTCCTTCACAGTAACAAGGATGCATTTAGGTTCCAAAAGATGGTACCGTTTGATTTTATGTGAATTGGAAGTACCGATAGTTTGGCAGGTACCAATAAAAGAACTGAAATTGATACCAATCTGTAGTCAGATACGAATGTTTCATAAACCATGTATATATATATATATTATATATTTACATATGTGAGCAAGCTTGTGAAGATTGTTAGTTTAGCCTCAGCGGGAACAACACACACCGACCCCCCTTTAAGATTGCTGTGTGTGTGCAGTTGTTAAATAAGTAATTCAGTACATTTATCTCCTTTTTTAAAAACCAGCTCCTCCTCATAGGAAAACAATTTTTTTTTTTTTAAGCCAAGTCTGATGTTGCCTTGCACAAAAGAAAGATCCCAGTCTGTTTTCACAACGATGAAGGTGTGCAATCAAACAATACCATGCTGTTTTGTTCCCCCATTTCTGTATCGGCAGATACTGAAACATTAAATATCGGATCGGAGCCCAAAAAAGGGGGATCGGTGCATCCCTACTTCTAATCTGGCGTCACTGATAATTCAGCCATCACAAATCTGCGGGGCTTTTATTTTGAAGTTCAGATGTTTTACCCTGCTCTGTGTCTGATTTCCCGTCTGGTCCTGGCTACACTGCTTGGAGCTTGTGGTGCTGACGTGTTGTGGAAGCGTGCGCCGTCATAAACAGACCCGACACCGCGACCAGACGCCGATGACTTCTGGTCACCTGACGCAGAATTCCATTTACAGCACCTGGTACCGTCGTAACCGCTCAGACAGTCTACACTTCACTAACAAGTGCACGAGACACTAAAGTTCAGCTTTAACTCAGAAGTTTTTGGCTCATAAGTCCACTCAGTGATGTTGGGACTAATTCTAGGAAGTGTGATGAATACGGCCCTTCATATCAGATCATGCACACAGCCCTGCAGATGTGAAGATGTCCGCTTATCTTGAGTAAGCAACAGTGGGGAGGTGTAGGGACTAGATCAGCCAATGAGGCGGTCCGCTTTTCCCCCCCCATCGTCTAAAACTGAAACCCCGCCGTCGTCTCACCTCAGCACAGGTCGGGTGGATGCCAATGGTCCCGTCTAGCTGCTCCTTGGTGGCGCCACACTTCATGGCGGCTCCGAAGCCTTGCGTCACCTCTCCTGCGTTTGGACCCAGGTAGTGGAACCCGATGACTCGATCCTGAAAGCACGATTACAGCAGCTATAAACGCGGGTCACCAGGAAGGAGCTCCGGCTGCAGGTGTGAAAGTGCTGATCTTACGCTGTCCAGCTTGTTGCAGATGATCTTAGCGTAGCATCGGTTGTTGTCTCTGCCCGGCACGGTGAACTCCAGAGGCCAGAACAGACTGTGGTACACCTAAGAAGAAAAACAACCTAAGTAAGGCTTTATAGTCCAACTAAACCCAACTTTATTGTGGAATTGTGTGATAGTCTTGTTTGCTAGCAGACAAAGTCAGATGAGCAAACATGGCAGATAATGAGCAAACATCAGGCCTGCAGGTGATACGCAGAGGACACGTGACTGGCTCTGCAAACATCTCCTGCAGAGCATCAGGTATCAGCGGTTCACAGTCGGGTCTCAATTATCCACGCCAGTTACCTCGATGTTCTCCTGGCCGTAGAGCTCGGTGGCCTTTTCCTCCGACAGGCCGCAGGACCCGTACTCCATCGGGGTGAAGACGGTGGTGGGAACATTGATGTAGTCGCACTGCAGCGACACAGACGGTTACTTCAGGTTCAGCGGGTTAAATCACGACGGCCGAGGAGCCGTTTACCTTCAGCGTGGATCCCGCGTAGAGGCGGCGCGCCAGCAGCTTGCCGGCTTGGATGGCGACCGGCGTCAGCTCCCACTTTCCCTCCAGAATGTCTCCGATGGCGTAGATGTGAGGCACGTTGGTTTGCTCCTCGTCATTCACGGGAATCTTTCCGTTCCTGGAAGATGGACAGAAGTCAGCCAGGAGGAATAAACCAGACCAGTTCGTGGGGGTGCACGATATTAGAATTCAGATATTTTTGGAAATGTCACGTGTCATTTCCATTTCCGTGCTCTCACCACCTCCATCAGCTGTTTATTAAACCAGACATCTGTGGAAAAGCAGAACTAACACCTCCACCCAACTTATGTTCAGCTATGTGTTGAGAAAAAGCCACAACGTCCTCAATCACGTCCGTAGCCTCGAATACTGCTGGACTCTGCAGTCCAGCTTGAAGTGTTCACTCATGCTGCAGAGTGCACATCTATTTGCAACTGAAAACATGCCGAGTGCACACTGAGAAGCAAATAATCGCCTCACCATCACGATTTAATGATCACTGGAAACCCAGACCGTAACAGAATAAAATTCAATTCATCGCCCGACTTTGCATCATTTCAACCTTCTGTGTTAAAGCTTCATTTATCCTTAATACAGTCTATTGCTGCATGTTTGCTACGATTAAAGCTCAGTGAGGGAGGAAAGCTGGACCCAGCTGGAAGGCAGGAAGTCTCCATGTGGATCATTAACGCTGGAAGAACTGTATCCTGATGCAGCAGATCAATAAACTGGGTGTAAGGTTGTGAGATGAGATGGAGGAACAGAGCTGCCTTGTTAACATGTTGCAGAACAGCTGAGAGCCCTGGTTCACCGCTGGTAATGAAGGTTACTACGGTCATAAGACCAGAGCATATGACTAAAATCATCCTTAAGCCGGCCCCCCGCCGTCTTAATCCCTGCCGGCTCAGTTCAGTCATTCACAACAGAAAAGGCTCCGTTTTCAAGGCTCTGCTCGCTGTGGAGTCCTGCAACTTTAACGTGGCAGAAGAAACCAGAGTGACATCAGGAATGCCGGAGTCTGTTAGCCAATCAAATCAGAGCAAAACCATTTCCTGCCATTAACCGCGCTGACGGCACATCTCCTCCCCAGCCCCCCCCCCCCCCCCCAGACTCTCCCTGCAGAGCGCCGCGGGAGGACAACAACTGCTGAGTCACCGTGACTCCACCACCAGTCTTAAAGGGACAGTTCACCACAGCAGCTGAGAACTCGGGGACTTACTTTGGGTTTACTTTGACCCCCGCCTTGTCCAGCCCGATCTTGTCCGTGCACGCGTCTCGACCCACGGCTATCAACACCTGCAGAACAGAGACGGCTCGGTCAGTTACGAGGAAGCTGAGAGTCAGAAAAGCTGCAGGAGCTTTATTTACACAAGAGAAGTCAAAAGAAACCATTTCAGTTCCTCCCTCTGAACATCCTCCAGCAGCACCTCGTCAGCCCGTGGGGCTGCACACGTCAACTCCCGCCCAAGACCAGTTACAGACGACGAGTCAGAGCTGCAGCGTTACGCTCTAAATGTGAGGAAGTTCAGGACTCCTGCAGGTTTCAGGTTCATTTCACATCACAGGAAGTTAAACCTTTTACATTAAAATACTAAATCAATTCAGCACTAAAACTGATATAACAGGTACCTTCTAACCCAAGCAAGCTTCTCAACAAGGTTATTATAGTTAACTAAAACTAAAATTGAGAAAACTTAACTGTCATTTGTATTTTTATTTCAGTTATCATTAAACTAAAACTATTGTGTTCTAAAACTAAAATTATTGCAAAAACATCCATTTTAGTCTTTGTAAATTCAATGCATAAACCTTTTGGGTTGATATTAAATCCATTTCTATTTAATCTACTTACTTTGCTCTACCAGTTTTACGCCAAGTGACTTTCTGATGATTTTGAATGTCACACCAGACAAATATGTATAACTTACAACAAAAAACAAAAACACTGACAAAAACTAAAATAAAACTAAGCATATTTTTAAAAAAAATAAAATTAGAAAAAACTAGCAAACCTGCTCAAAAACACTAAATCTAACAATTGGAAAAACAAAAAGTCAAAACTAAAACTCTGAAACTAATTAAAAATCCCAAACTATTATAAGCCTGGTTTAACAACACTAAGCACCACGTCCAGCCGCAACACTGATGTCAGCATAAAACTGGAGGACATGGTGATATTCTTCCAAGGAAAAGTGACGGTTTTGCTCCCACTCACCGCAACAAACGACCATTTCCGGCCTGTAGTCACAGGATTTGTAATTTAAATCACCATGTAGCAACACTCGTAGTAATACAAGCCTCTCAGAACGACAGAATCAGAGTCTGGTGAGTTTTATTCAGCGTATTCTTTTGTTCTACTCGTCCTGTCCAGCACGGCGGCAGCAGAATGATGATCTGGCTGCTTTATTGTGTTGAACAGATTTACTTTGCCAAGAGGAGCTTTATTAATACAAGGTTCCTCTTGATATTCTTAATTTATTCATTTTATTTCTTTAAGTATTTGTTTATAAGTAGGAATGTACGATATTGGCTCTTTTACCGATATTGTCCAACTCTTAAATTCCAATGTCAATCAATACCAATATAAGCAGAGAACTGTGGGGTTGTATCTTTCATTCTGAGAGATACAACTATATTCTGCTTTGAGAGCTGAGATCCCAAAATCTCCTGAACTCAGCCAGACGAGTTCATTTTGGACATCTGGCTGCCAGATATCAGATACTAGCAGGTATCAGATACTACCACATATCAGATACTAGCAGGTATTAGATACTACCACATATCAGATACTAGCAGGTAGGGCTGCATGATTCTGGTAAAAATGTGAATTGTGATTTTTTTTTTCTTAAAATTGAGATCACGATTCTCTGAAACGATTTTTTTTCCCTAAAAGTATTTATTGCACAAATAAACTTTAACAAAACAAACAAAACAACCTATTCAAAAGGTAATTCAAAATAAAGCATGTGTTTGCACAAGAGCTTTGTTGGAGCATTTCTTTGGCAGATGCATAGTTGTAGTTCTTTAACATTGGTTAGGGGGTGGGGAGGCAACGGCAGTGTTGCATTTGAGGGCGCTTGAAAAAAATCTGGGAAGAATGGAAACTTATTTGTGATAAGCTCATGATTAAAAATGTTTCAGAATTGTTGTGGGTAGAATTGAGATTGTATGTATGTGTGAATTGAGATCACGATTTTTTAACGATTAATTGTGCAGCCCTACTAGCAGGTATTAGATACTACCACATATCAGATACTAGCAGGTATTAGATACTACCACATATCAGATACTAGCAGGTAATGCTGGGATATGAAGTTCTTCCAGGATAACGGGGACTTTTATACAAGCTGGACCGCTGCTGATGGAACATCACTAGATTTTGTTGTTTCGTAACAAAATCGTGTCGTAAAAATATCGGTCCAAAACATTTATACCAATATTTTCCAAACCCACATTTTAATGCCAGTATCGGCCGATAATATCAGACATCCCCAGTTATAAATGCATCTTACATCGTATTGCTGGGCTTGACAAGGAGGAAATCAGTTCATTTTATGTTTAATATCAACTGTAAATTTCAGAGATTATTATATTCAGCGTTTTCTATGTAGCCTTCTTCTGGGGATTAAGTAAATTAAGACTTGTCTAAATTAGATTTAAGACATTGGATAAAGAGCTGGCTGTTTAAGGCCTTAAATTTGAGAACTTTAGACATTTTAGACTTTAAGACCTGCAAGAAGCCTGTAAGTTGGTTTAATTCAGTTGATAAAATCGTTATGAAAAATAATGAATTAGAAAATTGGGGGGGGGGGGGGGGGGGGGACACACCATACAAACAAAAACGCGCACACACACACACAACGATAAGTGCTTAGATTAGATGAAGTCTACACACCGTGTTGTACTCTCCCTCGATGAGCTCGCCGGTCTCCGTGGACTTTGCCGTCACTTTCAGCTTGCCGGGAGCGCCTGCCTCCAGCTCCTCTATCTACAGCACAGAGGAGGAAGTGTTGACCTGCTGCCAAACGCTGAGCCAGGAGCCGAGCCTCCATGCTGCTCAGCGCAGCAATAAACCAGCTTACACACAGTTCAAAGTCTGCACGCCACCCTTATCTCGCTGAAGATTAAACCCACTCATTCTCTGACTTCCAGTCACAAATCTGACGGGTCAGCCCGACTGACCTTCGTGGGGACATGTTTGCGGAGGAACTTGACGCCGTGCTCCTCCATGTGGTCTCCGGCACGGTTCGCCATGTCCTGGTCGAAGCCTCTGAGCAGGATGGAGCGCACCATGACGGTGACGTCCAGGCCGAGGCCGGCCAGGAAGCCGCCACACTCCAGGGCCACGTACGAAGCCCCGATGACCAGGGTCTTCCCGGGGCAGTACGGCAACGAGAACAGGTCATCGCTGGCGAACCGACCAGGGGGGAGGGGAAAAAGATTACTGACCGTCAGCAAGCAAACATTCATCTTCATAGCAACAACAGGAGAGACGCTGCTGGTTCAGGTTCTTCACGGCCTCCTCAGGTCCATTTACAGACTCCAATCACACTGGGGATGATTTAATGACACGGTGGGCCGGCTGAACGAGGCGCGCCGCGTCTGATCTGCTAATCAGGTTTGCTTAATTAATGCCGATTGCTGCTGCAGCTGCTGAATTTCAGGCTCCTCTGAAGGATCGAATCAGACTCATGTTACAGAGAATAAATCTAAAATTTCACACCAAACCTTGAAGGAATATTCCACCCACAGAATGATGTAACTTTATCTTCCACTTCCCCTCATGGTGAGAAAGACTCTGGAGCACTTTTTTAATATCTCAAATGCAGCCGGCGATCAGGAAGGCTTCTCGTTTCCCCCCAACTTTCATATAATGGAGTTCACCGGGGTCCGAGCCAAAAAGGTCCATAAAAGTCCACAAAAACTTGTCAATATTCCTCCATACTGCTCGTCCAATATAATCCAAGTGTCCTGAGTGGGTAGCGTCCAGAATTTACTGGAAACTACATCATTTAGTAGATTTAGAGCCTAAACAGTACTACATCAGTACTACTTTGCATCTCCTGCAAGCACGCCGATGCACGTTCATAAAACTACGAAAGCTGCGGCAGACGAGATCACGCGCTCTGTTTCTTTCTCTTTTAAACCAACATCAAACCCCTCTTGGACTGTCTTGTGTTTGTCTGCAGCTCTGTCTCATAGAAGAAGAAATTTCTTCTATGAAGAAATTTCTTCTTCTACGCTTGCATTACCGGCAGAGTAGGCTCTGAAAGCCGAGGCTTCTGTAGTTTCATGAATGCGCTTATGCGCGCTTTGCGAAAGTAAGATGTAGTACTGTTTAGGCTCTAAAAATACTCTAAATGGCGTAGTTTCCAGTAAATTCTGGACGCTACCCACTCAGGACACTTGGATTACATGGGACGAGCAGTATGGAGGAATATTGACAAGTTTTTGTGGACTTTTATGGACCTTTTTGGCTCGGACCCCGGTGAACTCCATTATATGAAAGTTGGGGGAAACGAGAAGCCGTCCTGATCGCCGGCTGCATTTGAGATATTAAAAAAGTGCTCCAGAGTCTTTCTCACCATGAGGGGAAGTGGAAGATAAAGTGACATCATTCTGTGGGCGTACTGTTCCTTTAAAGCCGCATGCTTGCAGTTTCCCACCACGCTGGCAGCTGCGCTCACCTGGTGATGCAGTACTCTTTATCTCCAGGGATGCCGAGGTAACGCGGCCTCTCGCCTGTAGCCAGAATAAACTTGGCTGCCGTGTAAAACGTCTCCTTTCCTCGTTTGTTTTTCGCCTGTCACAAACATTAACGGGGACAGTAAGTCATTCAGACCCTGTTAAAGAGTCAGATGTGGGATTTTTCTCCCCAGCGACCCGTACAGCAGATACCCAGTCACCTTGATTTTGTGTGGTTCGATGAACTCTGCGTAGGCGTTGACGTAGTTGACGTTTTTGTCCCTCAGTGCCACCCTGTAGCCCCAGTTCAGAGAGCCGATGTAGTTGTTCACCGCCGTCTTCATCGTCTCCCAGTTGTGTTTGACTGCAGACAAACGGACGCTCGGTAAGTTGTCACGTTACTTCTCATCTAACGGCAGTAAGGTAAATACGGAGGGCTGAACTGCACATGTAAATCTACACACAAATTAATAAACTATTAAAATCACAACTGAATCTGTCAATATCAGGAAATCTGTGAGCAGGCTATAATTGAATGTAAAAAAAAAAAAAAAAAAAAAAAAAAAAACTTCTGGTAGTTAAAAAATACACTTTATTAATCCTTTAAAATCATAAGATTTCATTTTAACTTCAGTTTTTAATCTAATCTGCTGTTACATTCTGCCACTCCCCCTATAAACAATCAGAAACAGAAATTAAATTAATATCCATCTTATAAAACAAATTTACACCACTACACCCCCCCCCCATTTTAATTTAACATTTTCATCTGCAGCGCTCAGTATCAGCAAGTAACTTAAAACAAAAAGTGAAAAAGACCCAACTGGAAGAGGATATACAGAAAAAAGAAAAAAAAGAAGAAGTAATTTGAAGAAGTAGTAATTTGATGTTGACAATAGATGTCAAAATGAAAATATTAAAAGGCCTGATGAAGTGAAAATTACTTTTTTACTTCCTATAAAAGAAATTTTAATACTGTAGTCTTTGAAAAATAGTAAGACTTGTTCGGAAGGGCGATGGCTGCTGGAAGGAATTACCTTCAAAGTAAAATAAATGCAAAGAAAAGCACAGTAGGCATGCAACTATGAAAATTTCATGTCATTGTAACCATTATCACAATTAGAGATATAGTTGAAATGTGCTCAAAATGTTTAAAACTTGCTTATGCACATACTGAAAATCACTTCACTGAATTTCATTAAATAAAAAAAAAAAACAAAAAAGCATAATCAAACATTCAAATAAAGTTTCCTCCTAGCATCCTTAAAAAATGTCAAATACATCCAGACTTTGACCCTTTTAGTGAAAACATTGCCAACTGTATGAGTGAATACTGCTGCTTTACCGGGTAATGACCAGCGTCAGAATTTTTAACAGCGAGATAACGATTTTCTGACAATTAAAATCTAAAACAGTAATACTCACCTTCAGGAAATACACCACGACTTATCTTTTTCAAAAATTGGTGATTGTTACATCCCTAGCATACAGGGTTAAATGAATAAACATCAAATCCAAATTAAAAAAGATTTAATCTGTGAAATTAACAGCAAATAAATGAAAAAAATAAATCAATGCAGTTGGAAAATTAAGCAAATCAGTTCATTTTATGTTTAATATCAACTGTCATTTATTGGCAAACAGGGCTGCCGTGATTAGTCGACTGTTCAGTCAAATATCAAAATAATGGCGACTAATTTAATAATTGACTAATCGTTTATTTATAAGTTTTTTCCTCTCAAAATTGCGGCTGTATCTCCCACTGCTTTGTCTGCTCGGCTATTCTGGAATTGTATATTTAAATTGTAAATAAACACCAGTCAAAAGTTTGGAGCCGTTTTTCGAATGAGAAAGTGTCCAAACTTTTGACTGGTTCTGTAAATATGCTGCAATTTTTGTCTCATCCGACTAGACGACGAATCACCAAAATAAAAACCGGTGACCATTTGCTTATTAAAAATAATAGTTTGCGGCAGCTCTGTGGACAGACGAATACACGTCCTTAAATGGTAAATTCACATTTGGTTTCCGTGGCGACCGTCGTCCACAGGCCCAGCAGGGCAGCTCACCTGATTCCTCGAACTCCCAGCCGAACTTGCGCGCGTCCTGCATGGCCGTCCCCAGCATCGCCGTCTGGTGCATCAGCTTCTTCGGGATGCAGCCCACGTTCACGCAGGTTCCACCCAGACCTGAAGAACACGACACGCTGAGCCCGCCGTACAAGCAACCGGCTCCAACAACCACAACCCAGCTGATCTTACCCCAGCTGGTTCCTTTGGGTGTTGGGACGACGTAGTCCAGGACCATGACCTTCTTCCCCAGCTGAGCCGCTTCCTGTGGTCAGAAGAGAAAACGTTTCATCTCCAGATGAGTTTATACCCTCTGAGATTCTTCTTTTGCAATCAGAGATAAAGTTTACAGTAAAAAAAGGGTTGACTGATAACGAAACTGCAGGATCAGCTTCAGTTTCACACTGACTGACAACCTGCCGGCCACAAAAGTTACACAGATCAGCACGAGCACACGGGACACAGTCAGCACGCCGCGGCTCACCTTTGAGCAGGCCAAGCCTCCAGACCCCCCTCCGATGACAATCAGGTCGTAGTCGTAGGCCTCGTTTTCTCCGCTGAGCAGCTGCTGCAGGCTGCCGTCTTTATGAGCCTGAAATACAGAAACACGTTCGGTCAATAACAGCTGAGGCGTGTTCATCTCACAGCGACACCACGTCTGGTACGGGGCAGTTCACGCACACCCCCCTGAGTGACGCTAAAATAACCATTCCAGCATCCGTTACATTTATCCAGGTCAAACATGTTTGTGCTGAACTTCATCAGCAATCCATCTTCCACAAAATAAGCAGGACAAATATGTCGTACCTGTCAACGTCTGAGCCTCACCTGCATGGTTTTGTCACAGCCGCCGAGATGCGTCTTATTGATGAAGACGTTAGGGACGGTTTTCTGTCCGGTCATCTCCAGCAGCATCTCCTGGTAGGTGGTTCCGTTCTCTGGACACAAGCAATTATTCAATGCGCTTCATTCACCAACATCTGCTTACAAACGCACTTAAATTTGTTCAAGGTTTTTACTAAACAAACCCCCTCAAGATTCACCAAAATGTTCGTAGACCGTGGTTGTTCCCATCTGACGGACCAGCCGGCTCTACTTTGCAGGTAAACACCCAAAACATGCCCATAAAAGGTCACGAGACGTCCCGTGTGCAAAGACGCACTGTGGTGAAACCGGGGCTGTGCAATTAAACGAAATTTGACCGTGATTTCAATTTTTATGTCAAACGATCTCCAAACCCAAATTGCCACTTTTCTTTATACAAAATTCCTGAGAGTAATTCCGAAGTTTAAGAGCAGGGTCACATGGACACTTCTGTCACGATTAAAACGTTCAAGTCCAGAAAAGGGATTAGATACGCATTTTTTGTGCCATGCGACCGCGCCAAAAGTCCGGTACAGTTGTCAGAACGGACGGTTGGAGGAGGTCGTCTGGACGATTGACGCAAGAGGGGCGGGGGGGAGAGAGAGAGAAAAGGGTGGTGTTGGATCTCTCGCCGGAGCTCCCTTCATGCTGGCTCTCTCTCGGCCAGCAGCACTGACGAGGGGCCGTTCTTTATTTAAACAGTTAATCATTAACTACATCACATGTACGTGCATAGATTGTTTATTAGTGACAGACATCGCACTCTAACAGCTGAACTGGAGTTTTACAGTCTTTCTATTTGCATCACGACGACGGTTTCATCCTCAAAATGTTTCAGAAAACCACCGTGAGACCGCGCAGAGTTGTCGGACTCCTGCTGCCAGAATCCAGATCATTCATATCTAGGTGGAGGAAACCCATGAGACCGTGCCCTAAGTTCATTTCAGTGGCTTCTTACCCTGTAATTTGTTATATGTCATTAACAAAAACATTAGATTTGGATGTTGTAACATCGCGCTAAATCAAAGTTTATTCTGGGTCATTTTTTTGTAGGGATGCATGATAATGGAGTTTGGCCAATATTCGATATTTCAAAACTCATGCGGCTGATAACCAATAGATAGACATTAAAGCTGAAAAATAAGGTAATATTCATTACTTGAGCAAAATTAGAAAAATACCTCAACTTGTGTTTATGTAGAAGTCAAACTTAATGACAGTTGTAAAACAAAATTAACAGAATATGTGCGTTATATCCTAAAACCACCTGGATTTTCTCCCTGAGAAGAGAGCAACAACAAAAAAAAAACAAACAAACAGGGATATTTGGTTATTTACACAAATGAGCGAGTATAAACTCTGTTCACACAGAACATCCTAAAAGAAACTGTCTTTAGAAGTTTTTAAAAGTCTGTAAAAAAGACATTTTTGAAGAAGTTGTTTCTGTTTTTTTAGGCTAAAAACAGCGGTCTGATCGGTTAAATATCAGTGGGGTGGCCGATGTCCGATACTCAGTTTAAAGGCCGATACCGATAGGGGGCCAATTATATCGTGCATCCCCATTTACTTTATTCTTTAAACATAGAGAAATTCAGACAGCTGGATACATTCATGTTTTCTATGATTAACTAATGTTTGAAGTATTTTATTCATTTAATGTTGCAAAGCAGCTGTAAAAGGTACATATTTGTAGCCTGATGTGTCGGCACTGATGCTCCGAGTCCTGACGGTAGAATTTGTTCAGACCCAAGAACAAATTCAATATAAAGATTTTGGTGAATGTCACATTTTTCGTAAAAATCAGTGGGATTTAAGAACAAATTTGTTTGCAATAACCGTTGGTGAATGCTGCTGAATGAGAGCAAAGCAGACCCTTCAGCCATCACGCCGCAGAGTTTGCATATTGGTGTCAAAACAAAGTATTGCAGGAGGAAGCAAACAACAATGCTGCTTTTAATCTAATTTCTAGAGGGCTGCAACAGCGCCTCAGGAAGATGGAGGGGCTCCGTCTAAACAGGGTAAACATGCTGCAACTATTCTGCCAATATTTCTCACATACTACCTCTGAAAAGAATCCCAAATCCAAAAGCTATAACTTCAGAGATCTGCCAGTCTGATGACCAGGTGAGCAACAAACATTTACAGCGCGACTTGTGTGGAAGCGTGGCTGCAACCAGGCAGGGAGGTGGTCAAAACTGTGGCGATCTGTCACGTAGGCCTGGCCACAAGCTCCGCTTTCATCCAACAAAACACCTGCAAACCAAGTCAGCGGCAGCACCAGATCAGGTCACACCCTCACAATATCCTGCCATGAAGCCAAATCCTCTCAAGTTCCTATTTCTGAGCCAACTTTGCACAAACGGGCTGCATCCCAGCTAAAAGTAAAACACAGGAGTGATGCTCGTGGTGCCTTATTTAATAATAATAAATTTTATTTATAAGCGCCTTTCTCAACACTCAAGGACACTGTACAAAGTTAAAAGACATCAGTAAAAAATGACAGGATAATAAAATCATCAATTAAAAACAGACAAGATGCAAAAATGGAATGAGAGACTATAGACAATAAGCCATTTTGAACAGATGAGTTTTGAGTCTACATTTGAAGAGAGGTAGAGAGTCACTATTTGAACATTTCCTTCTCTGATGTTGGCAAATTTGCTTCAAGGATATTTTCATACGTCATGATGACGTCCAGTCTTTAACTGATAAACAGCATAAACATGCAGTCGTCAACGCTACATCTGACACCGTAGCTAGTGTTACAGATATCTACAGGCCATCATCTGTGAGTGACTCAGCACTTTGTGTTGCTGCAAGGAAAAACTACAAAAACCAGGTCTAATAAAAAAATAAAGGACAGTTCTCAAAAGGAAGTGATTCAAACCACACCATGAAAACATAAAACAATGAAATCCAGATTTAGTTATTAAATTTCAAACCTTTCACAACAAGGAGGAACCAAAGCGCAGGCAAGGAAAAACAGGGGATGACCAAGCAAAATTTACATAACTCACGAGAAGGGGGAGGGGGGAGGATTACATCAAATAAGACTAACTTTAAGTTGATGCAAGTGCATATATTCCCAATAACAATAAGTGGTCACATGGATGTTCAGGGTTTGTTTTATTGTTTTTTTCTGAGAACATCCATCTGGGTGTGAAGACGTTGCA
>JALJCO010004662.1:125000-479278 GCA_023101725.1 Atherinomorus stipes
GGACAAGCAGATACAGCACTAGTAAAGTTAACTGCAAACTGACCATCATCAGTAAAACATCAGTTATTCTAAAAGCTTCACCTGCATGTTTGGTTTGTATTTAAACTGCACCTGAAGGTTCCTGCTCTGCTTCCTCACTGCTGCTGCTGACAGTGCTGCTGCTTCTCCATCTTTGTAAGGAAAGATCCAAACGCCACCAGAACTTCCAGCTATTCACATTCACTAATTAACTATTTTTATATGCATTCGGCGATGTTCAACAACAAATGTTCTAAATCTTAATGGGAATAAAATATCATAGTCTAAAGAACTCAGCATTCATATAATGAATTATCTTGCTTTTGTGTAGTTAACCATCTTCTAAAATTTGCAGTTTCCTTTGTTACAACTCTAAACTTTTGTTTTATGGTTAGTTTTCTCCATCAGCTCCTCGTCATTAAGCTGGTGGTGCTGCATGATCTGCTGTCTCACCTGCTGCTTCACTGACAAACATGTCGGTTATCTTACAGACGTTTTCTGCATCTCTGGCCTGTTCTGTGCTTCTTGAACAACATTTTTCTCTGAAAAGATATTTCTAGTAGAGCTATTGACATGAAATTTTCACCAGATGTTGGCAACAACCCAAATAATGCACACATACAAAGAAATGCTAACATTTATGTTCATGAATGAAGTTATGAGTAAAATAGTGAAATAACACAGGGAATAAGTGAACACACTTACTGAAATTTATTTAGTACTTAGTGCAAAAACCTTTGTTGGTGATTCAACTTTATTTATTTGTAAAGCGTCCATTCATGACAATGTCACCTCAGGGCACTTAAAGGAATAGTTCACCCTCAGAATGATGTCACTTTATTTTCCACTTCCCCTCATGGTGAGCAAGACTCTGGAGCACTTTTTTAATATGTCAAATGCAGCCGGAGATCAGGGCGACTTCTCGTTCCCCCCCAGTGGAGTTCGCCAGGGTCCGAGCCAAAAAGGTCCATAAAAGTCCACAAAAAATTGTCCATATTCCTCCATACTGCTCGTCCAATGTAATCCAAGTGTCCTGAGTGGGTAGCGTCCAGAATTTACTGGAAACTACGTCATTTAGTATATTTTTAGAGTCTAAACAGTACTACATCGCATGCCCAGCAAGCACGCCGATGCACGTTCACGAAACTACGGAAGCCGCGGCAGACGAGATCGCGCGTTCTCTTTTTCTTTCTTTCTTTTTTTTAGATCAATATCCAACTCCTCTTGTGTTTGTCCCGGTTTGTCTAGAGCTCTCCTGCTCTTACCACAATGTAAACAGTGAATTTCTTCTTCTACGCTTGCATTATCGGCAGAGTAGGCTCTGAACGCCGAGGCTTCCGTAGTTTCGTGACCGCGCATATGCGCTTCATGGACGTAAACAATACTCCTTTTTAGACTCTAAAAATTTACTAAATGACGTTGTTTCCAGTAAATTCTGGACGCTACCCACTCAGGACACTTGGATTACATTGGACGAGCAGTATGGAGGAATATTGACAAGTTTTTGTGGACTTTTATGGACCTTTTTGGCTCGGACCCCGGCGAACTCCATTATATGAAAGTTGGGTGGAAAAAGAGAAGCCTTCCTGATCACCGGCTGCATTTGAGATATTAAAAAAGTGCTCCAGAGTCTTTCTCACCATGAGGGGAAGTGGAAGATAAAGTTGAACAGAAAAGTTCAGGTCAGATTCATAACAGTCTAGTTAAGAAAACCAACAGATTGGATCGAATCTTGACTTGACCCAGTCCAATCCCCCATCCTGAGCAAGCACGGAGGGGTGGCGACAGTGGGAAGGAAAACACCCTTTTAACAGGGAGGAAAAACCTCCGGCAGAACCGGGTTCCAGCCTCCAGACGCCTCCTGTATGGAGAAACCAGTGAAACGTTGCTCAGGTGTGATTTTGGTTCATTCTTCCACAAACTGCCTTCAGATCTTCAAGGTTCCGGGTCTCTTCTGTCAACTCGGATCTTCTGTTCTTTCGGGTTGGGTGATTGACAGGTCCGTTCTAGCAGCTTTATCTTCTTCTTCTTAAAGCAGGTGAGCGTTTCTGGTCCGTTCTAGCAGCTTTATCTTCTTCTTCTTAAAGCAGGTGAGTGTTTCTGGTCCGTTCTAGCAGCTTTATCTTCTTCTTCTTAAAGCAGGTGAGTGTTTCTGGTCCGTTCTAGCAGCTTTATCTTCTTCTTCTTAAAGCAGGTGAGTGTTTCTGGTCCGTTCTAGCAGCTTTATCTTCTTCTTCTTAAAGCAGGTGAGCGTTTCTGGTCCGTTCTAGCAGCTTTATCTTCTTCTTCTTAAAGCAGGTGAGTGTTTCTTGGCTGTGTGGTGGGATGGTCGTCTTGCTGAAAGATCCAGCCTCTTTTCATCTTCAGCAGATTCTGGTCCAGAATGTCTCTCTACTTTCCTCCATTCATTCTTCCTTCAATCATATGAAGTCTGCCAGTACCACATGCTGAAAAACAGCCCCCACCATGATGCTCCCACCTCCAAACCTCACCGTTGCTATGGTGTTTTGGTGCCATTTCTCCTCCAAACATGTTGTGTCTTATGACATCTGCAGAGTTCAGTTCTGGTCTCATCTGACCAGACTATGTTTTCCAGAATGTCATGGGTTTGTCCAGATGTTGTGTTGCAAACTTCAAACCAGCATCAACCTGCTTCTTCTTCAGAAATGGAGTCTTGCGTGGTGTGCGTGCATGAAGGTCATGGCGGTTGAGTGCATTCCTTCTTGTTTTCTCTGAAACAACTGTAGCTGCTGGTTCCAGGTCTTTCTGAAGCTCTCCACGAGTGGTCCTGGGCTGTTGGAGAACCTTTCTGATGATTGTTCTGACTCCTCTGTCTGAAATCTTGTGAGGAGCACCTGGCCGTGGCCGCTTTATGACCATGCCGTGTTCTTTCCACTTCCGGATGATGGTCCCAATGGTGCTCACTGGAACTTTCACAAGTTTAGAAATGCACTTGGAACCAATGCCTTCAGTGTGTTTGCAATAATAAGGTTAGTTGCTCTTTGCTTTTACCCATCATGCAATGCTTCTTGTCTGACACCTTGGTGATGAGAAGCCTTTTTAAAGGCATCAATCAGGCTAAAGCAGCTGATATTACTTTGCTCTGATAGGGGACGGGATTACTTTCTAAATACTGACAGACTCCAGCTGCTTTCTTGGCTTTCAGATCTTTTTGTCTCCATTTCTTCATGTGTTCAATACTTATTCCCTGTTTCACTATATTACACATAACTTTATTTATGGACATAAATGTTAGGATTTCTTTGTATGTGTGCATTACTTGGGTTGTTGCCAACATCCGGTGAAAATTTCATGTCAATAGCTCTACTGAAAATATATTTTCTGAGAAAAATGCTGACATGTTCAATCCTTTTTCCCCGCTGTGTGGGATTATTCTTTTTGCAACGCTGATAAATGAGGACTTTAAATCCTTCTTGTGGCAAAGCAGTCATGCTCATGGTAATTTTCCCCAAAATGCATCTTCTGATTCCACCAAACTAATCTTTAAAGTCTCACTCCAAAAAATATTTTTAATCACCTAAAAAGTCTTTATACCTAAAAACTGAACTATTTCATAGTATGAAATGAAAACCCCACTTCCATGTCTTGAAATAGAGGCTGAATCTGCACATTTTTCTTACCTGTTGATCGGTTTATCTGTGAATAAATTGTTTGAGATGAGGGAATTACCAGTGTGAGATTCTGGAATCAAATCAATGTCTTTACTATTGTTGTACAACAGTGAAATTATGTAATCCCCATAGAAAAAAAAAACAGCACAATCACTCAGTAATTCTACAAGTAGTCAGCTTGGCATCCGAATCGCAGGCAGAATAATGGAAATCTAATAGGATGGTTTGATATGGTGTGGGTGTTTGTCCTGTTTGAGTTCAATTTGTGTAACAGTCATTATTTTAAAGAAATGAATGCAAGGGGATAAACCCAGATAAGTATTTTTTACTTCAGCCTGCTCCCTTTTTTTAGACAAAAAAAAAGAAAAAGTTACGCCTGTGTTTAAAAAAAGAAAATGATTATTTAGGCTGAGCAGGAACATGTATCTGTTTATATGTATACATGTATATACTTTCGTGCCTGTGTATGAATATTTACTGTATATGTTACCTGTCATTAACTCGGTCCGAAAAAGAATGAATTAGAAAAAAAAAAGAAAAGAAAAAAAAGAAAAGAAAAGAATGAGTGCACTGGATATGGTGCTATGTGGTGAATGAGGGCTTTCTTGTCCTCGGTCTCCTCAGTTTGTTCAGGTAGAGCTGCAAAAACATTTACCGCATAGACAATACACAACCTTATGATTTCTTGAAAGATCTATGTCTGTGGATGTTTTGGTATGATAACACTTTCTGAGTGGTAGTTGTATCATAGTTATCAACTCTTGAAGTCATCCACCCCCCTTCAGAAAATTACACCTTAGGCGCTAGGGCTGGACAATTAATGGAATTTTAATCGTGATTTCAATTTTGCCTTTTCACAATCATAAAAACACTGTGATCGATTAATCGATTAATCCTGAAGTGAACAGACTGGTGGAGTCATAGGAAGCAAACTGCAGGGAGGATAGAACAGGAATGATGGTAGACTGAGTATTCATTTTTATTGCTATTAATATCTTAAATAATGTTCTTATTTTACTCCTTTAGTTGTTTCTAATTCATTTCCAGTTTTATTTTTTTTAAGTTATATTTGAAGTTGAGTTTTGGTGGTTCAATAAACACTTTTTATAGAACCAATGAATAATCGTGTATATTAATCGTGATTTCAATATCAGTCAAAATAATCGTGATTATCATTTTTTCCACAATCGTCCAACCCTATTAGGCGCAGATGCATAACTTAGTTTAGACTCATCTGCAGGACATCTGTCAACGGTGGACGGTATTGTCTGTGGTATCATGTTAAAGGGGACCTTTAAAAGTTTCATTTAAGGACGATGTGAATCAGTCTGACCGATACAGAAGCCACCGTAGCTCTTAAAACAATGAAAAACACATTTTTACACATTTCCCCCCTATTATCTTTTAGCTCTGTGTCTTCTGGGAACAACAGGGATACAAAATAGAGCAACTGGAATACTTACTGGGTCATAAGGATTCAGGAAATGTATAATTTGTCTATATTCTTTCATTGTCAGGGGTGTTTGTGAACAATAAAGCTCCAACTTAACAACCATTTGGCTGATGTCACAAGCTTGTTTTGTCATACACAGGATGAAGATATGACACGAAGGACACCGCAACAAGATTAGGAACCTGCTAAGTAAGGGTGTGCCATGTGGTATTGTGTATTGTATTGCGATAATACTGGTATATTTTTAATAATAATAGTAATAATAATATTGTAACAGGTGAGTTCATTTGTGAAGCAACCAGGCTTTTCTTAGTGTTCAGGATCAGAGGTCCATATGTGGTGTTGGAACTCGTTTGTCTTCACACGGTCAGTTGCTACAGTTCTGAATCATAACTACGGATGTATACGGAGTACCGGTATCATTTGGTACCAGTTCTTAACAATACTGGGGAACTGTTAAGACTCTTCACAAACCAACTGTTATCCATAACCGTTGTGTAACCATGGTGATGCAGTAAGACAGACACACACACTTCCCTCATGGTCTCCGTCCTTCACCTGCCTTTAGCCCCAACGCCGTCTGAGCAAGTGTCTCCACCACCGGATCTTCTAATGTAATGTCTTTATTGTTTACTCTAAATTATGTAATAGTATCAATATGAGTATCGATAAATATCAGTATTGATAAGAAGTATCGACGCTGGTATCAGTATCGACATACAGTACATCTTGAATCATACCACACACGATGGCCATTTCTTTCCCACTACCTGGTCATGGACAGGGTAAGATGCCTCGTCATATTTGCTTGTGGTTGCTGATTCACTGATGCACCAACACGATACCAGTTCTGGGTATCAGTCTATGTACATAGGAGTATATGTATATACCTGCATTCTGCATATTTACTAATAAAAGCGTTCCAATACTACAAAACCGGATGCCAATGTGAAAAAACAAGGGCTGTCAAAATTAACGCCTTACCCAGGTCCCCAATTGGGGGACCTTAAGACTCTTGAGAAAAGACGCACAATGTTGACTAATTTGTAGCCATACCATACATAAATTAAAAGGAGAAACTCTGCTACAAGTACATATAAGTCATTTTAACATACACAAGTATATTAATGTTTAAATATCAAAATCTAAATAAGGTCAGAGCGTCCACCCACTCTGCACATTTCCATCGCTACCTCTCTGATACTTCATGGTAGACAAACAAACAGCATATATATGAAAGCTAAGATCCTGATGATTTCAACAGTACCACTATTATTTCTCTACGACAAAAACTAGTGAACCAGCAGCCAAAGAATACAAACATAAACAACCGCTTACTTAGAATGACTAACAGAAATTCTGTCTTACACAACAAAAGTCCCAAGTGTTCCCTTTATTATGACACGAAAATGGCTCAAATAGACCTTGTAGATGCAGAGATATACTTATTCATTTTGGGTATGTCATTTTCAAGCAGAAACCTTACAAAGAGCTATAGAGCTTAAGAGGTTAAATTAAATGGAAAGAGATTAATCCGTAGATTTAACATTTTAATCAGTCAATGCAAAGCGAAACAAAACAGAAGTTATCACTCATCAAAGTCACTTTTCTACTTGAAGCACATTTCTGCATAAAAAGCTCGTTTTCTCAGCTTTTTGGTGAAAAAGCAGCATTTTTGCTGCAACTACCCATGTTCTACTGCAGATTACTAAAGAACGGGAAAAGCTAAAAGCAGATGTTTTTTTCTGGTGAAAGAAGAGAGTCTCAGCTTTCCTTTGGTAGATTTGGTGTTTGCATAGGCATAGTACACAATATTCTGTAGCTCTCCAAAAATCAGTGAAAATGCTTAAAAATCCTGGCAATATGGAGCGCTCTGCTCTGAAAATGTTTGGCAGTCAATGGGTTAATATCTAACTAGATACTAATTTTTAGAATCGATTCGTTTCTGAGAATTGATTTTTATGGCAACACTATCTGTAACGCTGGCATCACTTGTAGGAAACAGATTTATATGCCATAACATTATTAAACTCATCAGCTTTGAGGCTACAGCACTTTTTCAGGCTTTAAAGGAGAACTTTCTTTTTTCAACCTGGACCTTTTTCTACGAGTTTATACGTGCATTTGCTCATGGTAAAGTTTCTGCATCACTTTGACTTTTGGGAAAATATTACGTTGAGCGCTCGATGTGCATTTGTAAAATGGAGAGACGGGGCAGCCACTATAGAAGCATTTTGCAGTAAAACTTCATTTCATCAATGCTTTAAGTAGAATGAACGAGCGAGTACTATCGTCCTGTGAGTTCAGAGTTTCTCTAATTGTGTTTTTGTTGTTGTCTGGGTAACGAGCTGATCTTCTCAGCTGTACTATGGAAGCGCACATTGTGAATGCGCGGCCCCGAAAAGTGTGTAGAACCCTGATAACTGACGGAAAGTTAAATCTGGCAAGAGTATCTACCTGCAGTTACAATGGCTGACAAGGGCGCCGCCATACATCCAATCCATACAGGAAGTCTCAGGCAGAAGTTAGTTCAACACGCCAAGAGTAACTATCTGCAGCTTGCACCGATGCATGTGGTGTAGTTGGGTGGTTAGGGTTAGATTTTAGTAAGTTACATCAACAAGAAACTTCCGCTTGGGACTTCTGGCGTGGATTGTGACTGTAGTTGGGTCCCTCTCAAATCTGGACTCATGGGACAATAGTAGTCGTTCATTTGTTCATTCTACTTAAAGGGACTTGAGGCAAGATGAAGAAATGAGACTCACGACTGCGGCGTCTGGCGCTGCTGGTAACTACAGCTACGAGCCAAGCCGTCACGGGAACACAAAATGAGGTTATAATGTTGTTTGCTACCCTGATAAAGCATTTTTCTTCGTAGTTTCACTTTAAGTGCCTTTCAGTTGATCCGGATCATTTTCCAATGGCAGAAGAGTCCATAACTATCCCTCACAGTGTTTGAATTCACCGTGACGTCTCCTTCCTGTATCAAACCTGTCGGGGACGCGGATGCAGCGTCATTTGACATCACATCGGCCACCGAATTGCAGCATTATGCAGCACACACCCTGTTCAAGGCAACGGAGAGAGACGTGGGCGGGCCCATTCTTTTTGGTTTGTAACGCTTCATCTGCCATTCGTATCACACAACTGGACATGCTTGTTTATTCTTTCGCATTTCCTGCCTCTAGTCTCTTTAAAGTATTGGCGAAAATCAAGGAGTTTTGCTGCAGATAATGCTTCTATAGTGACTGCCCCGTCTGCGCTGTGATATGGATGTACAGCGAAGGGCAACTCAATGTAATATCTTCCGAAGAACTCACCAGAAATTTTACCGGTGAGTAAATATATGCATAAACTCCTTGAAATAAGGTCCAGGTTGAAAAAAAAGAAAGTTCTCCTTTAAGATCAACAAACTTGATATTTAGAGCAAAAAACAACATAATAGGAGGTGATTAAAACGAATGAATAAAACAATAAAAAATATCATTTCCAGCAGGGTGACATCAGGTAAATTGGGCCACTTTTTGGTAAATCTCTTGGGAAACCAAGGGGAAATATTGTATGACACTGAATTGTATTTTTGTGGTTTATATGGACTGTTTCTAATATTTTTGTGTTGAATTTATGCAACTATTTTTTATTGTTCAGTTGCTACAGCTTTTGAAACATCAGCTTTCCCAGATTTTCGAGATGAGCAGTGTTCAGGTAAAGTGGGCCACCCGTTCAGCAAAAATGAGCCACTCAAATTTCAAAGCAAAACAAAGTCATTTTTGATTAATAAAAAATACAATTAACTGTAATTTTGATTAATACTTATGTACAATGTTGCCACAGAGCTCATACAATATAATGTTACATTTGAAAAAACTGTTAAGTAGTCAATGAATATGTTTATTGCAATGATTCAAATCCCACAGTCAGGACACTGTGGGATAAAATAAAAAAATAAAAAAGAGTGCAATTATTTGTATGCCTTATCAACCCATATCTGATTCCTAATAAAACATAAACAACATATCAGATGTTGAAACCGAAGGATTTTCCCATTTTGGTATAAATTGATTGTGAATTTGATGGTAGCGACAAGTCTGTCAAAAGTTGGAACAGGAGCAACAAAAGGCTGCAAAAATAACAGGAAAAAACTACTGGTTAATTAAAGGTTAGATAAATAATGCGAGGACGACACTAACATGACAGTTTTAGAACTCCAGTGTTAGTGTTTGTGCATGTATGTGTCCATGCATCTGCATGTGCATCTCACAATGCATCCTGCACCAAAGCTAATGCTTACAAGCCTCGGCTGTGCACAATTACAGGGGAAATTAGAACAAATATGTTATATTGTGTTATGACGTATTTATATGTTCAAATATAAATGATTTTTAATCAAAGGAACAATCAAAACTGAGCTCTGAAGGTGGCTCATATTAACTGAAATGCATGGTTCAATTTACCTTAATGTATCTTGGTAAATTGAGCCACCCACAAATAACGCTTTTACATAAAAAATAAAGCTAACAGAGTAAAATTTTACAATCCATTTGGTGAAGTGAATCGCAAAAAGTAAAATAAATAAGCTATTTGAGATACAAACCTTTTAAATACTGACTGATTGACCTTATCATTTTCAAGAAGAAATAGTCTGCCAGACCCCTAAACTCAGAGTTTTCCTCTGCAGCCTGGATGGAAAACGTGGTCCCGCCTACATCAGCAACCACAGACCAATCAAATCAAATGTTTTTGTAAAAAAAACATATGTAGCCGCAATAGTTAAGTATATTGCAGACACTTGCTGTTAAATTTGAAAAAGTTAGGAGGCTGAAACCTTAAGTGGCTCATTTTACCTGATGGCCCAATTTACCTGACGTCACCCCATAAAACAAATGAATAAACTTGACTTTCTAGCTCAGAAATAGGTTTGCCAATAAGCTTGCAGGGTTGCCCCCCCTTTAAAACCCCCTGTGGTAACTAATAAAGTGGCCAGTGCGCGTCACGCGCTCCACTGGGGAACAGCTCTGAAACTTTGGTCTTGCGCAATCCGTTCTGACTGAACGGGTTTCTGCTACTCACCGCTGAATCAGCACCGTGACGTCACAGAACCGTAATCTACGCACATCGTTTCCAGGTGAGTGTGGTGTGACTGCAGGTGAGTCCTCCAGGTCCAGGTTCAGAAACAGCCAGCAAGTCTGAACAGGACGCGCGCGCGCCCGCTGGCGATGGTGATGATGATGATGATGATGATGATAATGATGACGGCTCGTTCTCTCCGCACGTCTTGACAGCCGTTGCTCCACCTCCGCCGCCTTGAGTCCGCAGAGCGCGCGCGGAGGAAGCAGACGCGACGCGAGCTGAGCGCGAGCGCGGATCAGAACGATGGCGGAGAACAAGATGGGCCCGAACCTCCAGGCTGGAGCCGGATTCCTCGCCAAACGGGTCCAGAAGTCTTTAAATCGAGCTCAGGAGAAGGTGAGCCTGAAACCTCTTACCTCTGCTGTGACAGAGCTGGCGCGAGGCTGGGCGCGCACGAGGCGGGTTTATTTCAGCCAAATTCAGGTGGAAAGTTATTAAAAGTAAGCAAACTGCTGTAGAATCACGTGACTCCGCTTCTCTGGCAGCTCGGCATGATTTAAACCTCTGGTTTGGGTGTTTTAACATTTACAGCACCGGATTGGTAGAAAAGTTCACCTAAAATCTAATTATTTTAATTTCAAACCAGAGCAGGTGCTTTTGTGTGTGAACCATGCCGTTTATCGCCACCTCCACCGTCTGAATGAGCCCTTGTCCTGGTAGTTAAATCTGGCTCAGGGGCTTAAAATGATGCAAGTCCACCAGCAGGAGCTCATGATAAACGCGTGAACTGGGAAGGCAGCAACATAAGACAAAGCTCCGTGTGCACATTGTGAAAGAGAAAAGTCCATTTTCTGTAATCTGTGTTTGGACTGTCTCCGTCTGTGGAAGCGGTGTGAGAGCTCGTGCTGTTTCAGGCTGCACAGCTGTGCACGGACACACAAAGCTGCCACTTCCTGACTGCTCACTTCCTCTTGCTCCTGCCGTTCTCACTCAGCTTTTGGTTGTTTGATTTCACTGCACCGCCTCTTTGCAACATGGCTTTCTCTGAAGAAGAAAAACATGAGTGATACTCCAGCGTGTCCTTCAGGGTTTAAACCAGCCGCAGCTGGACGCATTTATCATGTTTGGCTACATTTGCTGGTTGTGGGAAATCAGAACGTCTCTACCTCAGCAGTTTACCTTCTCCTGCCACACACCGACAAAATGCTGCTGACGGGTTCATTTCTTAGATCTGAAATGGTCAGTTGCGGTTCTAGAGCAGCATGGGGGGGGGGGGGGGGGGGCACCTTTTTTGCAGGGACACGAGAAAATATCACAAAAAGCCTTCAAGGATGTTAAAATGTACTGACAACTTAACTTTTAGACCTTTTAAAAATCTGTTTGACTTGTTTTGATGACACACCAACATTCATGCGCATTTTTGAGTCCCAAGACTCAGAAACTGCACTAAACTTTTCCATCCAGGACGCGGCCGCGACTTTGCAGCCGACTATTGATCGTTTGCAGTCATGTGACCTGGCGGGAGGCCTGGCGGGCAAAAGATGACTGGGCGCAGTGGACTCTCAGCAGACAGAGTTGTCATGATACTAAAATTTCATTCTCGATACCGATACTAAAGATGGTGGTCGATAGAGCTGGGCGATAACGGCCAAAAATAAATATCACCATATATCGAGCAGTTCACCTCGGTAACGATAAATGGACGATAAACCTCCTATAAACCAGCCAAAACAGACAAAAACTACCTTTATTTTCATTTTATTAAAACAGATATTCCGCCTTAAAGGGATATTGTGTAAGTTCTCCTGTTTTTTATTCACAAAAACTGATTATTTGGTTCAAAAGTGTTTTTTCATTAATCAGTAATCACTCCCATCAACAAACTGAAGTGCTCCTCTAAGTTCTAAATTCACCGTCCGTATCATTCATTTACACATCGAGCGGGGCGGCTCGGTGGGGGCTGCCATGTCGTATCGCCATGTTTTTGCGTTCAGGAGAAGCGTGACAGCAGGAAAACACAGAAACTCACCGGACACACCGGAGTTTTCAGCTCAGTTCGAGGTAATGCCTTTGAAAAGTCACCGCGCTGCAGTGGGAGAAACCAGCGTCTCACTGATGCTGCGTTCACGTGCAGTCGGGCAGACGGCCGTTGGTAACAAACCAGATGTCATTTTAATCAATGAAGCCGAGCGAAAGACGGTAAAACATGGGTCAGGGAAAACAATACGACATCGCCATGACAACCGAACAGATGTGGACTGATGTCACTGTAACTGACGGACCACGTCTTCACATAGAGGCTGGTGATAACTTTACATGCAGCGGATGTCGTCGGTCTGCCCGGTTTCACACGAATGCAGCATGAAAAGTACGAGGGAGCTGCTCCCGATTACACAGTGTCCCTTTAACTGGAACTCCATGTGACTTTGTGTTTGGCAGATAGATTAACAGGTTCCTCAATAAACATCCAGTAGATGTTTTGGACATATGAGAAGTACTATGAAACTGAAATACAAACGTACAAATATACACATTAAAGAATGAACTATTAATTATTAAATTGACTAACTCAAATGAGTTAGATTCTTAGTTACATATGAGCAAATATTACTTTGTGTCCATGAAAACCAGTGCTGAGTCTCCCATTAAATGCACACACCACTATTGATTAGCATGAATGCTAACTTAACATTGAAAAACCCATAGACAGGCTAACACATTTAGCATCACTACTGTTGTCAAAACGTTTAACACAACGTTCCTTCAAACGTTTATCACTTTACACTGACATCAAATAAACGTCACTGATCATTTACAGACATATGTTGTACAGAAAACATGTAAAAGATGATGAAAAACACGAAGCTCCAGTACAGGAATGTCACGTTACAAGAAACTACGGCAAGTTTGAGAGAACAAAAACGTCCCGTGCAGCAATTCCACTGCCGGCTTTCTTAAAGGGGCCGCAGCATCAGAACACACCGACATGGGGAAAAATATGACGTCGGTTATCACTGGAAATGTCGTGTCGGTAAATTTTCGGTTGTCGCCCAGTCGATACTCTATAGCCTACTATTTTTGATACTGAAGGGGAACCCCCCCCCCCCAAACACAAACAACGCAACAACATTATGAATATAAAAGAGAAAAGACATTGAAAATGGAAAATAAATTATTATTTTTAACGTCCTGTCCAGCGTCATACTGCAGCAGCAGAATGGGGATCTGACTGCTGTGTTGCCAGGCAGATTTGCTTTAAATTATTTTTTAGATCTAGTTTGTGCAGAGATGCGGTCTCCAACGGCTCACCGTGGTTCAGAAGAGACTAAAAACTTCAACCACCAGTTAGTGGACATATTTACTGTCCTTTTCTTCACAATAACTGAGACCAAATCACAATAGATCAGAAAAACGAGGGAGAATCTGCGTGAGATGCTGCTACGAGCACGAAGCTCATGCTTCTACGAGGGGGCGGGGTCTGCGGTAGCAGCCGCGGCCCGTCGTGAAAACGCATATCATTTACTTTTCTCGTCAGTCTGCACGAGTCTCAGTAACACTGGATTTATCACTAGTCACTTGTTGAAACAGAAAAAGTAACAGAGGTCTAAAGTTACTAAGTTAGCCACACTTTAAACAATGGGTCCTCCAGGGAGATGCTGTAGGGGAGGGGCTGCCCGCAGCAGTGCCTGTTTAAAATGGCAGAGGCGGCTGATGCTTTCTGAGACTCAGCAGCTGCCGAAGTGGCATTTAAATATCAATACCAGAGCCAATTATTATCTAACTAGATACAATCGATTTTAAAAATTAGTATTTGAGAATCTTTTTGACAACACCAGCAGACAGACGACAGAGTTGTTTAAAGGAACAGTACACCCACAGAATGATGGTCCTTCATCTTCTCCTCATCCTCATGCTGAGCAAGACTCTGGAGCACTTTTTTAATACCTCAAATGCAGCTGGAGACCTGGGGGGGGGGGTTCGTTTTCCCCCAACTTTCATATAATGGAGTTCGCCGGGGTCCGAGCCAAAAAGGTCCATAAAAGTCCACAAAAACTTGTCAATATTCCTCCATACTGCTCGTCCAATGTAATCCAAGTGTCCAGAGTGGGTAGCGTCCAGAATTTACTGGAAACCATCATTTAGTAGATTTATAGAGCCGAAACATTGACAAGTTTTTGTGGACTTTTATGGACCTTTTTGGTTCAGTTGCTGGTGAGTTATGTGAATTTCAGCAGATAATGAAAAAACCCGGATCTCCGGCTGCATTTGAGATATTAAAGTGCTCCAGAGTCTTGCTCAGCATGAGGATGAGGAGAAGATGAAGGAACTTCATTCTGTGGCAGCTCTACCCCTTTATGGCAGAATAACAGCCATTAAATTACAGTTTTATTTAATTAAAAAAGAACTGTTTGACTAAAGACATGAATCTCAGTTCTCCATCTCAGTGAGGATATAAAACAGGATTTAGCTCAGCTTCTCAGTGAAAACACAATGAAGCATCTTTTCTAGAACAGCAGCTCAATCGAAGCCAACGTGGCATCAGCAGCTGTGATTAATCTCTATTTAGCAGGGATGGAAAACAACTGCACTGCAAAAATCAAATCTTACCAAGTATATTTTCCCAATTTCTTGTCAAAATGTCTCATCACACTCAACATAAGATAAAATGACCTAAAAAACATTTCAGTGAGATAAAGGAACTTGCTTTGTCAATGCATCTTATTTCAAGAAATCTTATAAAAATATTTTGCTTGTGCTATTCACCTTATTCAGCCCCGCCCACTTTTTCAACAGCCTCATTTCTGCATTGGCTTAGCACTTCCAGTGAGACACGTTTTCAGTATTGTTCAATGGAAAATATTGCATTGGAAGAACTCCAGAAAGCATGTCTGGTTCACCCAGTTCTCATAACGGTGTGAGACGATGACATTAGCAGCAGTCCCGTTTCCCTGAAAACTGCAGGTAGCCGACTAGAACGGGTTTGGTGGCTGTAGTAACACGGCCTTTCTGATGCAGAACCGTCCTTCATCAGCACATCCTCAGCTCCACTCATTCATCCCACACTTTCAGATCAGTACTGAGGGAATCCGAGCAGGAATCAAGCAGGAGCGACGCCATCAGCTGATTTAACAGAGCACAGAGAAAAACGCCGTCTGATTTACTGGAAATAAAAACAAAATCATTTCAATGGCGTAAAAGTCGGCCATGATCTGTCACGTGGAGGACAAGAACATGTTCACAAGAAAACATGAAATCGGTAAAAGAAAATTCTGGTTCAGGGGGGGCGACTGTGCACGTTATTTACATTGCATGGACAAAGGCCACGTTAGATCGGGGTGTCCAAATTCTTCACATTGGACGGCCAAAAATGATTCTGGGTGGACAATCGCGGCCAAAACTAAACGTATAAGTTTATGAAATTCCATATGCTTAGCCTATCGCACAATTGTCCAAAATCAAACCTCATACAAAGTACAGTGGAAAGTAACGCTACTTTTCTAAAGTGTTTACAGCCTGAAATTGCTGAATATCCAGACATGCGTTCAAAAACATTCGGTAAAACATAAATTTAAACCTCCACGATACCATAAATACAGACACAAAGATTATACTCCTCTTTAAAACATCAACTTTCTGCTTGTATATTGGGCATGCGGCTTTAAAATCAATTTCTGTACCCCCCCCCCAAAAAAACAAAAAAACCTCATGTTCCCAATTACTTTTAAACCCCCCCCTTCCCATAATGACATGCAACGGTCATTTGTGGTCAGGAGGGGAAGTGCAACAATGAAGAAATATCAAAGGAACTTTTCACACCGCTTGGAAAATCATGATTTTCCAATCACGATGGGCAGCGGGCCAACTTTGGGCCCCCAGGCCCCAAATAGGACAGCCCTGCGTTAGATACACCAAAAAAGCAAATATTTTTATTTTCAGATGTTTTATTACCCCAAAATTAGGGATTCACTGAAAATCCGGCCACCGGTTTTCAGCTGAAAATGACCCAAAAGTGCATTTTTGGTTTTTGGATGAAAGACATACATCCCATAAATCAATGTTTTCGGTTTCGGTTAGGAATTTTCATTTCTGTGCATCCCTACCAAAAATATGACCTGACATCCACATGTGTTCATGTGGGCATGAAAATAAATGTTTCAAAATCTACAACAGAGTTTTTTACTTCTTACTGAATCGATATCGAATCGCAACCCGAAGAATCGAAATGGAATTAAATCGTGAGATTCTTCGTACCCCGCCCTAATAAAAAATGTCACATAAGGCACTTTTATGTACATATGTGTACGTTTCCACATAGTAATTTTGACCACCTGAACTTACTTACCTCATCATCCAATCAGAAGCTGCTATATTAAAGGGACCAGAGGCAGGAATTTAAAAAAACAAACATGCATGTCCATGTTTCTAATACTAATGGGTGATGAAGCGCTAAATACCAAAAATAACGTTTCCACCACGTTTCTCTCCGTTGCCTTGAACAGGCTGTGTGCTGCATAAAGCTGCAATTCGGTGTCTGAATTTCCTGCGCTGCCCTGCAGACGTGACGTCAAATGATGCTACATCCACAGTTTTGATCCAGGAAAAAGACGGTCGCGGTAAATTCAATCACTGTAAGTGATAGTTATGGATTATTCTGCCGTCAGCAAACGATCCAGATCAACTGAAAGACATGAAAACGTGGAACTACGGAGAAAAAGCGTATAAACAACGTTATAGCTTCAGTTTGTGCTCCGTGACGGCTTGGCTCGTGGCTGCAGGTACCTGAAGCGCCAGTCGCGAGTTTCGTTTCTTAATCTTGCCTCAAGTCCCTTTAAGTAAGAAATTTAGAAAACAGGACAAGTTATCGTCCCGCCTCAGAAATGTTTTCGATTTTATCATTAAAACTCACACGAACAAATTAGTTTAATTAAATGAACGAATTTATTAATAAAGAAATTCCAGTTAATCTCAATGTAGCTTTTACATTTACTAATTCCCCCCTGCAAGCTGGATTGAAGCCTCTGATTGGCTGGGTTTGGTCCGCGGCCGCATGTTTGACGTCTCTGATCCATAAACTGCAGTTTCTTCAAGCTAAATGAGGATCCAGCGACAGAAATCTCATACGTTCGTCTCTCTGACGTCTCATGCTGAGACTTTTCCACTTCCAGACACTTCCAAGCGAAAAGTGCTTTTATCCGTCTCATATTCAGCACAACACGAGTAACCAGGCTTCCTGGTGGAGATTCAGATTACAGCTGAACATAACCTTTGATACTTTTGCTCCCCCCCCCCACAGGTCCTGCAGAAACTGGGCAAAACCATGGAGACCAAGGATGAACAGTTTGAGCTGTGTTTGCAGAGCCTCAACAAGCAACAGGTACGGAGAGTTTAGTGCGTAAGGTCTCCGTGCACGCTCGGCTTAGCTGTAATCCACAGTTGCCTTTCAGCCTCGCCACCAGCAGGCTCAGGTAATTAGTTCTGTCCAGACCCAGAAAGCGGATGACGTAAGCCAGACGCCGACCCCCGGGCTGAGAAAATCAACTTGGCCTTGAAAAAGGGAAAGAAAATGGGAGTTTATCTGGTGTTCTTGTCCGCTCTGCATAAATACTGGATGTTATGTCTCCAGTACACTGCAAAAACCCGAATCTTACCAAGTATGTTTTTCTCATTTCTAGTCAAAATATCACATCAAACTCATAATAAGACAAGATTACCAAAAAAAAACATTTCAGTGAGATAAAGGAACTTGTTTTAAGACGATGCATCTTATTCCAAGAAAATTTTGCTTGTTCTATTGGCAGATTTTTTTTTTTGCTTATTACAAGCAAAAGTAAAAAAAGTACAACTTAAAAAAAAAAAAACCTTATTTAAGAGTGGCCAAGATTATTTCCCAATGGAACAAGCAAAATTTTCTTGATTAAGATGCATTGCCTTAAAACAAGTTCATGTATCTCACAGAAATGTTTCTTTGGGTAATTTAGTCTTCTTTTCAGCGTGATGAGATATTTTGGTAAGCTGTGAGTTTTTACAGTGTAAAGCTCGCTGCTGCAGCTTTAGGCTGGATCGGGAAAGAAGTGAGTTTCTGAGATTGTGCCAAAACTATCTGGACTTTGATATGCTTGTGAACCCGTGACTGGTCTCAGTGAAGGACTTTGTCCCGGTCAGGTTCTTTTGGCCCAGAGTCCCAGAGATACTGAGTCCCCGTCTGATACTTCTGTAATACAACATTAGATAACTTCATACTGTAGTTAACTGAATCCACAAAACACTTCATCCTTCATGAGGTCTTTGATATCTAGCCGTACATTTTACCAGTGAGTGTCCAGAAACAAAGTAATGATAACAAAAATAGTAATAATAATAATTTATACTTCATTAATCCTAATTGGGAAATTTAGCTGTGATTTCAACCCATTTCTTACCATCACTGTGGGGACGTCTTGCCCTCGTGGGGACATTTTCCCGTCCCCACAGGTACAAACCCCATTTTGAGGGTCAAGATTAGGTTTTAGAGATTAAGTTACAATCAGGTTTTGGTTAGGATTAGGGTTAGGTTTAGGTTTAGGCACTCAGTTATGGGCGTTAGGTTTAGGGTAAGGGGCTGTGGATGCATTATGTCAATGGATGCACCCCACAGGGATAGAAAAACAAAGGTGTGTGTGGACATTTTCTCTTCCTCAGATTCTCTGGAAACTAGAGATGGTCGTGGTGGAAATCCCAGTAAACACTCAGACCAACAACCATTAAATCTCCTTTCTTCCTCATCCTGATGCTCAGTTTGAACTTCAGCAGGTCGTCTTCATCACGTCTACGTGACTTGATGCTGCCATGTGATTGGCTGGTTAGAAATGTGTGAATAACGGGTTGAACTGTGGAGGTGATCAAAGTTGTGACTTTATGGTCTTTGTGTCACGTTTTGATGAGATTGAACCAGAAGTATGAAACACTTTCTGCAGAACATTCATCAAAAATCTGTTTCAGAGCTTTAGACCCAGTTAAAGGAGTAGTACACCCACACAATGATGGTCCTTCATCTTCTCCTCATCCTCATGCTGAGCAAGACTCTGGAGCACTTTAATATCTCAAATGCAGCTGGAGGTCTGGGGGGGGGGTTGTTTTCCCCCAGCTTTTATATAATGGAGTTCACTGGTGTTTATAACACAAAGGTGCATAAAGAATCCTCCAATTAAAGAAAGGCAAAATCATCTGTCAGTGAAATAAGTTTAAATTGGAAAAAGTAATAACATTTAATAATAAATACACTGCAAAAACTCAAATCTTAGCAAGTATATTTTTCTAACTTTCAGCCCAAATATCTCATCACACTCAAAATAAGACAAAATTACCTAAAGAGAAGCATTTGAGTGAGATGTAAGATCTTGTTTTAAGGCAATGCATCTTATTTAATGGGGCAGCTGTGGATCAGGTGGTAGAGCAGGTCGGCCAAGGATCGGCGGTTTGAATCCCGATCCCCCAGCCATGAGTCGTTGCGTCCTTGGGCAAGACACTTAACCCTCCTTGCCTCCAGTGGGGGCACTGCTGGTGTGTGAATGTGTGTGAATGTTGTGTGAATGGTGGTTGGAGGGGTCGTAGGCGCGAAATGGCAGCCAGGTCTCAGTCTGCCCCAGGGCAGCTGAGGCTACATACGCAGCTTACCGTCACCAAGTATGAATGAGGAGTGAAAGAATAATGGACCTACTGTAAAGCTCTTTGAGTGCCTTGAAAAGTGCTATATAAATCTAATCCATTATTATTATTACTATTTCAAGAAAAATTTTGCTTTTTCTGTTGGCAGAATTTTTTTTTTGCTCATTACCAGCAAAACAAGATTTTTTTTATTTATTTTTTAAACTTTTTTTAAGAGTGACCAAGATTTTTTTTTTTGCTTGTAATAAGCAAAACTACAGAAGCCGCGACGTTCAGCGCCTACTCTGCTGATAATGCAAGCGTAGAAGAAGAAATGATCTGTTTACATTGTTGCTGAAAAAGAACGAACTGCGGACAAACACGAGGGGTTGGGTATTGATTTAAAAGAAAGAAAGACAGAAAGAAAGTGCTCGATCTCGTCTGCCGCAGCTTCTGCACATGGATGCGTGCCGGAAGTGCTTTGTTCTACTGTTTAAGCTATAAAAATCTCCTAAATGTGGTTTCCAGTAAATTCTGGACGCTACCCACTCAGGACACTTGGATTACATTGGACGAGCAGTATGGAGGAATATTGACACGTTTTTGTGGACTTTTATGGACCTTTTTGTGATGAGCGCCATTGAACTCCATTATATAAAAGTTGGGGGAAAACAAAAATCCCCCCGGACCTCCGGCTGCATTTGAGATATTAAAAAGTGCTCCGGAGTCTTGCTCAGCATGAGGATGAGGAGAAGATGAAGGAGCATCATTCTGTGGGTGGGTGTACTGTTCCTTTAACAGCTCAGTAAAAATGTGGTCGGGTTTATACTCCAGTGGGTCGTCCGTCCTCCGCCCAGTGACGAGTGAAGGTGAAGACTACAGATCACTTGTTAAACTTTAATAATGAGGAGCTTCTTCTCCTGAATTAGTCATTAATGGACATTATTTCCAGTGAAATCAAGAGTCCGGTTCTTTCCTTTAGGCCAGTTCATGGAAACCTTCTCATTTGTTGCTACACCCTCTACAAATAACTTGATATCTATTTGTAAGCTGCTGGGAGCGCTTTATTGTTCCACCCTGTGTTTGTGGGAGGGAAAGTGCTGAGGAGCCGCAGGAAGGAAGTTTTGCTGCTGACGAGACCGTGTTTCACTTCACTGCCACCAGAACCACATCAGATGTTTTTACTGTCGCCCCCAAAATTATTCCAATCCTCCAATTAAAGAAAGTGACATAAGATGAAATTGAAAAAGTAATAACATTTAATAATAAATACACTGCAAAAACTCAAATCTTACCAAGTTTGTTTCTAATTTCTAGTCAAAATATCTCATTACACACAAAATAAGACAAAATTACCTAAAGAGAAACATTTGAGTGAGATAAAGGATCTTGTTTTAAGGCGATGCATCTTATTTTAAGAAATCTTATCAAGAAAACTTTGCTTTTTCCGTTGGCAGATATTTTTTTTTTTTTTTTTTTTTTTGCTCATTACAAGCAAAACCATGATTTTTTTTTATTTATTTATTTTTTATTTTAAGAGTGGCCAAGATTCATTTATTTATTTTTGCTTGTAATAAGCAAACATTCTGCCAATGGAAGAAGCAACACTTTCTTGCTAAGATTTCTTGAAATAAGATGCATCGCCTTGAAACAAGATCCTATATCTCACTCAAATGTTTCTCTTTAGGTAATTTTGTCTTATTTTGTGTGTAATGAGATATTTTGACTAGAAATTAGAAACAAACTTGGTAAGATTTGAGTTTTTGCAGTGTAAAAATTCCCGTGTCTGTGACAGTGTTGTTTTTTTATCATTATTATTTTCAACCACAATTCAAAAGTAATATTTCATTTCACTAAATTATAATTTTGTAAATTTTTATTTATTATTAGTTTCTTTATATTTGAATTACTGTTGTGAATTTAGCTTTTCTTTAACTAGGGTATGAATAATTTTGAGACGGACTGTAACCTGGCGGCCGGACAGAACCGGACCTGAGCAGGTGCAGAAAATGTTTCACTGCAAACATGAATAAAACTGCTGGTGTGTTTCCAGAAGCACAAAGACTTCATGATTCAGGTCGTTAAGGAAGTGATTAACCAAGAAGCTCAGATCCCTGGTTCAGATACGGTTGCTGGGTGTCTCCACGTGTAACTCTCCTCCTCCTTTCGTGCAGATGGACGGAAACAGATTGTTTAAAGACGTGAAAGCCTATCACGCAGCGGTAAAAGGTGAGTATTCAGCCAGCGTTTCCGGAAAAATTTCTCTTTGCTGACTAAAGCTGGCAAAATAAGGGAAGTGGGTTTCTTCTGCTGGGTGCTGGTTGTCTTTTGCAACCTCGTCTGCGTTGCCAGGTCTGACCAGAGCAAGCAGCGAAACGGCAGACGCAGCACTGGATGTGTTATTTCTGTATTTACTGGCCTCAGTCAGGAAACCGTGTTGTTGTGACCTTTAGGTGGAGCGGCTGTTGTAACAACGAACGGTTAATAACAATACCACCATCGGCTGGAGCTGCAAGATAAGCAGGTTTAATTTTATGATTTCCTCCACCGCAGCTGTGCACGAGACGTCCAAGCGACTGTCCCAGACGCTGCGAGACATCTACGAATCCGACTGGAAAGGAGTGGAAGAGCTTCCCGTCATCACAGAGGTAGGATTCCTCCCAGCATCAGCCGTTTCAGGGAATTTGGTTTATTAAAGACCCACAGCAGAACTTTCAGCAGTTTTCTCAGTGACCCCCCTTATTATCAACGGCTAACGTGCATCCTCAGTGATGCATGTTCAAACACCCGCTGTGTTCGTGTGGTTCATATCTGTTTGCTAGTAAGTGACGCGGTGCTGCGACGTCAGCCGCGTCCCGGATCCAAACCTTACATCGTGCGGTTTCTGAGCCTCGGGACGCCTCTGAGCGGTAACGGCTCACAAATGCATGTTGGTGTGAAACGAGTCAGAAAAGCAGATTTTTAAGGTCTAAAAGTTACATCGTGGGTCTTTATGCTTGCTCAGAAAAGGAAAATGTGAGTTATCGCACTGGAAAAAAGACACTTGAAATGACAGAGTTCCCACACGTCCTGGAAAACCTGGAAAATGATTCAACCTTTTTCCAGTTGTGGAAAATAAGAGTAAAATGTGCTGGAAAAAGATTTTTCTCTCCCGCTGCTTCGTTGCCGTTTCATTGCAGATTCGTCTCCGTTTTGTCACCGTTACATCTTCACTTTGTCTCATCTTCGTCTCCGTTTGGTCTCATCTTCGTCACCGTTTGGTCTCATCTTCGTCACCTTTGGTCTCATCTTCGTCACGTTTGGTCTCATCTTCGTCACCGTTTGGTCTCATCTTCGTCACCGTTTGGTCTCATCTTCGTCACCGTTTGGTCTCATCTTCGTCTCCGTTTGGTCTCATCTTCGTCTCCGTTTGGTCTCATCTTCGTCTCCGTTTGGTCTCATCTTCGTCACCGTTTGGTCTCATCTTCGTCACCGTTTGGTCTCATCTTCGTCACCGTTTGGTCTCATCTTCGTCACCGTTTGGTCTCATCTTCGTCACCGTTTGGTCTCATCTTCGTCACCGTTTGGTCTCATCTTCGTCACCGTTTGGTCTCATCTTCGTCACCGTTTGGTCTCATCTTCGTCACCGTTTTCTCATCTTCGTCACCGTTTTCTCATCTTCGTCACTGTTTTGTCTCATCTTCGTCACCGTTATGTCTCATCTTCGTCACCGTTATGTCTCATCTTCGTCACCGTTATGTCTCCACTTTGTCACCGTTATGTCTCATCTTCGTCTCCGTTTGGTCTCATCTTCGTCTCCGTTTGGTCTCATCTTCGTCTCCGTTTGGTCTCATCTTTGTCTCCGTTTGGTCTCATCTTTGTCTCCGTTTGGTCTCATCTTTGTCTCCGTTTGGTCTCATCTTTGTCACCGTTTGGTCTCATCTTCGTCACCGTTTGGTCTCATCTTCGTCACCGTTTGGTCTCATCTTCGTCACCGTTTGGTCTCATCTTCGTCACCGTTTGGTCTCATCTTCGTCACCGTTTGGTCTCATCTTCGTCACCGTTTGGTCTCATCTTCGTCACCTTTGGTCTCATCTTCGTCACGTTTGGTCTCATCTTCGTCACCGTTTGGTCTCATCTTCGTCACCGTTTGGTCTCATCTTCGTCACTGTTTTGTCTCATCTTCGTCACCGTTATGTCTCATCTTCGTCACCGTTATGTCTCATCTTCGTCACCGTTATGTCTCATCTTCGTCACCGTTTTCTCATCTTCGTCACCGTTTGGTCTCATCTTCGTCACCTTTGGTCTCATCTTCGTCACGTTTGGTCTCATCTTCGTCACGTTTGGTCTCATCTTCGTCACCGTTTGGTCTCATCTTCGTCACCGTTTTCTCATCTTCGTCACTGTTTTGTCTCCACTTTGTCACCGTTATGTCTCATCTTCGTCACCGTTATGTCTCATCTTCGTCACCGTTATGTCTCCACTTTGTCACCGTTATGTCTCCACTTTGTCACCGTTATGTCTCCACTTTGTCACCGTTATGTCTCCACTTTGTCACCGTTATGTCTCCACTTTGTCACCGTTATGTCTCCACTTTGTCACCGTTATGTCTCCACTTTGTCACCGTTATGTCTCCACTTTGTCACCGTTATGTCTCATCTTCGTCTCCGTTTGGTCTCATCTTTGTCTCCGTTTGGTCTCATCTTTGTCTCCGTTTGGTCTCATCTTTGTCTCTCCGTTTGGTCTCATCTTCGTCACCGTTTGGTCTCATCTTCGTCACCGTTTGGTCTCATCTTCGTCACCGTTTGGTCTCATCTTCGTCTCCGTTTGGTCTCATCTTCGTCTCCGTTTGGTCTCATCTTCGTCTCCGTTTGGTCTCATCTTCGTCTCCGTTTGGTCTCATCTTCGTCACCGTTTGGTCTCATCTTCGTCACCGTTTGGTCTCATCTTCGTCACCGTTTGGTCTCATCTTCGTCACCGTTTGGTCTCATCTTCGTCACCGTTTGGTCTCATCTTCGTCACCGTTTGGTCTCATCTTCGTCACCGTTTGGTCTCATCTTCGTCACCGTTTGGTCTCATCTTCGTCACCGTTTGGTCTCATCTTCGTCACCGTTTGGTCTCATCTTCGTCACTGTTTTGTCTCATCTTCGTCACCGTTTTGTCTCATCTTCGTCACCGTTATGTCTCATCTTCGTCACCGTTATGTCTCATCTTCGTCACCGTTTGGTCTCATCTTCGTCACCGTTTGGTCTCATCTTCGTCACCGTTTGGTCTCATCTTCGTCACCGTTTGGTCTCATCTTCGTCACCGTTTGGTCTCATCTTCGTCACCGTTTGGTCTCATCTTCGTCACTGTTTTGTCTCATCTTCGTCACCGTTATGTCTCCACTTTGTCACCGTTATGTCTCCACTTTGTCACCGTTATGTCTCATCTTCGTCACCGTTATGTCTCATCTTCGTCACCGTTTGGTCTCATCTTCGTCACCGTTTGGTCTCATCTTCGTCACCGTTTGGTCTCATCTTCGTCACCGTTTGGTCTCATCTTCGTCACCTTTGGTCTCATCTTCGTCACGTTTGGTCTCATCTTCGTCACCGTTTGGTCTCATCTTCGTCACCGTTTGGTCTCATCTTCGTCACCGTTTGGTCTCATCTTCGTCACTGTTTTGTCTCCACTTTGTCACCGTTTTGTCTCATCTTCGTCACCGTTTGGTCTCCACTTTGTCACCGTTATGTCTCCACTTTGTCACCGTTATGTCTCCACTTTGTCACCGTTATGTCTCCACTTTGTCACCGTTATGTCTCATCTTCGTCACCGTTATGTCTCATCTTCGTCACCGTTATGTCTCCACTTTGTCACCGTTATGTCTCCACTTTGTCACCGTTATGTCTCATCTTCGTCACCGTTATGTCTCCACTTTGTCACCGTTATGTCTCCACTTTGTCACCGTTATGTCTCATCTTTGTCTCCGTTTGGTCTCATCTTTGTCACCGTTTGGTCTCATCTTCGTCACTGTTTTGTCTCATCTTCGTCACCGTTATGTCTCATCTTCGTCACCGTTTTGTCTCATCTTTGTCACCGTTATGTCTCCACTTTGTCACCGTTTTGTCTCCACTTTGTCACCGTTATCTCATCTTTGTCTCCGTTTGGTCTCATCTTCGTCTCCGTTTGGTCTCATCTTTGTCTCCGTTTGGTCTCATCTTTGTCTCCGTTTGGTCTCATCTTTGTCTCCGTTTGGTCTCATCTTTGTCTCCGTTTGGTCTCATCTTCGTCACCGTTTGGTCTCATATTCGTCACCGTTTGGTCTCATCTTCGTCACCGTTTGGTCTCATCTTCGTCTCCGTTTGGTCTCATCTTTGTCTCCGTTTGGTCTCATCTTTGTCTCCGTTTGGTCTCATCTTCGTCACCGTTTGGTCTCATCTTCGTCACCGTTTGGTCTCATCTTCGTCACCGTTTGGTCTCATCTTCGTCACCGTTTGGTCTCATCTTCGTCACCGTTTGGTCTCATCTTCGTCACCGTTTGGTCTCATCTTCGTCTCCGTTTGGTCTCATCTTTGTCACCGTTTGGTCTCATCTTCGTCACCGTTTGGTCTCATCTTCGTCACCGTTTGGTCTCATCTTCGTCACCGTTTGGTCTCATCTTCGTCACCGTTTTTCTCATCTTCGTCACCGTTTTCTCATCTTCGTCACCGTTATGTCTCATCTTCGTCACCGTTTGGTCTCATCTTCGTCACCGTTTGGTCTCATCTTCGTCACCGTTTGGTCTCATCTTCGTCACCGTTTGGTCTCATCTTCGTCACCGTTTGGTCTCATCTTCGTCACCGTTTTGTCTCATCTTCGTCACCGTTATGTCTCCACTTTGTCACCGTTATGTCTCCACTTTGTCACCGTTATGTCTCCACTTTGTCACCGTTATGTCTCCACTTTGTCACCGTTATGTCTCCACTTTGTCACCGTTTGTCTCATCTTCGTCTCCGTTTGGTCTCATCTTTGTCACCGTTTTGTCTCCACTTTGTCTCCGTTTGGTCTCATCTTTGTCTCCGTTTGGTCTCATCTTTGTCTCCGTTTGGTCTCATCTTTGTCTCCGTTTGGTCTCATCTTTGTCTCCGTTTGGTCTCATCTTCGTCTCTGTTTTGTCTCATCTTCGTCACCGTTTGGTCTCATCTTCGTCACTGTTTTGTCTCATCTTCGTCTCCGTTTGGTCTCATCTTCGTCACCGTTTGGTCTCATCTTCGTCACCGTTTGGTCTCATCTTCGTCTCCGTTTGGTCTCATCTTCGTCACCGTTTGGTCTCATCTTTGTCACCGTTTGGTCTCATCTTTGTCACCGTTTGGTCTCATCTTTGTCACCGTTTGGTCTCATCTTTGTCACCGTTTGGTCTCATCTTCGTCACCGTTTTGTCTCCTCTTTGTCACTGTTTGGTCTCAACTTCGTCACGTTTGGTCTCATCTTCGTCACCGTTTGGTCTCAACTTCATCACTGTTTCATCACCGTTTTGTCTCCACTTTGTCACCGTTTGGTCTCATCTTCGTCACCGTTTGGTCTCATCTTCGTCACCGTTTGGTCTCATCTTCGTCTCCGTTTGGTCTCATCTTCGTCACTGTTTCATCACCGTTTTGTCTCCACTTCGTCTCTGTTTGGTCTCATCTTCGTCACCGTTTGGTCTCATCTTCGTCACCGTTTGGTCTCAACTTCGTCACCGTTTCATCACCGTTTTGTCTGCACTTCTTTGTCGCTGCTTCGTCTTTTCTTCATCTTTACTTCAGCGCTGTAAAAAACTAAGCTACACGTCTCCAAAAGCTTGTGGTGGAAGTTAGTAATTATGTTTTGATAACTTGACATGTACTGTAGCAGCTGGAAAAGAACCTCTAGAAAAGAGTTGGAACCCTGAATGAGTAAAAAGAAAATTGAAAGCTCTGAAAGTGTTGGATAAAAGACCAAAAACGTACCACCGCTGTCAGAAACTAAAGAGACACGAGCCCTGAAGTTGGGAAAACACTGTTCAACGCACAGGTTTACAAAATCCTCCATGGCAAAGTGTCTCCTCATTTACAAGAGTTTGTGAAAAATAAACTCAGATTAACCAGAGCTGGTTCTAGAGGCGACTGTAGTTCCTTTTAGAAAGAGAAACTTTAGTTAAGACACTTTTTCTGGTGGTGCTCCAGAAAAAGTGGCTTAAATTTAAAGTCTTAAATCTAACTTGTTAAAACGTGGGGGGGGCCCAGGCAGCCTCAGAAGCCACATCTGCTGTGTGAGGGGATGATTCTGCTGTGGAGGTGTTGGACATGTTGCACTAAGACGACCGTGTCTCGTAGAGCGAAGACTTGCTGTGGAACGACTATGAGGAGAAACTCAGCGACCAGATTGTCCGCACCATGGAGAACTACACCAGCCAGTTCCCTGAAGTCAAGGTACTCCGTTCCCCGAAAAACTGTTTCAGTGACGTTAATCTGCATCCTGGTCCCGCTTGATGAGGATTTTAATTGGGATTTAAAGGACAACTTTCTTTTTTTTCAACCTGGACCTTTTTTCTCTGAGTTTATACGTTCATTTACTCACCAGTAAAATGTTGGTATCACTGACTCATTTGGAAGATATTATGTTGAGTCGCCCTTCGGTGACTACCCCCCCCCCCCCCCCCCCCAAATAACTAAATTAAAGCCCGGCATACACTGTGCAATTTTTGACGTCATCTTCTTCTATTTCATTTACTACTACTACTACAACTACTTCTACTGCTACTACTGCTACTTCTACTACTTACACTACTGCTTATTTTACTACTACTTCTACTACTACTTCTTCTTTTACTTATTCTTTTAGTACTTCTTCTTCTACTACTTCTTTTACTACTACTTAGTTATTACTACTACTGCTACTTCTACTACTTACACTACTACTACTTTTTCCTCTACTTATTCTACTCCGACTACTACTTCTACTACTTTTTCTACTACGACTACTGCTTCTGCTTATTCTACTACTACTTCTACTACTTCTAGGACTACTTTTTTACTACTTCCTCTACTACTTTACTACGACTATTCTTCTGCACACTACTTCTGCTTCTACAACTACTTATTCTATTTCTACTTCTATTACTACTACTTTTACTACTACTGCTTCTACTAATTCTTACTACTTTTACTACTACTTCTGCTTCTTTTACTACTTCTACTACCTATACTACTTCTTCCACGACTGCTACTACTACTACTGCTTCTTTACTACTTCTTCTTCTACTACCTATACTGCTTCTTCCACGACTGCTACTACTACTTCTGCTTCTTTTACTACTACTTCTTCTACTACTACTTATCCTACTACTGCTACTACTTCTACTAGTACTACTAGCTGTATTTCTTGCGTTTCATGTCGGGATTGTTCCAGACCCGACCCGTCTTTGAGGACGCACAGTGCGAGTAGTCAGATCGTATCCGAGCGTCGGTTCGTACAGTATGAGGACAAACATCGCAGGCTGAACGTTTGACTCTGCGACTGATTCGCACAATTTGAGTTGGAGCTGCGAGCAGCGATTGAAACTATCGCACAGTGAATCCCAGACTTAACTCTGAACTCACAGCACAATAGTACTCATTCCTTCATTCATTCTACTTAAAGTACTGGTGAAATGAAGGAGTTGTGCTGCAGATAATGTCATAGAGGCTGCCCCGTCTCTGCCCTTATATGGATGCACGCCCAAGAGCGACTCTACGTTATATCTTCCAAAGGACTCAGTGATGCAAAAACTTTACCGGTGAGTAAATGCTCCTATAAACTCCTAGAAATACGGTCCAGGTTGGAAAAAGAAAATCTTTAAAAATGATTATTTTCCAGGAACGAGTTGCAAAGCGCGGCCGTAAACTGGTGGACTACGACTCTGCACGCCACCACCTGGAGGCTCTGCAGGGCGCCAAGAAGAAGGACGACGCCAAAATAACCAAGGTCACTATTAAAGGACACGAAACCGTTCGTCTTTCCTGAGAGAGCAGGTCCGGGTGTCTGGCTTTCTCTTCTGTTTTACAACAAACAAAAGAAAAAGTTTCCACTTGTCTTTGACAGGCAGAAGAGGAGTTCAACAAATCCCAGAATGTGTTTGAGGAAATAAACAAGGAGCTGCGAGAGGAGCTGCCGGTTCTCTATCAGAGGTGAGCAGCGGGAGGTCGGAGGCTTCAGCTGAACTCATCCCGATGAATTTAACACCTCTCTTCGTCCCTGCAGTCGCATCGGCTGCTATGTCACCGTTTTCCAGAACATGTCAAACCTCAGAGACGTCTTCTACAAGGAGATGAGCGTGGTGAGACTTGGCAGTCCTGTCCGACTGTCAGCATCAGCTGGACAGTTTGACGCTTGTGGTTTGTGCTAATTCTGCCCCTTTTTCCACTGCAGCTGAATCGGGAACTGTACAACGTCATGAAAGAACTGGAGACTCAGCATTCGGGCAAAGCTTTCATCATCAAGGGCTTGAACAGGTGAGATGATGAGGCGCGTTTATGCTTCGTCTAGTCGGTGAATGACACGGTGCAGCCGAGTGAAACGTCACGCCATCTTCCTGGAGATATGACATCAGCTTTGCGTAGATAAAACGGGATTATAATCCTCACTGTGAAACAGGCGGGACGCTCAGGTTGCCCTGACTCTGCAGGATAACTCGCATCAGAAGATTATCAGGTTTAACAAAATGTCAGAACAAAATGACCCAAATTATCTGTAGCAGCTCTTTGATAACAGTAAACCGCTGTAATTCAGCCGTTTTAAATTATATGCTGACTGGGATTAAAGGTTCTGATGCTGACTGGGATTAAAGGTTCTGATGCTGACTGGGATTAAAGGTTCTGATGCTGACTGGGATTAAAGATTCTGATACTGACTGGGATTAAAGATTCTGATACTGACTGGGATTAAAGGTTCTGATGCTGACTGGGATTAAAGGTTCTGATGCTGACTGGGATTAAAGGTTCTGATGCCGACTGGGATTAAAGGTTCCGACGCCGACTGGGATTAAAGGTTCCGACGCCGACTGGGATTAAAGGTTCTGATGCTGACTGGGATTAAAGGTTCTGATGCTTACTGGGATTAAAGGTTCTGGATGCAGACTGGGATGAAAAGGTTCTGGATGCAGACTGGGATGAAAAGGTTCTAGATGCTGACTGGGATTAGTGGTTGTGGATGCCGACTGGGATTAAAGGTTCTGAATGCCGACTGGGATTAAAGGTTCTAAATGCCGACTGGGATTAAAGGTTCCGATGCTGACTGGGATTACAGGTTCCGATGCCGACTGGGATAAAAAGTTCTGGGTACTGACTGGGATTAAAGGTTGTGGGTACTGACTGGGATTAAAGGTTCTGACGCTGACTGAGATTAAAGGTTCTAGATGAAGACTGGGATTAAAGGTTCTAGATGAAGACTGGGATTAAAGGTTCTGACGCTGACTGGGATTAAAGGTTCTAGATGAAGACTGGGATGAAAAGGTTCTAGGTGCTGACTGGGATTAAAGGTTCTGATGCAGACTGGGATTAAAGGTTCTAGATGATGACTGGGATGAAAAGGTTCTAGATGATGACTGGGATTAAAGGTTCTAGATGATGACTGGGATTAAAGGTTTTGGGTACTGACTGGGATTAAAAGGTTCTAGGTGCTGACTGGGATTAAAGGTTCTGGATGCTGACTGGGATTAAAGGTTCTGTTTTGCTGACTGGGATTAAAGGTTCTGTTTTGCTGACTGGGATTAAAGGTTCTAGATGCTGACTGGGATTAAAGGTTCTAGATGCTGACTGGGATTAAAGGCTCTGGATGCTGACTGGGATTGAAGGTTCTGGGTGCTGACTGGGATTAATGGTTGTGGATGCCGACTGGGATTAGTGGTTCTTGATGCCGACTGGGATTAAAGGTTCTAGATGCTGACTGGGATTAAAGGTTCTAGATGCTGACTGGGATTGAAAAGGTTCTAGATGCCAACTGGGATTAAAGGTTTTGGATGATTGGGATGAAAGGTTCTAGATGAAGAGTGGGATGAAAGGTTCTAGATGAAGACTGGGATTAAAGGTTCTGATGCTGACTGAGATTAAAGGTTCTAGATGATGATTGGGATTAAAGGTTGTAGATGATGACTGGGATTAAAGGTTCTGAGGATGACTGGGATTAAAGGTTCTAGATTATGACTGGGATTAAATGTTCTAGATTAAGACTGGGATTAAAGGTTCTAGGTGCTGACTGGGATTAGGTTGTGGATCTGACTGGGATTAAAGGTTTTAGTTGCTGACTGGGATTAAAGGTTCTAGATGCTGACTTGGATTGAAGGTTGTAGATGCTGACTGGGATTGAAGGTTCTAGATTGACTGGGATAAAGGTTTGATGGGTGGGATAGTTGATGCGCTGGGATTAAAGGTGAGGACTGGGATTAAAGGGGATGGACTGGGATTAAAGGTTGTGGATGGACTGGGATTAAAGGTGGATGGATGGGATTAAAGGTTGGAGGACTGGGATTAAAGGTTGGATGGACTGGGATTAAAGGTTGTGGATGCGACTGGGATTAAGGTTGTGGATGGACTGGGATTAAAGGTTGTGGATGCTGACTAGATTAAAGGTGTGGATGCTGACTAGATTAAAGGTTGTGGATGCTGACTAGATAAAGGTTGTGGATGTGGTGGGATTAAGGTTTGGATGTGGTGGGATTAAGGTTTGGATGATGACTGGGATTAAGGTTTGGATGATGACTGGGATTAAAGGTTTAGATGATGACTGGGATTAAAGGTTTGGATGTGGCTGGGATTAAAGGTTGTGGATGCTGGTGGGATTAAGGTTTTAGATGTGACTGGGATTAAAGGTTTAGATGCTGACTGGGATTAAAGGTTTAGATGCTGGCTGGGATTAAAGGTTTAGATGCTGACTGGGATTAAAGGTTGTGGATGCTGGCTGGGATTAAAGGTTCTAGATGCTGGCTGGGATTAAAGGTTTGGATGCTGTGGTATTAAAGGTTTGGATGAGAGTGGGATTAAAGTTCTAGATGCTGCTGGGATGAAAAGGTTTAGATGCTGACTAGGGTTGCCGGTATACCGGTCCAGTATAGTACCGAATACTAACACGTTAAACGGTACTATCCAGCATTTAAAGACACAAAGGACTTTAGCAGTTTTTAGTGACGCGCCCCCTTGGCGGCTAAACTAGCATCCTTTGTTGTCCTGTCTGTAGTCAGCAGTAAAAGACAGTCTTTCTTGCTTTGTTCTGTCCTTCTCTGTTTCTTTTCCTTTTCCTCGGTGATGTTTCCTTGCGTTTCTTTACGATTGAATGTGCGCATTAAAACACCGCGATGTTGTCTGGTTTTTGGTTGTAGTGGTGAGGGTGTGAAAATAGTTGGCTGAGTACGGTGCGCGGATGGGATTATAGTGTGTTTTGAGGGGGCTTGGGACGAGGAAAATGGATAAGAATGTGGTGTGATAAAAGAGTAGAAAAAGATTTTTAAGGTTAAAAGTTGTTGTGTGTCTGTAAAAAGAAACGGTTTTAAAAGAAAAAAAAGAGCTAAATTGGTAATTGGGCTGTTCTAAGAGGGGAGGCAGAGTGAGTTTGACGTGTTATGATGGGCTTAGGAGGAGGGGAGACGTAGGAGCAAAAGGTGGTTCATGGCGAGTGGACGCTGCCGCGGATACTGAGTTTGAAGTGTTGCCTCGGAAGCGGATTTGTAGATGTTGCGGGCTTGTGTTAGGCTGCTCTTGCTTTGACCGTTGCAAACTGTCTTGAGCCCTTCCGGGTAAGCGTTTCTAAAGGAAACGGGACGTGCTGAGGACAGCTGCTGATGTTGTTTGTAAAGTAAAAAGCAAAAACCTCTTCGCCAGAAACCTAAGAAGCCTACATACGCAATAGGTTAATAAATAATTTTAAATTTTCTTAAAGTTATTGCCTTAAATGTTTAATAGTTTAAATGGTGAAGAGATGATGATGATATGTTAATTATTATATATATATTATAATTATGATACACTTGACTGATGTTAAAATAAGTCGTCCAATGATTTTATGCTTACCTCTACCCATTTAATGTTTCATATCATCTGGACACATTAAATAAATTAATTTTGCTATTCCAAATATTCCAGCCTTAAATATGTAATTATTTGATAGTTTTAATTTATTTTTTTTTGTCCATATAATGTTTTGTTGAATGATTTTGATTTTATTTGGCATTGCTTTATATCACTGGTTCTCTGTGTTTTAAATTTAAGATTTTACTTCTTTATTTGATTATTTTAAAATAAAGACTTCAAGAACAATAACACAAATAAAAGACATATTGAGTTTGGTTTACCTTTTTAAAAAAGTATCGAAAAGTATAGAAATACAAAATGGTATCGGTATCGAAACAGAAATTTGGTATCGTGACAACCCTAATGCTGATTGGGATGAAAAGGTTCTGATGCTGACTGGGATGAAAAGGTTCTAGATGCTGACTGGGATGAAAAGGTTCTAGATGCTGACTGGGATGAAAAGGTTCTAGATGCTGACTGGGATGAAAAGGTTCTAGATGCTGACTGGGATGAAAGGTTCTAGATGCCGACTGGGATGAAAGGTTCTAGATGCCGACTGGGATGAAAGGTTCTGGATGCCGACTGGGATTAAAGGTTCTGGATGCCGACTGGGATTAAAGGTTCTAGATGCCGACTGGGATTAAAGGTTCTAGATGCCGACTGGGATTGAAGGTTCTAGATGCCGACTGGGATTGAAGGTTCTAGATGCTGACTGGGATTGAAGGTTCTAGATGCTGACTGGGATTGAAGGTTCTAGATGCTGACTGGGATTGAAGGTTCTAGATGCCGACTGGGATTGAAGGTTCTAGATGCTGACTGGGATTGAAGGTTGTGGATGATGACTGGGATTAAGGGTTCTGGAGTTAAAGTTTCCCATGTTAGTTTCTACGTGGAAAAGAAAAGCTGACCTCATGACTTCACTGACTGCGCTTTTACTCTCCAACCAGCTCATCAAGCAAATCTAAGAAGAGGAAGTCTCTGGTCATCTCCAACCCCATCCCCTGTAACACAGCTTTCCCAGCTGATCACGTCTCCATCCTTTCCTCCACCCAAAACGGCAAAGATGCTGCTCCCTCCTCACCCGTCCACCGGACGGAAAGCATCTCCGTGGAAGGCGGTGCCCCGGAAGAGGGCAGCATCCCATCCAAGCAGGTCAGCTCGTCAGACTCTGACCTCAGTTCCAGCGGCTCCAACACGCCCAAGAGGCAGTCGGTGTGCGCCCACAGCGATGGGAGCGCTCCGAGTCCCAGCCCGGGGGGGAGGAGGAGGCGGGGGAGGGGGAGGAGGCGGAGCCAGGCGCACACTCGGATGACTCTGGGGTGGGAGTTCCAAAGTCAGAGGCTGCGAGTCAGGAAGTGGCCTCTGATGCCACGCAGGGTCTGGATCAGGGCTCTGACGGTGGTCCAGCATCAGAGGAGGCCGAGGCCAGACCTGGACCGGTTCCAGCTCCACGCGTTTCCTCACGGTCCTCAGACCGAAGCTGCAACTCGTCTGCAGAGGAGGCGGAGGCAGATTCAGCCAGTCAGCAGACGTCCGAGCCCAGCGATGAGTCCAGTTCCCACCACCCACCTGGATTTCTGTATAAGGTACGCAACAGCTCCCACATGACCATACTCACACCCACAAACCCACACACGTAGAAACTCCGTCAACTTTCATAAACTACACTTTAGCAGAGGTGGGTATTAGCAAAGACTTATGATGCGATCACGATACATAGTAGAAGTGGGAAAAAATATCAAAACACTGATATATTGTGATATTTTCATATGCTGATATCACATCGATATTTAAAAATGTGGTATCGATCTATTTTACTCATGAAATCTCACAAGATTTCAAAGTTCTGTTACGAAATTGCACAGGGTTTGGTGAAATCTCGTGATATTTTGTAATAGAACAATAAAATCTTGCCGAGATTTGGTTGGTAAAATAGATCAATGTTGCGTTTTTAAATATCAATATGAAATCGGTGCATGAAAATATCGCAACATTTCAGTGTATCGATATTTTTTCCCAGCCCTAATACATGGGTCACGATACAATACAATATTGCGATATTGAATTTCCCTTCTGGGATAAATATTTTTCATTTTATCGTGACACTGCGACATATTGCAATATTCTAGACACTTCAGAGAAATTTAAAATACAGCTTGAAGTAAAAGTTGTACTAGTGTACATACATCTGATGACTGAAACAACAAAATGACTCAAAATCAGTAAAATTCAGATTCTCCACGTCCCATTTATTAAACTTGGACAGGTTTCTCAGCTCTCATAATAAAACCGTGTACAATCGTCCCCCCTGAAGATAAATATTTCTCACTTTGGGAAAACCCAACTGAATAGATGTGACAATAAAATACAAATAAAGAGCTTTTAAATACAATATTACCACAGCTGGAATAGTAGAAATGTACATGAATTCATGTGAAATTAGTAAAACAAAGTACTATGAGTATATGAAAACGCGTATTAGTACATACTGAATGAGAAATAAACATTTGAGTCATTGTAATCTCCATCAACTGGGTGGTCTCTGAAAACCTGGACACACGTTTTAACTTGTTCTTTCTACTTTGTGTAAAGTTGAACCTGCGGATGCATGTAGATGTCAGTGGAAAGCAGAGACTTTCTGCATGCTGGACCGGCAGGATAACATCTTAATAGATTTTTATAATAGAATGATGCAAGAAAAAGCTCCCGAACACTGTCTAACTTGCATATATTTGCAACGTTTCGGTGCTAGACCGTCATCAGGCAAACATTTCTGGTTTGGCAGAAGCCATCTTAAATGGGGAGTGGTTGATTCCCCACAACCAATTACATTTCCCCACGTGAAGCCAGTTAAAGTAATAAGTTAATATAATTACCTAAATAAAGCTCAAAATACACGGAGCAAATACATGAAAAACATTTACGGAGCGATCCTTAATTTAGTGCCCCCCCAGCTTAAAGACAACTTCCACAGCAGAACTTGCGTCAACAGAAACTTTTCTAAGTGACGCGGCCCCCTATCGGCAGCTAAACTAGCATCCAGCTTGTTCGTACCTGTACTGTAAGCTCACTCCAGCCAGTAAAAGACATGTCTTATCTTGACTCTTGTTCTGTCCCTTCCTCTGTTTCTTTTCCCCCTCTCTTGCTGCCAGAGTGATTCACGTAGCTGCGCTGCCTGGGCGCCGGTGTGAAGCATCACTGCTTCAGGCTCAATTATCACTTGTCACGTCCGCAAAAAGTAAATAAAAGTTCGTATTCTTACCTGCTCCTCGCCAACACCAGTGAAAAATATAATCCACGGCATATTTACCCGCAAATCGCGGGTAAAACGTCCCGTTTCAGAAAATACAGGACTTTGCTTTGAGTGAGGGAGACGGGTGCTGCTACCAAAGCGCAGCAAAGTAGCATCAACAAGCTAGTAAACGCTTAGAAATATATCCAGCGATCAAAATAGAGGAAAGACAGGTAGAGAAGCCGTCTGTGTGCTGTGGGGGTGTAAGGGGGGCTGAACCCGACAGTGAAAGGACGCCACTAGGGGGACTGCCCCGAGCTCGAAGTTACTGAGTTCTGCTTTAAGTTAATATTGGAATTACAAAAAACAAAATACACAGCAAATACATGAAAAACATTTAAGGTCAACATCCTTAATTTAGTAGCTTTAAGAAATCTGAAGAACATCATCAAAAATATCCTCAAAAAATATAATAATTACATAGTCCCATATTAACTCAATACAGACACTAACTCTCAAATTTCATATATGCAATGACACATACAATAGGGGATTATCACGCTTCCGCGTTCCGGTTTCCGGAAGTTGAAACATTTGGACACTTCCTCTTCCGGGCCATGTTAACGACAGCCGTTTCTGCTCTGTTATACTGTTTAAATCGGATAAACTCCAAACATACTTAAGTTTTCATTCTAGACTGAAGTGATACTGGATCAAAAGCTGGATCAAAGCGATCGATTCGCTGCGGTGAAGGGCCGAACTTTATAATAAAACACACGTTTGTTTGTCGCCGGTGGGGCACAACACCGGCAATTCACAGCATGCTAGCATTAGCCAGCTAGCGTTTACTGACGTGCTTAACATTGTGCATCTTAAAACACACAAACATCTGAAAATCGGGTCTGTACCCCCCCGTTTCCAGTGGAACAACTGGGGACTGCCAAGAAAGGAGACGCTTTCAGATGCTTGTGTGTTTTCAGCCGCACAAAGTTAGACACGTTATCGAGCTGGCTAATGCTAACCTGCTAACACGACTGGGCAGACTGCCGGCCACAAACAAACGTGTGTCGTTAAAGTTCGGTCCTTAACACTAGGAGCGCCGCGCTCTAAACATCCCGAGCAGCGCCACTAGCGGTCATTTGACCGCTATATATGTAATTAACACTTTGGGCTCATATAGCCCGCTGTATAGGTTGATGTTGACAAAATCAAAACTTGATATTGCTTGGTGATCATAAAAATAGTAATAATATGTAAAATATTTGTCTAAATAAGCTCAAGAATTGCAAAAGTGCTTTACAACAACCTACAATAACGTTTGGCACGTTTCTGCTGCTTCAATGAAGAGTGAACTGCTTTGAGCTTGTCAGCCTACTTGCTATGTAGTAGCTTTACACTACTTTAATAGACAATTAAAACTCGTCAGACCTACGACACATATAAAAAATCTTAGAACTTGGATAAAAGTTCTAAAAAGCGTCGCACAGCCGCAGGTCGGAGTCTCACGTACAAAGAATGATTGGTCTATGAGACCATGAGGATTATCATTTTAGTGCCACAAAGTCTTACTCTAATAATAATAAGCGTTTTATCATTACTATTTTCGCTATAATTATAATTATTATTATTATTATTAGGCTATTATTATTATTATTATGCAGGTAAAATTTTCAGTTTGATTTGGAAAAAGGACGCCATGATACAACACACATGAAAGGCGAAAATGTTTTTATTTACAAATAATTATGGTTCGAAATAAATAATAGCCAGTTGTTGTAATACATATTATTTGCTAAACGAATGTAGGCTATCAAAACATTGGCGCACTGGTTGTTTACAGCACAATAGGAAACGAATAACATCCGAACAATAAATATTTGCAAGAGAAATTAATCGGGTTTTTTTTTCCAAATCGTTTTTTTTTTTTTTTTTTTTTTTGCAAGAGATATGAATCTTTTTCCAAAATAGACAACAAATACAACAATAATGAAACAAAGATAAAATGCGCCACGTGCACGACAAAAATATTAAACACTGTCAGCCACAAACTAACCAATTATGCAAATGAACATCCAGACAAACATGAACAGCCAAACGTGGCTGAACGGTGAATGAAACTGATTAGGTGCAAACAGATTGCTAAAAAAGATTAGGCTACTAAAAAATTTGTGATAACAAAATGTGAAAAAATAAATATATAATAACAAGGAAAACGCAATAATTATAACATTGATCAAACATTTCTATTTACAATTATACTATTTACAATTACACTATTTACAGTTACACTATTTACACTTCTACATTACACTTTGTACAGCGAGGTGCCGACGGGATCACTCACTTTCCACACACAGGTCGCTTGCATCCACTGCAGGTCAACGTGGTCTTATTCTGCTTGCAGTGGGTGTTGATTTGGCACTGCCGCCGTTTCGCTGGTACCTGCGGGTCGGGGACCAACTGCAGCTCCACGGGCGCAGCGGGGCCAGCTCTTGCGCGCAGGTGTTCCCGTCGCAGCTCCTTTGCCATCTCCAAGATGAAGGCACGCCTTGCAATGTTGGATCCAGTGCACTGCTTGTACAAGATCCAAGCATTTATGGCAGCCAGATCCAGGATGTTACAGAACACTGCAACAGGCCACCTCCTCGTTGCTCCTTTCACGGAATATTTCCGTGCCATCTGGTCCAGCGCGTCAACACCAGCCTATAATTACAGTAACACTCGTAAGTGGGAGACTGTAAACGGTGGGGGGGGGAGGGAGAAAAAGAGGTCGCCTACCTTCGTGGTATTGTAGAAGGTGACAGTCTCGGGCTTCCTCTTCCCCTCTCCACTCGCAGTGACCGTCTGATGCAAAGAGCTGAGGAGGCACACACTCTTCTTGCGCTTTGCCTGATAGATGGTGAGGGTGATGCGCTCGTGCTGCATCAGCCTGGTGCTGTGCAGCTCTGCACACAGGTTGGCCGATGGTGGCAGCTCTCTGCGAGCCGCATTCATGGTGCCAACGAGGCTGGTGTTCTTCCTCAGCAGACACTTGGCAAGTGACAGGGATGTAAAAAGTTATCCGTCGTCACATTCCCTGCCCTTGTTGAGGAACGGCTCCGTCAAGCTGAGGACGACTCTTTCCCCCAAGCGCTGTCCAGCAGGCCGCGCCGTCCTTCCCGAGATAAGGGCTCCCGTTCAAAAAATATTTGGAGTCGACCTCTGCTGCTACCCAAAACTTGATCCCAAATTTGTCGGGCTTGTTGGCCATGTACTGCGGAAGCGGCAGCGCGCTTTTGTGGGGAATAGTTGTTCATCCACCGTGTGTTTTCACTTGGCCTGTAGCTGCGGATGCAGTTGCCCACGAATCCCTTCCACACGTCGGTGATAAGCGCAAACTTATCAGTAGCCAGTCGTGCCTGCCTCTCCCTCTCTCCGGTCAAAGCGCAGGTACCTCATGATGTCTCTGTACCTGCTGCGAGGCATCGTGCTCCTGAAGAATGCCAGCCCCCACTCGTCTGACCACAAGCTCTCCATCTGAATATTTTTATTGAAGGCCCCCTCACGTACAGGAGGGCCAGGAAAGCTTTCAGCTCTGGGATGGAGAGGTCCCACAGACGTGCCCCCAGAGCGGCGCGCCTCGGCCACGGTGCAGTCCCTGATGTGCTGGAGGAGCATCGGGTCTAAAAGGCACAGTAGTGCACTCTCCAGGTCCCTTCACCCCCTGTCGAGCATATGCAGTTGGCCCTGCAATTTCTCTTAGAATGTTGTGGGACTGCCGTCTCCCACGTCCCCCAGACGACAATGGCACTGCAGGCCACGCGCTCCCGTCCTTCCCCGTCTCCTCTGGACCTAGGCATAATTCAATCAGCACAAAAATAGTGATCTTTCGATAGTATTTAAGTATAATTATAGGTCATCTTGTCTAAATCAGTGAGCTCAATGCAAGATGTTTTGGGCGTGGCTCACCTGATTCTGAAGCAGGTGCGTCATGGTTAGGCATGGGACACGCCTGCTCCCCAACATCCTGTCTGCGCACTGAAGAGAAAGAAATAAACACATTTATCAGCACATCATGTGAAAAGAATTGTGTGTGTATATATATATATATATATATATATATATATATATATATATATATATATATATATATATATAGCCTATCTTGTCATTTGGCCTATTTTTTGAGTGTGCGTCAGAGGACAGAAACTGCAGAGGCTGCTGCACCTTTAGCCTCACTCCTCTCGGACACAGCGTGTCCATCAGCAACTGTTATCAGCTTACCACTAGTCTTATAGACTTAATATAGGATATTTCTTTTATAAATGTAAACACTAAGAGACTAAAATAATTTGTCTCAGCGGGTCAATGGAGTCTATTCTCCCACTGACATGACTTTTTTTTTCTTTTTTTTTCCGCCCTGGAAGTAGCTAATAGGCTGAGCCAGTTGATGGGAGATGAGTAACAGCTAGCTTTACCGGTCATTTTCTTGGTTAGTGTATCTAGTCAGTCCAAAAGAGTTGGTCAATATAAATATAAGCCAATGGGTATAAACAGCATGATAAAACAAATAATGTTTATTTACCTGTTGCCGATGAGGCGGTCTCAGAAAGAGGCAGGCGTGGTCTTCTCTGAGTAGGACGGGAGGAGGGTGTGTCCGGCACGTAGTCGCTGTCACTGTCTCCGTCTCCGCTGTCACTCTCCGCCTCAAAGTCTGACACCTCACCTCCGTCTGACTGTCCCTCATCAATATTTTGTAACATTGACAGGGCTTCCTCCACCGTATATAATTTCTGCGTTCTCTTCATCTTCCTATCTTCTTCCAAATATACCGACTTACTTACAATAAAATGGCGATGGTCGTCTTCCTCTGCTCTCTCTCCCAGATACACAGTACCACACACTCCTAAATAGTCCAGTGATAACAAATTGATACATTTTTGTCAGGCGGGAAACTTCCCCGCCGAACTGTTACTATGACAATGGGTGTCCCTCGCGCTGGATTTACAATGTATCACTGCGGCTGCTCAGAGTCGCTCAGAGCTGCTGCGGGTTAGAAGTGTTAAAATGCTCGTAAATCTTGATATTTTTACTTTTACAAAGAAAGAAGCAAGTGAAAATATAAAAAACAGGTGTCTGTTAAAAGTCATATAATATCAGGTTCAGATGTTTTGTTTTTATTATGTTATTTGCGTATTAAAGTGACTGACGGTCAAAAGACCGCTAGTGGCGCTTCTAGTGTTAACCGCGGCGAATCAGTCGTTTTTTTTTTTTTTTAAGGATTTTTTGGGCACTAGTGGCCTTTATGCGACAGTATATAGCGACAGGAAAGGGGCAGAGAGAGTGGGGAGTGACATGCAGCAAAGGGACCTGGACCGGGAATCGAACCGGGACCGACTGCGCTGAGGAACTGTAGCCTCTGTTCATGGGGCGGCTGCTCAACCAACTGAGCTAATCACCGCCCCGCGAATCAGTCGTTTTGATCCACTTCTTCCTTAGCATCACTTCAGTCTGGAATGAAAACTTGGCATTGGCGTTTATCCGATTAACAAAGTTTAACAGAGTAGTAGTCGGCGGACTACTGTTAGCAGGTTAGCATTAGCCAGCTCGATAACGTGCCTAACGTTGTGCGGCTGAAAACACACAAGCATCTGAAAGCGTCTCCTTTCTTGGCAGTCCCCAGTTGTTCCACTGGAAACGGGGGGGTACAGACCCGATTTTCAGATGTTTGTGTGTTTTAAGACGCACAATGTTAAGCACGTCAGTAAACACTAGCTGGCTAATGCTAGCATGCTGTGAAGTGCCGGTGTTGTGCCCCACCGGCGACAAACAAACGTGTGTTTTATTATAAAGTTCGGCCCTTCACCGCGGCAAATCGATCGCTTTGATCCACTTCTTCCTTAGCATCATTTCAGTCTAGAGTGAAAACTTGAGTATGTTTGGAGTTTATACGATTTAAACAGTATAACAGAGCAGGAACGGCTGATGTTAACATGGCCCGGAAGAGGAAGTGTCAAAATTCGGGAACTTCCGGTAAGCGTGATAATCCCCTATAACCTCTCAAAGAAATACATTCAAGAGCAATTCATCATTCAAACCGTTAGGAGCCAATGTTTAAAGGTTATGGATCCAATAAGCCTCGCGTTGCTTTAATAGCTTGTCATGGCCCCCTCCCCCAGGTGGCAGGTTTACCTGTTCAATGCCACAAAAACATAAGGAGGAGATATCATGGTGAGCATCATTGAAATGTACAGCCACGGGGTAATCCCGGTCATTCCTACGTATCGAACTTTTGTGTTCACTGATCCTTTAAGTTTCCTAGTTGTTTTTTTCCCACATAGGCGAGACCACAAGGACAGCGTATGAAATAAATAACGTGTAGATGCACAAGTGATTACGCTGGTGATGGGGAATGATTTGCCTGTGTGGGGATGGGTAAAGTGAGTAGTTTTAGTTGTATTATTGCACTGTGCGCAACTCCCACAGCGGTAATTCCCCGTCGGGAGGGGGTGTAAACGTGTCTGCTTCGTACGATTAGTTTTGTATACTTTGGTCTTTTTCTCCTACGCACCTGTCACGCCATGTAGATGTGCGAAGTGTTTTCACTTTATAATAGAACGATTAAATCTTGAGATTTTGTAAGTAAAAAATATTGATGCATTTTTTGATATCAACATGAAATTGCAACATAAAATTGTGATATTTCAGTGTATCGATGTTTTGTCACACCCCTACAACTTAAACAGAATAAAGTCCAATATTTCAACTTGAAAACAGAAAAAGTCATAAAACATTTCCATCTCTGTAGATGAGCCCAGTTTCTGTTTGTTCATGATTCCCAGAGATTTAGAAGTCTGTTTCCCTGACAAACGCACGGCAGCATCTTCCAACAACTCCCGGATCTTTGGATGTTCCCACAGACCAGAACTTCTCGGTTGGGTCCTGTGAGGACTTCAGTCCTTCACAGGGAGACTCTGAAAACCTGCAGGACTGAACCGGGCAGCCGTGGATGGGGAAGAAGGTGGTTCCTTTTCTCTGGAACATGTAGTGCAGATGAGGGATCGATCGATACAGATTTTTCAGAACTGATACCGATATTTTTTCATCAGCCTCAGTCAATGGCCGATACAACCTGACCGATATTTGGGGTCGATACTGCATTCATTCATTCATTCATTTTCTGTACTGCTTATCCAGTCCAGGGACGGGGGGGGGGGTTGCTGGAGCCTATCCCAGCTATTGCATTTGACCCCCAAATGAATATAACGAAGGACAGAATGAAAAATATTTTTACAACTCTGATATTTTTAATGTTTGTTCTGATGAAGGTCCGTGACATTCGCATAGATCAAGTGTGCGGAAATATCCTCTTTTCACACCTCTATAGTATGAAAAAGAACAAAGAACTTCAAATATATTCAAATAAATATTTTTATAAAGTAATCGTGTACTTGTAAACAAAAATTACATGGAAACATTAAACTTGTAATATATTTATAAAAACGTCCAAGTTATGCAGATTTGGGGAATTAGCCCACACACCCAACATATCAGCCGATGCCAGCAAAAAACGCAAATATCGGCCTGAGATATCGGCTGGCCGCTGTATCGGTCTATGCTCGGGGCAGATATCTGTATGCGTGATGGCGTTCTACAGGCTGCACACGTCCTCATCACTTCTCCTGCCGTCTAGCTTCCCCCTGCTGAGTCTTCAGAAGAAAACATTCATAAGTGATACAGGGATGGGAAACCTTTCCAAGGCAAACCTTGATTTTTAAAGGGGAAGTTCGGGATTTTTGACAGGGCCTCATTTACAAGTGAGCCAGGATCCTACTGATCACTGGAGACAGTTTCAACATATTTCATTCCATTATTCTAGTTCCAGGAGGCTGCTAATGCTAGTGGAAGTCAATAGGAATCTGCTAGCCTTTCATTAAAACCAATCTTATCCACTCTACAGAACATCTGAGGCAAATCATTTATGACTTCAGACTATCTGAGTAAATGCCGTGTTAACAGAATGCTACAAATCAAACTAATCTGCATTTCGTTGCATTTTGATTGTTGCTGCTGAGAAACTTTACAAAGTTTTACTTCCTGTATTTGGCAGCAGAGTGATGTCATCTGCTGCTACGTGCATGAAGGAATCTGATTACACAAATATACGGTCAGAACTACGGCCACGCCTGAAAGGCATGATGATATGTCGGATTTTGAAGATGATTTCGAACTTTTCTCATCAAACTAACTGTCACCATGTCTCTATGAACCACAATACACTGACAAAGGTAGTAATACTACCAGAAGCAAAGTATTGATAGTTTTCAGTCACGTGACCTGCCGGGAACCCTGGTGGAGAAAAGATGGCGGGCGCCGCAGACTCCGTGCAGACAGACCACAGAAACGTTTAAATCAGCTGTCAGTCGCTGAAAAGGAGAGATCCAGGAATAAGATGGAAGTGTTGGACCCGTGCAGAGAAGCGGCTGCTGGATACGAGCCGTTAAACATCACGCCCCTGCTGAGCTGCAGTCACACACGTTTACATCTGTGTGGCTGAGAGGCGTCGTCGTACACCGCTGCTAGAATGAAGGTGTACAAGCGCACCGACAGTTCTCACTAAAAACTACTGTTCACACAGAAATGACAGAAACAGAATAACTTCCTCTCATTTTAACTTGTTTCAACATCAGTTTTAGAAATGATGGAGCTGAAGACGTGAATAAAAAGCATATAGGACCGTATGCAGGAAAAACAAAGAATATCATCCTAAATATCAGCGTTCAATCTGGTCTTTGTGCTGTTCAGCTGAATGTGAGTGTAGCAGGATTTCCACGTCCCTCCTTTAGGAGTTTATTTGCGTTACTGCATCCCTCCGTTTTAGCTAGCAGCTAACGTTAGCTCATGCAGAAGACGGCGGGCGGCTGGTCGCCTCCATATGACAAACCACACATACATGAGGTATTATTTATGGCTAAAACTACGCTAATCACATACGGATGGATGTCGGTGTGGGCGTTCCTGACCGCCGATGACGTGTTCTCTGCTAGAACGTGTTCTCTGCCAGAACGTGTTCTCTGCCAGAACGTGTTCTCTGCCAGAACGTGTTCTCTGCCAGAACGTGTTCTCTGCCAGAACGTGTTCTCTGCTAGAACGTGTGGGTTCGGGGCTGCATGGCTACTGTACCCGGCCGGGATCGAGGTGCGTTTGATAGAACTGATCCGCTGATCCATTTCTCCTCTCAGGGTGTCTTTATAGGACGGAATGCGGTAAAAACACAACCCCAGCCCCCCATCTACTTTGCCGAACTGTTTCGGAGGTGTTATTAGTTATCAAACTGGATTCATTTGGGAAAAGGCCGCCCATAAAAAGTCTTTTTGCATAGTTTAAATATTGCACATAGTTGATGACCAATGGGAAATGAAAGTCTTGGTTTCCATTGTAGGAGGCAATAAGTTGAGTATTCCAAAAAACTTGTAAAGTTTGGGGGTCTTAAATTTTATTTGTTGACATCTTAAACACTAATTTTTCCTTTTGAAATGTTGCAAGAACCCTGTACCTTTATAATAAACCTGCGTTCCCCACAACGGCACCAATATGCTACCTGCTTTAGCTTTCTCGTGCCACATCACGCCTTTGTTAAAAACATAAAAAAACTTGAACCACGGTGTTGGTTTTTGTTCTAAAACAGTTTATTTACATATTTTACACATTTGTAAAAGTTGAAGTTTAGATTGCTTCGTGTTGCACTGCTGCAGGCGGCGCTTCTTCCTGTTGTCAGCCGAAGTTGGGCCTTCCCCGCTCCGGTTTATGTTCAGCCAATCAGTGGGCTTCGTGTTCATATTTTGGAGGATAGTTTGCATCTTCTGGTTTGGGTTGGAAAAGTAACCCAGAAGCTAATCGGATGGATGTGTACGCATGTCTGGAAGCATACTGCGTCCAGAAAACTGAAGAGCTTTTTCTGAAACAACTAGATAATTCTACATCAAAAATCATTTCCATTTGCTCTCCTAATCATTTTAGAGGAGAAAAAAGTTTAAAAGATCCAGGAAAAAAAAAAGTTTTTCTTAAAATTAAAACAATCTGTCCGTTTTTCTAAATGATGAAATATGCATCAGCATAAAACACATTTTGTAATAATCTCGACTTATTTGTACTTTAAATACCATCAAGTTGTTCAGTGAAGTCACTGAGAATATTCGTTTTGTTTAAATTACATCAAAATGACATTTTTTTAACCCACCAACCTCTGTGGAAACAGGTGGTATTTACATAAATGTTCGATATATAACTACGGTATTGATGGTGGTTGGAGAATGGAAACGTCCTCCGGCCTGTTATGTCAGTGAAGCTAACGCTGCTGTGGACCTGTTCTCCACCAGGGGGTGGCCACGGACAAGCAGGAGGTGTCTGAGGGAGGACGGCTGCAGTTTCAACGGGGAGACGTCATCCTGGTGCTCAACGACGCTGTAGAGGTGTGTGTGTGTGTGTGTGTGTGTGTGTAAACATGTCTCACTCCCCATGGTGCTCTGCAGATTACACACTTCCTGTAAACTGGACCTGGATACGTTGTTCCAGCTCATACGAGAGGATTTGTTGATTCATTCTTTTATGTTCAGTCTGCATGTTAAAGACTTTTTCTTCTTTTGTTAAGAGATCACTTTCAATGTTTTTATCTTTTTATTTGTGTTTGGTTGAAGGGTGTCTCTGAAATGTGATCCAGTGTGTGTGCAAATGTTTGTATATACATGCATACAGCACGGGGGGGGGGGGGTTGAACACATCAACATTTTTTGCAGAAAATATGTTTCTAGTAGAGCTATTGACATGAAATTTTCTCCAGATGTCGGCAACAACCGACATCAAGTAAACGCACACATACAAAGAAATCCTAACATTTCTGTCCATAAATGAAGTTATGTGTAATATAGTGAAACAGGAAATAAGTATTGAACACAGGAAGAAATGGAGGCAAAAAGATGTGAAAGCCAAGAAAGCAGCTGGAGTCTGTCAGTATTTAGAAAGTAATCCTGTCCTTTATCAGAGCAAAGTAATATCAGCTGCTTTAGTCCTGATTGATGCCTTTAAAAAGGTTTCTCATCACCAAGGTGTCAGACAAGAAGCATTGCATGATGGGTAAAAGCAAAGAGCTGTCTAAAGACCTACACAACCTTATTATTGCAAACACACTGAAGGCATTGTTTCCAGGTGCATTTGTAAACTTGTGAAAGTTCCAGTGAGCACCATTGGGACCATCATCTGGAAGTGGAAAGAACACGGCATGGTCATAAAGCGGCCACGGCCAGGTGCTCCTCACAAGATTTCAGACAGAGGAGTCAGAACAATCATCAGAAAGGTTCTCCAACAGCCCAGGACCACTCGTGGAGAGCTTCAGACAGACCTGGAACCAGCAGCTACAGTTGTTTCAGAGAAAACAAGAAGGAATGCACTCAGCCACCATGACCTTCATGCACGCACACCACGCAAGACTCCATTTCTGAAGAAGAAGCAGGTTGATGCTGGTTTGAAGTTTGCAACACAACATCTGGACAAACACATGACATTCTGGGAAACATAGTCTGGTCAGATGAGACCAGAACTGAACTCTGCAGATGTCATAAGACACAACATGTTTGGAGGAGAAACGGCACCAAAAACACCATAGCAACAGTGAAGTTTGGAGGTGGGAGCATCATGGTGGGGGCTGTTTTTCAGCATGTGGTACTGGCAGACTTCATATTATTGAAGGAAGAATGAATGGAGGAAAGTAGAGAGACATTCTGGACCAGAATCTGCTGAAGATGAAAAGAGGCTGGATCTTTCAGCAAGACGACCATCCCACCACACAGCCAAGAAACACTCACCTGCTTTAAGAAAAAGATAAAGCTGCTAGAACGGACCAGAAACACTCACCTGCTTTAAGAAGAAGAAGATAAAGCTGCTAGAACGGACCAGAAACACTCACCTGCTTTAAGAAGAAGAAGATAAAGCTGCTAGAATGGACCTGTCAATCACCCGACCCGAAAGAACAGAAGATCCGAGTTCACAGAAGAGACCTGGAACCTTGAAGATCTGAAGACAGTTTGTGGAAGAATGAACCAAAATCACACCTGAGCAACGTTTTCCACTGGTTTCTGCATACAGGAGGCGTCTGGATACTGGAACCACCAACAAAGGTTTTTACACTAAGTAGTAAATAAATTTCAGTGAGTGTGTTCAATACTTATTCCCTGTGTCGTTTTACTTTAAATTCCATGTCAATAGCTCTACTAGAAATATTTTTTCTGAGAAAAAAGCTGACGTGTTCAATACTTTTCCCCCGCTGTATTAATGTTTGCATGTATGTAGAAGAATAATATATGCTGAGGAGCGACTTTGGGGGGTAAAGACATGATTTCTACAGTAGATATGTCCAACTCTGGTCCTCATTGGCTGCTGTCCTGCAGGTTTTAGATGTTTCCAACACACCTGATTTAAATTGTATTCTTCTTCTCAACAGCTCCAGTTCTGTTAATGATCCACTGAATCAGGTCTGAACCTCTAAAGTCACAGGTCCTGGAGGACCAGAGTTGGACGTCCTTGGTCTACAACCAAACATTTGTCTCAGCCGTCTTGTGCAGCTTCTAACTAATCTTAGATTTCCAGTTTATTCTCATCGTACGTGACCACCTAGCAAGCATGCTATCTGTTCCAGCTCCTTCAGTTTGAGATTAATTCATGACCAAATCCAGACGTAAATCTTTTTTTCACCTATTTTAACTTAATCAGTCGTCGTTCCTAAGCAGCTCTGGATGGCTCCTCATGTTCCACCACTTGGCTGACGTGGACACAGCCCGTTGCATCAGGAGGAGTCTGAGCAGACGGTGAACGTTTCTGTCTCCAGCATCTTAGATGTGTTTGTGGTTTGTTTCCGGCAGCTGGAGGGCATGGTGAGGGGGATCAGGGAGGAGACCTGGAACCAGCACCACCGTCTGGACCATCACTCCGGGATCTTCTCAGAAGACCTGATCCAGCGTGTTGAGGCGGACTGAAGCAGTCTGGGAAATGCCGACCCATGCGAGCCATCCCACGTGTTCCTGAACAAACAAACGCCTGCTTTTCCCTCCACATGCAGAGATGCTGCAACTTCTTTCACAAAAGCAACTGAGCTGCACATTTTTAAGTATTTGGAATGTTTCAGTATTTTGCTCTGTTCTTTATATTTTTACTTTTCTTTTTCTTTTTATTGTGAAACCTTTTTAAGCTGAATGTTTTCTTTTTCTTTTAAGATCCCAATAAAGTTGTAGTTAAAAGAGAAGCAGCTGTTGCAGCCGTGGGTGTGATGTGGTTTGTTGGTGGACTTCCAGCCTGAGAGGAGTAAATGTGAGAGGAAATTTGCTGAAGACCTGCAGGTTAACAGGCTTGGCCTGAAAAAAGAGCAAAAGCGACTCATCTAACAAGAATGTGAAACTGCTGCTAAAATCTAAATACTGATGACTGGAAGAGGTTTATGGAAGAGGAATCTTAAAACCACAATAATACACTCATTGTTGACTTTATCAGCCCCACCTGTTCAGCTGGTGTTAACACAGATGTCTAACCAGCCAATCACACGGCGGCACCTGGCCTCCTGAAGTTCAACCGGAGCATGTGCAACCCAACCAGATCTCACAAAAATACGTGACATGAGCACGAACAGTTTTACTCATTTACGTGTCCCCAACACGTAACTGCTCCAAATTACGTGCCATTTGCACGGTAACGTGCGCAAAGTTAAGTCAATTGTGAAGCTTTTCGTGTCCCCAGACACGAACATTTCTGCTTCAAATTACATGCTGCTGACACGTAAAACTGTGCAATATAAAATCAACTAATCCTCCAAAAAAATCACACCCGTATTGGGTCGTCTGTGCACAAAAACACGGGCTATATTACGTTTTTAATATCCACTCAGTTTAAAGACACACAACGGAACTTTTAGACCTTAAAAATCTGCGTTTCTGACTCGTTTTTCGGCACACCAACTAGGGTTGCCACCTTTCAGAAAAAAGAATAAGGGACACCTACCACAGCTCATCGGGGCCACGACCACCACGGGCCGATACTCGTATGGTGCTCCTCACAGCAGTGGTATGCTTTATTTTGCACCAGTGTTTTTAGGAAAGGAGTGATCAATAAAACAATTGTTGACACTTGAAGCTTGAAATGCTGCAATGAACACATTGTTTAAGCAACAGTGTTGCATAGAAAGTGCTGTTATTTAGTCTACATATGCTGTAATTACATCCATCCCTATTTAAAATAAAATGAGGAAAAAATATATAACAATGTGCCATAAGCACAAAACTTAGTTATTGCATTATCAATAAAACCTAATTAATGAGATGCTGTCATGCACATATCACATGGCAGCACCAGCAGCCAAAGGAGATCTGTTTGTGTGGAGTGTGCAACAATTAACTTAAAATATAAGCCTATGAAGAACTGAAAGTAAATGTTAAAGTGATCTGTTGTAGACAGATCTGATGTGTCCGAATCTGTGGTACACCTGTGTCACCTCAACTGCAACCTAGAGTGGGATGACAGATAAATTGAACTTATTTCTTTTGCTGCCTCTTATGACTTCAGAATCAGAATCAGAATTCTTTACTTGTCATTATATCTCAGATACAACGAAATTGCTACAGCTTCTCATTGCAAAACAGTGCAAACAACAAAAGTGCAGATTAAAAAAGAATAAATACGTAAAAATACAAAAATATAAAAGAAGAAGGAGACAGTGCAGTCATGGGAGCAGTATATAACCTAAGAATGTCTGTGGTAATTGCACCAGAGAATATTGCACTTGTTTGTGTTCAGGGTGAATTCTCACAATGATACAGTCACAGTTGTATTTGTGAGGCGTTCAGGGCAACAACAGCTCTCGGGAAGAAGCTGTTCCTCAGTCTATTGCTTTTTGTCCTTATTGCCCTGAAACGCCTCCCAGATGGGAGGAGCTGAAAAAGATGATGACAGGGTGGGAGGAGTCCCTGACGATGCTCTGGGCTCTCCTGAGGCAGCGGGTGGAGTAGATCTCCTCCAGGGAAGGGGGCGGGCAGCCGGTCAGTCTCTGGCCCGTGTTAATGACCCGTTGGAGCCGCTTCCTCTCTGCTGCAGTGCAGCTGGAGAACCACAGCGAGATGCCGCAGCTCAGCACCGACTCCACAGAGCAGCGGTAGAAGGAGCGCAGCAGCTCTGGTATCAGGTTGTTCTTCCGGAGAATCCTCAGGAAGAACAGTCTCTGCTGCGCCTTCTTCAGGATCGCCGTAGAGTTGGTCGTCCACGTCAGATCCTCGCTGATCTGGGTGCCCAGGAACCTGAAGTTCGGCACCATCTCCACCCTGTCCCCGTTGATGGTGATGGGTTGTATGTCCTGTTTGCACCTCCGAAAGTCAACGATGAGCTCCTTTGACTTGGAGGTGTTCAGGCTCAGGTTGATGTCCGTGCACCATGCAGACAGACGCTCCACCTCTGCCCTGTATGCAGTCTCATCCCCTCCTGAGATGAGCCCCACCACCGTGGTGTCATCCGCAAACTTAATGATGGCGTTGTTCGGGTGGGTGGGGGTGCAGTCATGGGTGTAGAGCAGGGGGCTCAGCACACAGCCCTGTGGAGAGCCAGTGCTGGTCCTCAGTGAAGAGGACAGGTGGTGTCCTACTCTCACCCTCTGGGAGCGGTCTGTCAGGAAGTCCATAATCCAACTGCAGGTGCTGTTGGGGAGGCCCAGACCCCCTAGTTTGCTCACCAGCCGGCTCGGGATGATGGTGTTGAAGACCGAGCTGAAGTCCAGGAAGAGCAGCCTCGCGTAGCTCCCTCGCTGCTCCACATGGGTCAGCGTTGTGTGCAGGGCAGTGGCGATGGCGTCCTCTGTGGACCGGTTGGCCCTGTAGGCAAACTGGTGGGGGTCGAGAGTAGGGGGCAGGTGTGAGGTGATGTGACCCCGTACCAGTTTCTCGAAGCACTTCATAACGATGGGCGTGAGTGCTACTGGCCGGTAGTCGTTGAGGCTGGTGATGTTGTTCTGTTTAGGCAGAGGGATGATGGTGGAGGACTTCAGGCAGGGTGGGATGGAGCACTGGGAGAGGGACTGGTTAAAGATGGTGGTGAAGATCCCCGCCAGCTGGTCTGCGCAATCCCTCAGCACCCTCCCAGTCACCCCATCAGGTCCAGCAGCTTTGCGGGGGTTCACTGCCCTCAGGACTCTTCCCACTTCCAGTGTCTCCACAGTGAAGGTCTGGTTGTTGAGGGGTGTGGGCTGCAGTGTGGACCCTGCTGGTGGTTCGACCTCAAAGCGGGCGAAGAAGTGGTTGAGCTCCTCTGCCAGTGAGGCGTCCCCAGAGATCGCAGCTGTGTTGCTGGACTTGTAGTTGGTCAGGTGCTGGAGTCCCTGCCACACCTGTCTGCTGTTGTTGCTGCTGAAGTCAGCCTCGATCCTCTGCCTGTAGTCAGCCTTGGCCTCTCTGATGCCTCTCTTTAGCGCAGCGCGAGCACAGCCGTAACGCTCCCTGTCCCCAGACCTGAAGGCGATGTTTCTATCCCTCAGCAGTCCCTTGACATCCTTGTTCATCCAGGGTTTCTGGTTAGGAAACACCCGGATGCACTTGTCCACTGTGACAGTACTGACACAGTGGTGGATGTAGCCAAGTACTGCCGAGGTAAACACCTCCAGGTCCTGGTGGCAGAAAACGCCCCAGTCCGTGCTTGAAAAGAAAGTCAGGTCATCCAGACAGATAAACCACACCAAGAAAAGAATTTGTGTTGTGAAAACTGAACACTGTGTTCCTCAAAATCAACATTTTGACACAGAATACACAGAAAGCTGTACAAGTTTGGTTTATATAGGAAATATATTGAATGCATATAGGCTATACATAAACACACACACACATATATATATATATATATATATATACATATATGAATGAAACAATATTCATTTAATTTATGGATCACCGCGAACATCCGGGAATTTTCGCCAAATTCGTCACATCCGGTTAGGTAGGAGGTGAAAACATGGCTTCGTTGCATAGGGGAGCCATTGAATTAACTGCTTCATTACTCGTCAATCTTCGTTTATTCTACTTTGGAAATACCGAGAAGTCCCACTGTGTCTGGCTGCCATAAACATATCTATCACACGGACAAGAGAATGTTTGTTCCAGTTCCCAAAACAACAGCAAAAGTCCCGAACAACATGCTAAGTGGCTAGCTGCTATCAAGCCCATAAATGCTGACAGTTCACGCTGGAAACCATGGAAACATCTAACAATATGTTCCGATCACTTTGTGACTGAAAAAAAAAGCATATATTGTGGTCTCACTTTTTAAACCCTGTAGTTGTTTTTGTACAGATGATAGAAAACACCATTAAATCAGTGGATGTACAGAATCACAGCACCGCCCGCTGTTCCGTCTCCTCAGGACTGTTAACGATCACGTTCATCCAGATTACTGCCATCAATGTTCCCACATAAGAATAAAAGCATAAAAAGTGGCAGAAAAGCATTTGCAGCATTATAAACATGCACAGTCATAACCAGTTACATACAGATGAGACTGCCGGTAATTTATAGCTTATGAGAGTAAACTCCTGAGAAGTACATCAAAGAAATACCACCATTTCTTAAAAATCCGGGGAAAATTAATATTCTATAAAACATAAATGGTTTGAACACGGGGCTTACCTGATGAAACCAAATACATCATGAGATCGGGAAACTGATCATCAGGCTGTTATGTACAGGTAGGTTCGTCTAACCAGGCTGTAGCAGCAGAAGATGGGCATCACTTAGTCCAACAGATACTAGTTTAGCTTCGTATCTTCTTCTAGCGTCGGCAGTGAGACTTTCAGTATAGCTGGACGTCATTTCTATAATATTTCAAAGACAGACCGGCGGAGAAAAAAAATCAAAAAGGGTTCAAAAGCAGTTTTTGAGGCTCATAGTCCATCAGACGCCGTTCAAATACGAAGCATGTTTTCACCGGGACCAGCTTCGTGGTCACATGAATTCCGGGTTGTGACGTAGGCTCGCGGTGATCCATATTAATTTATCTATCAAATGTTAATCCATTACTGTGATTTATTGTTTAAATAACCATAACATTTATATTGGCTGCTACTAATAATGGTTTCTGTATAAATGATCATTCATTCAAATTTAAAAAGTCAACATCCTAAATAATCAATAAACTAACCAAACCACCAGTCTCCTAAACTTTCCTCTGACATCTTCTGGCAAAAACACAACCAGATAAAAACTGATCCTGTTCTGAATGTGACGTCATGACTGATTCAGTCTCAGGAGATGAGGAGATGAAGATGGGACACTGACGTTTAGGTCGTCTTCGCGGTTCTCACGTGTCTGTGTTGCTTTTCTGATGCGTGATGATGTCTGATGTCAGACAGTCCACGCGCGCCACAGAAAACACTCACCCACATACGTATTTAACAGTTTCTCTCATCATCTCCACTGACGCTGTCCACCCAAGGACGGGCCTGTTCCCACTCAGGTGTTTTCTTTAGCAGCGTTTTCGCTTTTGAGAACATGCTGGAGTATCAGGTGTGAACATTTTAAAAGGCGCGGGTGCCGAGAGCGCGCGTGACAGCAGCACACGCAAGCGCGCAGGCAGCCAGGCAGAGATGCAGGACTGGAGGATCCTGCAGATCCTGCTGGTTTCTGCTGGCTTTAAAATTTCCGGTGGTTTATTTAGCTCATTATTACTAAATTTAATGTTTATATATGTGTGACAGACATTATTTGACATTTATGGAAATACGGAACAAATGGCGTCCCGTATTGGTTCAATACGGGACGCAACGTTTTATTGTCAATTAAAGGACGATTCCGTATTTTACGGGACGGGTGGCAACCCTAACACCAACATTCATTTTGCGCATTTTCGAGCTGTCACTGCCCAGAGGCGTCCCGGGGCTCAGAAACAGCACTATGTAAGATTCCCATCCGGGACGCATCTGTGACGTTGCAGCCGACTATTGGCTGCAGCACCGCGTCACTCACTAGCAACCGGATGTAAACCAGGGATCAACCCCGCGAGTGTTTCGAACGCCGTTCATGTCGGATTCGGTAAAGAAACATTACAGGAGGAAAAGGAAGAGAGGAAGGGACAGAACAAGAGTCAAGATAAGACTGTCTTTTACTGGCTGGAGTGAATCACGGTGCAGGTATGATACAAGATGGTTGCTAGTTTAGTCGCCGATAGGGGGGGGGTCACTGAGAAAACTGCTAAAAGTTCAGTTGTGTGTCTTTAAATGTGATCCATAGTTTTTTAAAATCTCGATATAGCCTACGGATGATGGACAACTGCTCTGTGTTTAAGTCTGTTCCTCGAGAGCAAATATGTTGCAACTCTGCTCGTTACCTCTGCAGAGCTAAATAACGGTGCATGAGGTCATTCAGGTGTCGTGGGGAAGAAATGCCTCCAACCGTTGCAGGATGTTGGCTCTTGAGGAATAGAGAATTTGGGTAATGTCTTTGTTTTCTATTTAGAAATGCACCGTAACTGGACTCCTGTCCAGAGGCCCAAACCCCTGCTTCATGGGGGGCCCCCGAGTTGGGGGCCCCAGGCAATTGCCTACATCTTCCTAATGGTGTGACCGCAGCTGCCAAGGATGTTTGTGGGCTTTATCCCAACTGAAGATTTTCCGATGTGATATTTTCAATCGTTGCTCGCAGCCCCAACTCAAACGGTGCGAATCAGTCGCAGAGTTAAAAAATTCCTCATATTTTACTGTGAACCGACACTCGGATGCGATCTGACTACTCACACTGTACGTCCTCAAAGACAGGTTGGGGTCTGGAACAATCCCAACATGCAACGCAATAAACAGAGGTAGGCTAGTAGTAGCAGATGACGACAGCAGCAACAGTATGCCATCACCAAATAAAAAAATACACTGCTTTGGCGATTTGCACTCTTTGTGATGAATTTGCCAAAAAGAAAAAGCGACGTCATGTGTACGAGTAATTGACCTATAGCTAAAACACGCCCCCAAACGGGATGAGCCAATCACAGTGCGCACAGCTAACCCAATGCACTCGGACATTCTCTGCTTGAACGTCCATTGAAGTTCGTCTGTTTGTGTCTTTACGCAATAAATACAGCTGCAAGTAGAAGAAAACAATAACAGCAACAGTATGCTATCGCCAAAAAAACGCGCTGCCTGAGCGATTCGCGCTCTTCTTTGTGAAGAATTCACCACAAGGAAGAGGTGAATGTGGTGTGTGGACGAGGACTTGGCTGACTGGGCGTGGGTGGTACAGTCTGTTGGTTCGGTTTCTACGATGAAAACTCGCTGTGCTGCCTCTGGTTTACTACCGTTTATGTTTCGCGCATACGAAATGTGTAAATCTCAGAGGAAAGAGTTCTCAGTCTGGTCGGGGCTCCGCTTCTACATGCGATTCACTCACGAGCCACGACCCAAATATCAAACAGGTTTGATTTTCTTTTGACTCACGATTTCTGATGGGGAGCTCGTCGTGAGGAGCCCATCGCCTCTCGTGACCCCCCTAAGTATACTGAACAACGCATGATTTGACCAAGAGTCGGCCCGATCTCCAAAATTGTTGCATGGCTGGAAAATTGTCTCAAAAATGGCACACTGCATGCTGGGATTAAGTCTGTCTGATAAACACGATGATCTAGTTTCTGAACGGGTCCCTGCCCCGTTTACTGATGCAATAAACGAATAAAAACCCTCCTCCTGAAAGATCTGCAGCAGGGACAGTAAGTACTCTTCTGTGGATTTTTACATATCTGACATTTTTCAGTCAAACATGTGTCACGGGTGTGGTTCTTTCCGATACCGGCGACTGCAGGAGGAGGGGAAAGAAAGACAGGCCTCGCCAGCAGGTGGTGATTAAAAGAAATAAAAACTTTATTAAAGAAATAAAACACATAAAACTACTAAACTAAAAAGTACTAAAATAATCCTAAAAGTCCAACCTAAAAAGTAATAAAAGAAAATGATAAAAAGGGCTAAAAGGGGCTTGCAGGGCTGGCAGTGGCCGGCGTCTCTCTCGGCGTCTCTCTCTCTCCGCTCTGTCCCGGGTTCATGGCGGCCGCTCCTCCCGGCAGCCGCCCTCCTGGCCATAGGCTCCCCCGGGACATCGCCACTGCTCCCGGGCCCGGGCAGTCACTCCTCCGGGCGGCCGCGCCTCTGGCCATAGGCCCTCCTTCGTAGGGTCCGCGGCCGCCCTCTGACTCCCGGGCCACTCTTCCACGCCGTCGCCGTTGCCTTCGCCACGCCGCTGCCTCAAGTCCCCCCCCCCAGCCGGGGGACTCACGTCCTCCCCCGGCTGCGCCTCCTGGACCCAGTCCTCCTTAGTCCTTCAGCTCCAGTCGCTTTCTCCCGCTCTTGTCCGCACACCGGCTTTTATTCTTTCCAGCCTTCAATTAAGTCAGGGGAGGAGTCCTTCTCCCCAGGTGCTGCCAATCAGTTCATTAAAAGCTCCCACTAGCTTGGGAATAAAAACAGGGTTAAAACCACACAAAAAACCATAAAAAGCATGCTAAAAACCAAGCTAGTGGGCAGAGTCCAGTCTCTGGCAGCACCTGGTTGTTCACCCTGTGACACATGTACTGGACGTAACTGGTGCATATAAGGCTTTCTGTTGTTCGATGATGATGATGATGATGATGAAGTCTGGCGTGGTTCCGACGCTGCTCCTGTTCTGGGTGATGCTAGCTCAGTGCTGGACATCCCTTTACAGCAGAAACTGACCCTGGACCAGCAGATTTGGACTTTTCCGGTTCCACATGTGGAGTTGTGCTTGTTTTATCACCGGACTTCATCTCCTCCTCTTCCTGCTGAGGTCAGCGCTGTGAAACACGCTGGTGACCTGCGTTAGACTGTTTAAAGCTGTAATTACCACTGAATCTTTCTCTGCTGCAGCGATCTCAGGTGGGAGTGGGGAGGCCGCTAAGTTTCCTCCGTCCAACACCAGATGAGTGTTAAATTCAGCCATGCTGTACTGACGAAGAAACCTGACAGGATTCTGGATTTCTGCAGATGAAGATATTCTGCGAGCAACCTGTGGAAGCGGACAGACGAGGAAACTGGCAACCAAACCTCCCAGTATGCAGCGCAGATGTGCCTCCAACAGTAACTGCGGTGGAGTTATTAATGGAGCCGCTCGGTCACCGTGAGGTTAATGCTGAAAGGGGATCGTCTCAGTGGGAGACCCGGGGCTCGGATCCAGCATGAATATAATTCATTGTTGTCTCTTTATCAATGCGGAGCCTTCACCGGGCGAGAACGTCTCCCAGGCCTGATCCTCCACGCCGGCCTCGTGCTGCTCTGCTTGTTTGTGGTGAGAGTTTTTCTCCGGGTCCTCGGAGGACCAGCGAGCACACACTGCAAAAACTCAAATCTTACCAAGTAGGTTTTCCCCATTTCTAGTCAAAATATCTCATCACAGTCAAAATAAGACAAAATTACCGAAAGAGAAACATTTCAGTGAGATATAGCAACTTGTTTTCAGGAAATCTTCAAGCATCTTATTTCAAGAAATCTTATCAAGAGAGTTTTGCTTGTTCCATTGGCAGAATTACTTACAAGCAAAAAATAATTTTTTTTTTACTTGTAAGTCGCCAAGATTTTTTTTTCTTTTTTGCTTGAAATAAGAAAAAAAAAAAATTCTGCCAATAGAACAAGGAAAATTTTCTTGACAAGATTTCTTTAAATAAGATGCATTGCCGTAAACAAGATCTTATATCTTGCTGAAATGTTTCTCTTTAAGTAATTTTGTCTTATTTTGAGTGTGATTTAGATATTTTGACTAGAAATGGGGAAAATATTCTGGGTAAGATCTGAGTTTTTGCAGTGCAGGACCAACTGCTGGACTTGCTCAGCGTCATTAAGGCGTCGTGTTGAGCCGACGAGGCAGATGATGGATAAACTTGGACCGAGCTCAACCCCTGCCTGGTCACATTCCTCAACCTGTGATTTATTCTGGATCCTGGTGATGGAAGCGAGACGCATGCTGAAAACGCCTCACACCCCACGATCCAAGAAAGGGCGACGGTTCCTCCTACAGGTTCTGTTGCTGTGATGAAATGGAAACCTGAAACGGAAGTGAATCACATTCACCTGAAAAAAAAAAAAAAAAAAACTTCTGCTTTTCTGAATCAACAAGATCATTTTTTAAAGAATAAATGGTTCAAAATGTTGTTTTTCTGAATGGATGAGCACGCTGCTGTGCTTATACCAGATGATCTGTGGCTGTGGGGACTGCAGGTTTCTTTTAAGCCAGAAATGCTTCTGTTTCCTCCAGAGAGGCTCCAACATGTCCTGTACGCTGGCCGAGGCCGCGGATCTGCTTTAGTTTCAGGAAATAATGTTCCCAGTGAGGGAGGACCTGGATCTTTGACATTTTAACACTCATTTTCTTCTTAATCTGATTTTGTTGGTTGACATTTGTAATTGTTGCACATTTTCGTAGTTTAAATGTCCCATATTTTTCAGTTTTCCCTCCATCTGAAACAGTTCTCTGATATCTTCATGTAATCCAGGAGTCGTGGTGTGATCAGATCCGTCCTCAGTTCCAGCTTCAGCCGCACCTCTTTTTCCTCCTCTGAGTGCGTCAGCAGCTGCAGCAGCGTCATGGTTTCTGGTCTCTACGGTGTTGTGCAGGACGGCATGCTCGTAGATCCTCTCTGAAGCCAGAGACGTCTCAGTCTGGGAAGCGGAGTGGGCTAATTAATCAGGTCTGGAAGTGGACGGTGGTCCAGACTGGAGTGACCATCCAGTGACGGATGAATAAAATGTGGAAGTCAATGCTTCATTTTAAAGTCTTAAACCCACATTGTAACTTTTCTACCTTTAAAAATCTGCATTTCTGACTCGTTTTGATGACATACCAACATTCATTATGCAGATTTTCGAGCCGTCACTGCCCAGAGGCTCAGAAACAGCAGTGCGTAACTTTTCCATCGGGGATGCGGCCGTGACTGTAAAGTTCAATGAACAGTCAAGTTTCTCAGTTTGAGAACTTTAATGAAAATCGAGTCGGGAACACATAGCTACAGGTCTGCGCACACTGGGTCTCATTCATGAAACGTCAGCAGAGCCAATTTGTGTGTAAACGGTTAGTCGACGTAAATTTACGCGAATCTCGCATTCATCAACATTTTAGAAGCTCCGCTCTGTTCGTAGCTAACAAACTCTACACATGCTCTCCACTGTGTGTAGTGCTTGTGTAAATTTACAAACACATAAATAATGCTTGGCCCGGTTGTAAACTACAATTTCAATTCATATTGTGCTCTGTTATGGACAGATTCAGTTGAAAATCCCCCCCCCCCCCCCCCCCCCCACACACACACAGGCAGGATGTTTTATACATATTTTTTTAAATGATGTTAATTCAGAAATAGATTTTTGTACTTTTTTTTGCAAAAAATATCTTGTGAATTCAGAGAAACAGAACTTTTGTGTGAATTCTCATTAAATCAGAAAACGATTTTATTTTTTGTAAAAAATTGTGTCAATTCAGAAAAGCAAAGATTTTTGTAAAAATTATTTTAATTCAGAAAGTTTTTTTTTGCTAAAATTATTTTTTTCATTCAGAAAAAATGTTTTATTTATTCTTTTGTGAAAAAGAAATCTTAAATCTGAAAAACAGGACGTTTTTATATGTTTTTTTTTTTTAAAAATATCTTGTTAATTTAGAAAACAATGTTTTCAACAAAGTTGGGGTTAATTCTCCAAGTTTATGGCAACAAGTGCAAAAGGAAATATGACCCTGAAGAAGGGGAGATACTAGGGAAGACACCAATACAAATGTACTATAAAAAAATAAGTATGATAAAAAAATAAAGATAATCCAGCAGATATCCGTGCAGAGCCTCTGAAGAGTCCGGTTCATGAGAACATGGTCGAGCTGCTGAACAGATGAAACTGTCTGCAGCTCTGACATGTAAACGTACGAGCTGCTACTCTGTGACACGATGCCAATGAGGAGCTGCTGTGATCCTGTCCAGCTGCTACAATCCCAGTAAAATGTGACTTGAACAAAAAGAGGACATAAGACGAGACATTAATGCAGCTTTAGTTCTCATCAAGCTGCAGCGGCTGCAGATGTTCTGCTTGGTTCGTTCAGAATATTTAACACCGTATGAAATAGTGGTGTTTGCTGCTGTTATTGTTGACTTCAGGAATGAAAACTAACCTCACTGCAGATGAAAATAATTCTGAATCAGAGTTATGTGTGTCTGCAGTCCTGCAGCATTGGAACACTGCTGAACAGTCCTGCACATCAGGAACTGCAGCCTGATGTGCGCACCGCTGCTTATTTGCTCCTGCTTTTCAGACGTACTAAAAATGTATGCAAAAACAACCAGGTGCAGTCCGTATCACACTTGATAAATGCTTTCCTAGTGATAAATAATACATTTACATTTTCTCCTCCCAACCAGCACAATGCGTGCAAACACTCCGTATTGCACACTCATTGCAGCAGACGTACTAACTGGAAGCAGATGCACTATTTTGCACCTTTGAAAGGCGCAACCCTTCCTGCACACTGTTAGTAAATTAGTTTGTCCTTTTTTTTGCATGTGTGCAATGAGTTTGCAGACGTTTTTGTACACACAGACCTTTGATAGATCCGGCCCTATGTCTGATCCTCCAGAGACAATTTCAGGCTCTGTAAATACCGAGACGCTGATTTCAGTGAGGAATCACAGCAAGCAGTGCCGACATTCGTAATGGTGTTCTTTTAATTCTGGTGTGTAGGTGGCCTCGGGCGTGTGTGCATGTGTGCTAGAAGCTTTTTCTTCCCTCTGAGCTGTAGACGACATCCAGACTCTCCTGGTACGTGTGCATTATGTCTCTTATCACCTTTACTCTGACAGACTGCAGACAGTCGTGCATGTGTGTGTGTGCGTGTGTGTGTGTGTGTGTGTGTGTGTGTGTGGGGGGGGGGGGGGTTGTAATGTAGTAATTTTGGCTGTGAAAAGACATGAATAATATCCCCCACATGGTTGGCGAGTTGACCAGCCTGTAAACTTTACGGGCACCCACATGGCAGAATAACTGCAGAAATGCTGAAAAAGGTGGTTTTTTGTGCTTCTGTTTTCAAGCTTTTCCAATTAGCCTGCAGATATGACTCGCACAGCAGGTTTTAAGCTTTTGCAGTTTTAGAAAACTCCTCAGCCAAGAACTCTTTTTTTCCACAGTCTTGAGCCAAATCAGCTAAGATCACCCAGTTTCCCCCTTTTCTTCCTTTAAATAAGCTTAAAAAGACACAGTCTGCAGAGTCCGTGCACCACATGGGAATATCATTTCCTTTCTAAACCTTCTCAAGCCTTATAGCTTCTTCTTTGATGTGATTACTTTGGTTGGTGGTCAATTTGGAAAGACAACATTGTACAGAAATCCATGCTCTGTTGAAATGTATGTGCCATTAAAACCTCCAAAAGCCTAAACTTCCTGAGTTTAGAGTTCATTTCAGCTTCAAACGGCAAAAAACAAACACTTGATTCGGGCCGGAGAAAGTATTTATGTGTGATGAGTCATTTCGAAAGCACAGCTGGGGGTTAAAACACGCTGGATGTTTGGCTACTGTAATCCAACATATGTCAGGATGTTGAGACATGCCTTGTAGGAAGAGACGGTTCAAAAGTTCAGGAAATAGTGAATGTCTGAAAGCAACACATTTGTGGGGTAATGAGGCCACAAACTGACAGCTGCAGCACTGTTTACAGTCGCCGTGCAGTTTTACTGGAATCTGAAACAACTTTTAACATCAGATCATCTACAGAAGAGCCAGATGGAAACGCACGAAGATGACTTCCAGGTCAGAAAAGAAAAATCACAAAAAACAGGATTTAACACTGTAACAAAACGTACAAGTGCAACAAGAGAAAAGCCTGCAGAGCATCAGAGGTCCAAGACATCACCGAGACCAGGAGCCAAGACATCACCGAGACCAGGAACCGGTCAAGACCAAGACATCACCGAGACCAGGAACCGAGTCAAGACCAAGACATTACCGAGACCAGGAACCAAGACATCACCGAGACCAGGAACCGAGTCAAGACCAAGACATCATCAAGACCAGGAACCGAGTCAAGACCAAGACATTACCGAGACCAGGAACCGAGTCAAGACCAAGACATTACCGAGACCAGGAACCGGGTCAAGACCAAGACATCACCGAGACCAGGAACCAAGTCAAGACCAAGACATCATCAAGACCAGGAACCGAGTCAAGACCAAGACATTACCGAGACCAAGAACCAAGACATCACCAAGACCAGGAACCGAGTCAAGACCAAGACATTACCGAGACCAGGAACCGAGTCAAGACCAAGACATCACCGAGACCAGGAACCAAGACATCACCGAGACCAGGAACCGAGTCAAGACCAAGACATTACCGAGACCAGGAACCGAGTCAAGACCAAGACATCACCTGAGACCAGGAACCGAGTCAAGACCAAGACATCACCGAGACCAGGAACCGAGTCAAGACCAAGACATTACCGAGACCAGGAACCGAGTCAAGACCAAGACATCACCGAAACCAGGAACCGGGTCAAGACCAAGACATCACCGAGACCAGGAACCGAGTCAAGACCAAGACATCACCGAGACCAGGAACCGAGTCAAGACCAAGACATCACCGAGATCAGGAACCGAGTCAAGGCGAAGACATCACCGAGACCAGGAACCGAGTCAAGACCAAGACATCACCGAGACCAGGAACCGAGTCAAGACCAAGACATCACAGAGACCAGGAACCGGGTCAAGACCAAGACATCACCGAGACCAGGAACCGAGTCAAGACCAAGACATCACCGAGACCAGGAACCGAGTCAAGACCAAGACATCACCGAGATCAGGAACCGAGTCAAGACCAAGACATCACCGAGACCAGGAACCGAGTCAAGACCAAGACATCACCGAGACCAGGAACCGAGTCAAGACCAAGACATCACCGAGACCAGGAACCGGGTCAAGACCAAGACATCACCGAGACCAGGAACCGAGTCAAGACCAAGACATCACCGAGACCAGGAACCGAGTCAAGACAAAGACATCACCGAGATCAGGAACCGAGTCAAGACCAAGACATCACGAGACCAGGAACCGAGTCAAGACCAAGACATCACCGAGACCAGGAACCGAGTCAAGACCAAGACATCACCGAGACCAGGAACCGAGTCAAGACCAAGACATCACTGAGACAAGGAACCGAGTCAAGACCAAGACATCACCGAGACCAGGAACCGAGTCAAGACCAAGACATCACCGAGACCAGGAACAGAGTCAGACCAAGACATCACCAAGACCAGGTACCAAGACATCACCGAGACCAGGAACCGAGTCAAGACCAAGACATCACCGAGACCAGGAACCGGTAAAACCAAGACATCACCGAGACCAGGAACCGAGTCAAGACCAAGACATCACCGAGACCAGGTACCAAGACATCACCGAGACCAGGAACCAAGACATTACCGAGACCAGGAACCGAGTCAAGACCAAGACATCACCGAGACCAGGAACCGAGTAAAGACCAAGACATCACTGAGACCAGGTACCAAGACATCACCGAGACCAGGTACCAAGACAAGACCAAGACATTACCGAGACCAGGAACTGAGTAAAGACCAAGACATTCCTGAGACCAGGAACCGAGTCAAGACCAAGACATTACCGAGACCAGGAAACGGATTGTGGCAGGACGAAGGAGGGCCCAGGCGGGAATTGAACCACAGGCTCCAGGGTGAGAGTCATGCGTGCTAACCAGTCAGCCAAAGGGACATCCCCTTCGCCAAGTAGCCAGGGAACATGAACACTCGGAGGCATAGTGACAGGACTGTCAACTGCCACATTTCTCCCCCTCTTTTCACAAGCACGTCCTCGTGCTCCACGTAGGCTGCCACCTATCCAGAATCCATGGACCCACCCCTAGTGCTACATGGATCCCAGACATTACCAAGCACCAGATTGTGGCAGGACCAAGAGAGGGCCCGGGCCAGGGATTTGAACCACAGGCTCCCGGGTGAGAGTCATGAGCTCTAACCAGTCAGCCAAAGGGACATCCCCTTGGCCAAGTAGCCAGGGAACATGAACACTCGGAGGCATAGTGACAGGACTGTCAACTGCCACAGGAGATAGGACCAAAACAATAGACCAGGAACTGAGACAAGACCAAGACATTACCAAGACCAGGAACCGAGTCAAGACCAAGACATTACCAAGACCAGAAACCGAGTCAAGACCAAGATATTACCGAGGCCAGGAACGGAGACAAGACCAAAACATTACTGAGACCAAGAACTGAGACAAGACCAGGACATTATCCAGACCAAGAACTTAGAAAAGACCAAGGGGCGCCTCTGCTATGTGCGTGCGGGTGTGTGTGTCAGTAGAGGTGTATGTGTGGGGGTGGGGGGTTGCGGGGTGGCCGGGTCTTTTCCACGCCGGGTGCCTGCCCTGCCCGGCCGCTGTGTCGGTTGGGACTGACCTGCACGAATGATCTTGTGCGGGTTGGTCTCGCCTGGTCTGGGGGCTGGGTGCGGTGGACTTGGGGGGGGGGGGGAAGATTGGATATGGGGGGGGTGTATGGGGGGGGGCAGGGGGATGTGTGTATGGTTGCCTGTGGGAGTGTATGGAGACAAAGGGATGGGTGAAGGTGCATGGGAGATAAATGTTTGAGTGTGGGAGGGGTGGTGCATTGGTGGGGTTTGTGTGTATCGGGTTGGAGGGGTTTGGGTGGGGAGCGGGGATGGATCTGTAAAAGGATCGGATGCGGGGCAGCTGAGTGAATGAGGGAGGTGTGTGGGTGGGTGAATGGGCGGGGGTTCTGGCGGGGTTGAAGGATTGTGTATGTCACGGCCTGGGTGGGGGTGCGGGCTTGGGTTTAGAGAGGGGGGGCATGGGTACCAGGGGGGCGGATGTACGGGGACTAGCTGGCTATGCAGGAGGGGTGGGAGGAGGATGGGGGAGTGTTGACGGGGGTAAAGTTGTGGGTTGTTTGAGGTAGGGTGTGGGGGTGATAGGATAGAGAGGGGGAGGAAAGGGGAGGGAGAAAAAAAAAAGCAGCTCTGCGTGCCTCTTGGGGGGTTTGCAGGGCCTGGGGATGTTGGGCTGGTGACTCTGGCCCCTCCGCCGACCTTTTCCGCTCCCGTCCCTTTTCCCCCCTCCCTGGCCTGGGGTGGTCGGGCGCCCCCAGGGGCCGAGGCTGGCCCCTCTGTGATGAATGCCGGCCGCCTGGCCGTGAGGGCGGCCATGCCTGCCCCCTTCTGCCCTGGGGGGATCCCGGGAGGCAGGGGTACCTAATGCCAGTAACGGCTCATCTTCCAGGGGGAGAATTCATACCCCCCTAGGCTCCCTTCCAAGACCTCTTTCCCCCTGCTCTACCTCACACACACACACAGTAGGTTTTGGGGGAGGTGTGTTAAAGGGGGGGGGAGGGGGGGAGGGCAAAAAAGAGTTTTTTTGTTCAACAAAAAAAGAGATACTCCCCACTATAAATAAAAATAAAAAAACAAAAAAAAAAAAAAAAAAAAAAAACACAACCAAATCAAAAGGGGGGGATATAATATGTGGAAGGAAAGGGGGGGGATGGGGGGTGGAACCCTTACTCTACCCCACTCCCAAGAATAGGAATTGCCCTCCTCATTAATTAAAAGAAAAAAAATCTTAAACAAACAAATGGGGTGGGGACAGGGCACACCCCTCCCGGGCGCTACTGGGAAGAGGGGGAGTAGTGGCTGTTTCACGCGCTAGTGGTCAAGGCCGGCTGCATTGCGGGGGATCTGCTGGCCCGGGGGATGCCTGGCCTGCTGTGTCCGGGGGTGGGGGTGGGGGGGTGGGGGGGGGGAACGTGTTGGGGGCTTGGAGCTCGCGGCTCCTTCCCGGGCCGTGTTGCCACTCAGGAGGCACGGGGGCATGGGCAAGAGCGAGGTGGGTATGTGAGAATAATGAATGAGAGTGTGAAAGAGGAAATGTGGGAGGGAGGAACTTGGGCTGGAAGAGGGAGGAGATGTGGGTAAGTGGTTGGAGGAAAGAGGGATGGAGGAAGGAGGGGCATGCTCGTGAGTGTCTAGTAGGGATGGTCGTGAGGGGCTAAAGGAAGGAAGGGCGGGAGTGTGATAGGTCAGAGGGATGGGTGGGGCTGGACATGTAAGGGGGGGGGGACTGTATGGGGTATAGGGAGGTGGGGGCGTATGTGTGGGGTGGAGGGAGGGGTTGGTGCAGTTATGTGGGGGGAGCGCATGTGTGTGTTAGAGGGTATGAGGAGGTGGGGGTAGGTGTGGACGGTAGAGGGAGGAGAGTGTTGGGGGTGGAGGGAGGAGTGAGTGTGGGTATGTAAGGTCAGAGAGCGGAGTGGGTGGGTGTATGTATGTGTGGGGGGGAAGTACATGGGGGTGTTGGGAACTGCGACAAGACCAACACATTACTGGGGCCAGGAACGGAGACAAGACCTAGACATCACCGAGACCAAAAACTGAGAAAAGACCAAGGTGTTTCCAAGACCAGAAACCGAGACAAAACCAAGACATTACCGAGGCCAGGAAATGAGACAAGACCAAGAAATTACCAAGTTCAGGAAAAGAGACAAGACCAAGACATTACCCAGACCAGGAACCGAGTCAAGACCAGGCAATCCCCGACCAGGAACGGAGACAAGACCAAAACATTACAGAGACCAGGAACTGAGACAATACCAAGACATTACCAAGACATTACCATGACAAGACCAAGACATTACCGTGACAAGACCAAGACATTACCGAGACCAGGAACCAAGACAAGACCAAGATGTTAACAAGACCAGGGAGCGAGGCAAGACCAAGATGTTAACAAGACCAGGGAGCGAGACAAGACCAAGACATTCCAAAACCAGAACCAAGACAAGACCAAGACATTACCGAGAACAAGAACTGAGACCAGACCAAAACATTACCAGAACAAGAATTGAGACAAGACCAAGGTGTTTTCCAAGACCAGGGACCGAGACAAAACCAGGGTGTTTCAGAGACCAGGAACCGAGACAGAACCAAGACATTACCGAGGCCAGGAACTGAGACAAGACCAAGACATTATTGAGCCCAGGAATGGAGACAAGACCAAGACATTCCCCAGACCATGAACAGAGACAAGGCCAAGACATTACCGAGACCAGGAACCAAGACAAGACCAAGATGTTAACAAGACCAGGAACCGAGACAAGACCAAGACGTTAACAAGACCAGGGAGCGAGACAAGACCAAGACATTAGCAAGACCAGTAACCAAGACAAGACCAAAACCTTACCGAGACCAGGAACCAAGAAAAGACCAAGACATTACCGAGACCAGGAACCAAGACTAGACCAAGATGTTAACAAGACCAGGAACCGAGACAAGACCAAGACGTTAACAAGACCAGGGAGCGAGACAAGACCAAGACATTAGCAAGACCAGTAACCAAGACAAGACCAAAACCTTATCGAGACCAGGAACCAAGACAAGACCAAGATGTTAACAAGACCAGGGAGCGAGACAAGACCAAGACATTACCGAGACCGGGAACCGAGAAAAGATCAAGACATTTCAGAGACAGGACCGAGACATTGTATAAGACTGGGTAATGTCTTGGTTTCTCGTCTCAGTGGTGTGGTCTTGACTACAACACTCATGAAAACAGCATGTAATGTACATTTATATTTCTATATGAGTTATTTTTCTTGTTAATTCATTGATTTTCCGTAATGCATGTCCAATCTTAAAAATTCCAACTGTATGGGGTAGCTAGTGTCTAAAATAAGAAGGAAAAGTGGTTTGGAAGCAGCTTGGGGTCTGTGTTAATGCTTGAGTGTTGCCTGGTTAAAGCATGGGGGTGGCCAGTGATTATTCATTTAATCCGCAGATCTCCCTCAAAGACACACGCCCATTATTACTTTTAAAATGAGGATCAGTTATCATAAACTCTAAAAGTCAACCTGCTAAGACTGAGGACAATTATGACATACTGTAAACCCAAAAGTAATCTGTAAATGGAGAAAAGAGAGTAAGAGGGTGTCTGCTTTCACTTCGTTTGTGCTTTCAGCTAGCTTGCTAGCACTAGCAGCCAGCTAAATGCTACATGTGAAACAGCATTTAACTCTACTAATGGGCCTTTTCCATTGCAGCTGCACAGGGCGCGGTACACACAGTACAGCACCACATGCTAAAGACGACCAGTACAGTTTTTGTTTCCACACAGGAGAAGCAGTAGTCTGCTACCTGGAAGTGGGTGGAGTAGGCATGGTCGAGACTGCCGTGACATCACTGCCGTGCCACGTGGTGGTCAGCAAAGTAAAAACAACAATGGTGGCGTTGATGATATGGAGGTGTTACTGCTGTTTTTGCTTTCTCTGAGGCTTGTAGTCACTGAAAACAGAGCCAGATATTTTTAGGAGAGGTGAGGGGAAACACGTATGACAACAATTTCCTTTGACCAATCAGTGGAGAGTTGTCAGGTACGTCACGCTCTGTGTAGGTTTAGCACAGTTAGAGCTAGCTCTGAAACAGGAGCTGAAAATCGTAACGGCTTGTAACAGGTTTTCCCAGAGGAAACACCAATAATGCATGCAGTACTCATAACACCACAACACACTAGTAACAGAACAGAACGTGCCAGTCTGAAAATGCCGTGAAGACACCAATATGTGTCGGGTGATGGTATTGAAAGTGATATTTGGTCACCTCACGGCTGCTATCCAGGCTATTCGGTGTCTCTTCGTTAGCTCACATATCCGAGCTCCCTGGCTTTGCATTGTAAATGAGAACAAACTAAGTCACCACTGCATTAGAGTAGAGGCCCAAACGGTCCGATTGAGACCGATTTCACTTGCACAAGTCTAGTGTTTATTTTCAGGGGAAAACTCTGGATTCTACTTTCAAAGGTGTCATCACCCGGAAATCCCACTTTTTCACATTAAAACATGTGTATTGGAACAGGACCTCAGTTATAACGTGCCAGAAATTCTAGAAAGTGAAAGTAACTTCGTCTTTGAGTGCGGGCTCTCTCTTCTCACCTGAATCGGCAACAAGCACGCGCTCTCCACAGTACGCCGTTTGGATTTCTTTCTCCCATTGACGTGAACTAGAGAGGCTGCGAGCTGATAAGCTAGCGTCTTTAGCACCACCTGAAGGCAGCTGATTACCTGCCACGGAGTAGACCAGCCTTGTCAGAAAGGACGCCGGCGACAAGGAAGAGGAGGAGGAGGAGGGGGGAGATTGCCATGCTGAGTTGCCTCGGCAGAAATTCAGCAGTTTTCAGTGTAACAGGAGGGACAGCTTTACCAGGGAGCAGTGGATTATATTTATCAGTGAGGATGTGCAGTCGGTAAGTGTTGCTGCTGTGTAACTTATTATCTTTTGTGTCAGAGACCAGTAAACGGTGGTAGACGAGCGGACAAGCTGCTAATGTAGCTACAGAAGCTAACAGTGTTTGGTTAACTTCACGTCAGACGTCCGCTCCTTATATCCATCAGAGTCCAGCCCTTTTACTCCACGGATCCTCTCCATCAACCACACCGTTACGTTTTTATCACGTTTTTCTCTGCTTGGACATCATTTCCTTCACCTGCTCTGTCCTGATAAAACTTTGTTTTGGCTTTGACGTTTGCCTCGTGAACGCGCTCACAGACAGGTCTGATTCTCGTGCGTATTATCACCACAAACAAAAGTTGGGGATTAAAAGAGGTAAAAATGAGCTCATTAAATTTTCCTCCCTTCTAGCTAGAATTAAAAATTCATTTGAAGATAATTCAAGAAGGATTGTGTTTGTAAAACAGCAGGTTATGACACCTTTAAACTGATGAGTCATTGTGTAAAATGTCGTAGGCTTTTGGAGTCAGGTGTGTTGGAGCAGGGAGGCACAGAAAACCTGCAGGACAGCGACCTCAAACACCGACTTTGGACAGCCCGGTCACAAGTAAACGATTGTTGATTAAAAGATCTCACCTATATCATTGGCTGTTTGTGTTTACATGTTTATCTGACGATAAAATATCCCCTAAAATCTAGACTCTTTAACAAAAAGAGGTCTTGATTTGTGCCATTTTCCAACAAATAATAAATAATACAAATACAGGTGGGTTTTATTTTTATACAAATAATAAAACCCTGTAAAATCCAGAAAAATTGCAGGTGTTGAACCTTCTTACCAGGAAAACACCCACATCCCCCATGGGTGTGAAGCCCTGATGATGGTGGACAGCTGGAGGCATGGAGGGAAATGAAGTCAAAGCCACAGCCAGTGTAAGGAAACATTATTCTGATTCTAACTTTCTCTGCTGGACATCGCTGCTGAAACTGGGACATGCAACAGGTCAATGAGCCCAAACCAAACAGTAAGTCTGCAACTGAAGGTCTGAGAAAACAAGAATGAAGGTGATGCAACGACCCGGGTAAACTTGAGACCTGGTGGAAAAGCTGTGGTGGGAACGTAGATCTGCAGCATCCACGAGAAAGACAGAAGAGGACTGTTTCAGGGATTCGTTTCTGAAGAAGCAGCTTCTTCAACTTCTGACGGATCTCAAGACCATGAGCCAGATAAAGGAAAAGAGTTTGATTTTATATCACAATATTTCTGTTTTGATTTTTTATAATATAAATAGGTTATTTATGCACCAGGCTGCGTCATGCAGGTCATACGTCAAGCCAGTAGAGGTCAGTCTCAACCATTCCAGCTTCCATAACATCTGAACCCTAAAGTGTGTGGTCATTTAACCCCCTGATGAGAGAAACCTTCATGTGGAAACCAGATCACCAGCAGCATTTGGAGAGTGAAAACAGAGATGTTAACAGCTGCAGACAGGTTGAACTGAGCAATCTTAAAGCTTTGCAAACAACTATCCATTATTTAGATCATCTAAGTAAGTTGTAGGAGATGGTCACCACATGTATCTGCAGTTTAACCTGCTGATGAGATAAACTGCTGGATAAAGTAACATCAGCTGATGTTAAGCTTTCATCAACTTTTAACAGCTGCTACTGGGTGCAGATTGAACGTAAAAATGTGAAAACTGTCTTTATTGTAGTTCTATTGCCTTGGGCAGATAACACGGGACTATATCAGCATGAAGAGACCTACAAATAAGCGTGTACTGTCCTGTATGTTTGTATGTTTGGAACGGGAGATGCTCATCACGAGTTGGAACGGGAGATTCTCATCGTGATGAGGTGGAACGGGAGATTCTCATCACGATGAGGTGGAATGGGAGATTCTCGTCATGATGAGGTGGAACGGGAGATTCTCATCATGATGAGGTGGAACAGGAGATTCTCATCACGATGAGGTGGAACGGGAGATTCTCATCACGATGAGGTGGAACGGGAGATTCTCATCACGATGAGGTGGAACGGGAGATTCTCATCACGATGAGGTGGAACGGGAGATTCTCATCACGATAAGGTGGAAGGGATTTCTCATCACGATGTGGTGGAACGGGAGATTCTCATCACGATGAGGTGGAACGGGAGATTCTCATCACGATGAGGTGGAACGGGAGATTCTCATCACGATGAGGTGGAACGGGAGATTCTCATCACGATGAGGTGGAACGGGAGATTCTCATCACGATGTGGTGGAACGGGAGATTCTCATCACGATGAGGTGGAACGGGAGATTCTCATCACGATGAGGTGGAACGGGAGATTCTCATCATGATGAGGTGGAACGGGAGATTCTCATCACGATGAGGTGGAACGGGAGATTCTCATCACGATGAGGTGGAACGGGAGATTCTCATCACGATGAGGTGGAACGGGAGATTCTCATCACGATGAGGTGGAACGGGAGATTCTCATCACGATGAGGTGGAACATAGATTCTCATCACGATGAAGTGGAACGGGACATTTATACGATGGGTGGAACGGGAGATTCTATAGGATGAGGTGGAACGGGATTATACGATGAGATGGACGGGAGATTCATTGATGTGGTAGAACGGCAGATTCTCATCACGATGAGATAGAACGGGAGGTTCTATACGATGAGGTGGAACGGGAGATTAACGATGAGATGGAACGGGAGATTCTCATACGATGAGATGGAACGGGAGATTTCATACGATGAGATGGAACGGGAGATTATACGATGTGGTAGAAGGGAGATTTATATGATGTTATGGAACGGGAGTTTTATACGATGTGGTGGAACGGGAGATTTTATCATGATGAGGTGGAACGGGAGATTCTCATCATGATGTGGTGGAACGGGAGATGCTCATCACGATGAGGTGGAACGGGAGATGCTCATCACGATGAGGTGGAACGGGAGATGCTCATCACGATGAGGTGGAACGGGAGATTCTCATCACGATGAGGTGGAACGGGAGATTCTCATCACGATGAGGTGGAACGGGAGATTCTCATCACGATGAGGTGGAACGGGAGATTCTTATCACGATGAGGTGGAACGGGAGATTCTCATCACGATGTGGTGGAACGGGAGATTCTCATCACGATGAGGTGGAACGGGAGATTCTCATCACGATGAGGTGGAACGGGAGATTCTCATCACGATGAGGTGGAACGGGAGATTCTCATCACGATGTGGTAGAACGGCAGATTCTCATCATGATGTTATGGAATGGGAGATTCTTATCACGATGAGGTGGAACATCAGATTCTCATCACGATGAAGTGGAACGGGAGATTCTCATCACGATGAGGTGGAACGGGAGATTCTCATCATGATGAGGTGGAACGGGAGATTCTCATCACGATGAGGTGGAACGGGAGGTTCTCATCATGATGAGGTGGAACGGGAGATTCTCATCACGATGAGGTGGAACGGCAGGTTCTCATCATGATGAGGTGGAACGGGAGATTCTCATCATGATGAGGTGGAACGGGAGATTCTCATCACGATGAGGTGGAACGGGAGATTCTCATCATAATGAGGTGGAACAGGAGATTCTCATCACGATGAGGTGGAATGGCAGATTCTCATCACGATGTGGTGGAAAGTGAGATTCTCATCATGAATCCGTAGAAACTGTGATGTCATCCTGTAAATCTGTAAATATATCTATCCAACACCTTGTTGGATCTATGAAACCAAGAATTAAAGCATCTCTGAAGGGGGAGGGGGGCTGACCTGGTACTAGCAGGTGGACCTGATAAAGGCAGGTACTTCAGGATAGTAAACTACCTTTACTGTAGCTCCACTTGTGTAGTGAACAAGCTTCAACCTAACTTGTCCTCAGGAAGTTTACTCACAGTCCACTGAACATCAGAGATGAAAGAGCAGATTTCTTCCTGTATTCTTTCCACATAAACATGGTTTCCCTCCGGACACATGAAGTTGCAGTAAGTATTTTGATTTTTCATATTATTCCTCCTCCCAAAAGTGACAGAAACTCCGTCCTTGAGTACTTGAACAAAACTTATCCCACCAGAAAAGTTCAGGTTTCTGGAACCAGCCTGAAAGTGTAAGAGTGGAACCAGGATGCTTTCAAAGACCTTTTCATAACTTTCCCCCTTGTAATATTTGCCCATGACATCACATTTCCAACGTCAGGCCCCGCTATATGATTCACAAAGACAGCAATCTGTCTGAATCAGACGACAGTTCAGAATTAGCTTCATGCACCAGAGAGCTGGCACCGCTTTGGTGGAAATACCCTAACAGAGGCTGGCCAGGAAAAGGCCTCCAAACCAGTCATGACGTAACAAATCCCACTCAGTGGCACACTCCTTCCACTTCAGACGAGCTGAAGGAGAAAAAACTTTCACTTTAACAATCAGGTAATTATTTCCAGGTGCAGGAACTGAAGCTGGTCAAACTGGACTTATATACAGAATGCAAAGGCTCTCTTTTCCTCAATGGTAATTATGGTAATTCTGGTTGATGTTTCTGCAAGGTGAATTCAGATCAACCAGAAGCTGCATGAGTGATCTCTGAGAACGTGTTGGCTGTGTAATGATTTAACATCCCAAGTGCTGCTGGGAACAATTATAACGTCATCATTTCCTCCATTTTAAATGGAGCAAAACCAGAAATGTAATAACATGCCGACAATATCCTAACGTTTTTGAGCCAGTAACAGGACAATTTGCAGTTAGTTTAGAAGTTATTGGCTGATTTTTGCCCACAGTGTGAAATGTAACATTGGTTTTAATAGAATATACAGATCTAGCGGATAACTTACTTAAAGGAGCTGTATCATGCTTTTCAAATGTTCCAAAAGTCAAATATAGGCATTTATAAGCTAGATATGTTCCTATGGTTATTATAGAAATTAATTTGGTGTTAAATATTTGTTTTTGGTGGCTTTTATTTTCCAACAGGGAAAAAAGGGGGGGGTGGGTGTTGAGCGGGGGGGTCTTCCAAAAAAAGGAGGGTGTTTTCCCATTTTTTTAAGGGGGCCCCGGGGGGAGAGTGTTTTTGCGGCGTTTCTTTTCCTTGGGATGGGGGGGGGGGGGGGGGGGGGGGGGCAACCCCGCAAAATATGTGTCTGAGCGCGCTGGTGGGGGGACAAGTGGAAAAATTAAAAAAAAAATGGGGTGGGTAGAGGTTTTTTTTATTAATATTATTGATAACGGGGGGGGTGTGGTATTCAATATAAAAAATAAAAATGAGTTATTTTATATCAGGTGTCTTGTAGATATGTTAAAAAGAGTGTTGTGTATGAGTGGATATAAAAAAAAAAATAAAGGAGGGGAAAAAAATATAAATTAGAAGGATTTCAAAAACAACGGGGGGGGGTAATTTTAAATTTAGTCGGGGGGTGGAGGTGTTCATTGGTGGGAATCGGGGGGGTAAAATTGTAAAATTAATTGGAAATTGGGATTTCGAGTCAAGAAAAAGTCTCAATGGGTCCAGTGTCTGTGAGGGGTATGGGTGTGGAAAATTGAAATTTCAAAGATGAGGGTATAGGGAGAGATGGGGAAGAAAAGAAAAATGAAAAAGTGGGGGGGGTAAAGTGTGTGTTGTATGTGGTGGTGGTGGCTAGGAATAAAATTAATGAGTGGTGGGGAAAAGGGGGTGGTTTTTCAGTAAAACAATTAAGTTCTAACAAAAAAATCACACATAAAAAAAGAGAAGTATGATTTTTTCCTATTGCTGCTGAAAATTTGAATTTTATTAAGTTGTGGTGGGGGTGGTGTAGGAGATCGGGGAGGTTTAGGGGGGGGGGGGGGGTGGGTGGTTAGGGGTGGGTGGGGGGGATAAAAATTAAAATTAATAAAAAAAATAAATAATTATAAAAAATAAATGAAAATGAAAGATTGAAAAGTTTGTTTGTCATGTGTTAAGTTGAGTCAGAGTAACTGAATTGAGTAACGAGGGAAATTGGTGATGGTGAGGGAGCAGGTTTCCCACGCTGCAAAAACTCAATGACCAAGTAGATTTTTCTAATTTCTAGTCAACATGTCTCATCACACTCAAAATAAGACAAAATAGGGGATTATCACGCTTACCGGAAGTTCCCGGATTTTGGGCACTTCCTCTTCCGGGCCATGTTAACGACAGCCGTTCCTGCTCTGTTATACTGTTTAAATCGGATAAACTCCAAACATACTCAAGTTTTCATTCCAGACTGAAATGATACAAAGGAAGAAGTGGATCAAAGCGATCGATTCGCCGCGGTGAAGGGCCGAACTTTATAATTAAACACACGTTTGTTTGTCGCCAGTGGGGCACAACACCGGCACTTCACAGCATGCTAGCATTAGCCAGCTAGCGTTTACTTACGTGCTTAAAATTGCGCGTCTTAAAACACCCAAACATCTGAAAATCGGGTCTGTACCTCCCCGTTTCCAGTGGAACAACTGGGGACTGCCAAGAAAGGAGACGCTTTCAGATGCTTGTGTTTTTTCAGCCGCACAAAGTTAGGCACGTTATCGAGCTGGCTAATACTAGCCTGCTAACACGACTGCGCAGTGCGCAGTCTGCTGGCCACAAACAAACGTGTCGTTTTATTATAAAGTTCGGTCCTTGACCGCGGCGAATCGGTCATTTTGATCCACTTTTTCCTTAGCATCACTTCAGTCTGGAATGAAAACTTGGCATTGGCGTTTATCCGATTTACAAAGTTTAACAGAGTAGTAGCTGGCGGACTTCTGTTAGCAGGTTAGCATTAGCCAGCTTGATGACGTGCCTAACTTTGTGCGGCTGAAAACACACAAGCATCTGAAGGCGTCTCCTTTCTTGGCTGGGAGATTGTTCCACTGGGAGTTGTTCCACTGGAAACGGGGGGGTACAGACCCAATTTTCAGATGTTTGTGTGTTTTCAGACGCAAAAAGTTAAGCACGTCGGTAAACGCTAGCTGGCTAATGCTAGCATGCCGGTGTTGTGCCCCACCGGCTACAAACAAACATGTTACGTTGTTTTACTATAAAGTTCGGCCCTTCACTCTGGAGAATCGCTTTGATCCACTTCCTCCTTAGTATCACTTCAGTCTGGAATCCGTGAAAATTTCAGTAGGGTTGGCGTTTATTCACGTTATCTACAAAGTAAAGCAGGGACATTGAACTGGGCCGGAAGTGGGCCCTCTAAGTGTTTCAAACCGGAAGTTCGGAACACGGAAGCGTGATAATCCCCTATTGACCTATGGCTACTCACTCACTCGGACAAACAGCATTCGGTGACGTCTCGGGAGATGACAGCTGTCAGACACGGGATCAGACAGAGACCATGACAAGATAAAAAAAAAGAACATTTAAAACAAAACAAACAAAACAAAACAGTTTCAGATTCTTCACGAGTCTGAAACTGTGAGTAGAAATCAGACCTGAAAAGTTTCTGGAATGTGACAAGTGTCACTCCCTCAGTTTCTTTCACAAACTGCTGCACGACTGCAGGTGTTGTGCCAAAAAGTGATCGTCTGTCAAAAAATGATTAACAGCCACGGGAGCGGAGTAGAGTCTGGTACTACACCACACCTGTACTACACCACAGCTGTACTACACCACACCTGTACAACACCACACCTGTACTATACCACAGCTGTACTACACCACACCTGTACGACACCACACCTGTACTACACCACACCTGTACTATACCACAGCTGTACTACACCACACCTGTACTACACCACACCTGTACTACACCACACCTGTACTATACCACAGCTGTACTACACCACACCTGTACTATACCACACCTGTACTATACCACAGCTGTACTACACCACACCTGTACGACACCACACCTGTACTATACCACAGCTGTACTACACCACACCTGTACTACACCACACCTGTACTACACCACACCTGTACTACACCACAGCTGTACTACACCACACCTGTACTACACCACACCTGTACTACACCACACCTGTACTATACCACACCTGTACTACACCACAGCTGTACTACACCACACCTGTACTACACCACACCTGTACTATACCACAGCTGTACTACACTACAGCTGTACTACACCACACCTGTACTACACCACACCTGTACTATACCACAGCTGTACTACACCACACCTGTACTATACCACACCTGTACTACACCACACTTGTACTACACCACACCTGTACTATACCACAGCTGTACTACACCACACCTGTACTACAACACACCTGTACTACACCACACCTGTACTATACCACAGCTGTACTACACCACACCTGTACTACACCACAGCTGTACTACACCACACCTGTACTATACCACAGCTGTACTACACCACAGCTGTACTACACCACACCTGTACTATACCACAGCTGTACTACACCACAGCTGTACTACACCACACCTGTACTACACCACACCTGTACTACACCACATCTGTACTATACCACACCTGTACTATACCACAGCTGTACTACACCACACCTGTACTATACCACAGCTGTACTACACCAGTACAGCTGTACTGTACTACTACACCACAGCTGTACTACACCACACCTGTACTACACCACACCTGTACTACACCACATCTGTACTATACCACACCTGTACTATACCACAGCTGTACTACACCACAGCTGTACTACACCACACCTGTACTACACCACACCTATACTACACCACACCTATACTATTTTTTCTCTCTTTTTTCTTCCTTTTTTTTTTTACACGCACAATCCCCCAACCCTTTAAGAAGAAAAACGTAAACAGAGCAGGGCTTCTTTTGAAGCCTCCATTTTTCGCCAAAAAAGGAAATGAAATGCGTCCAGGAAACAAATACCACCAAATTACGGGTCATTTCTGTCCAAATCACAGAGATGTCCATTCGCACTGGATTAGTATTATCAGAGGACCTCTGAGTTTAGCAAATTATAGTACGTAATTTGCGGGGCAATTATTACATCGCAAATCACAGACAGGACCGATTCACACTGGATTAAAATCACAGACAACCTCTGTAATTATTACAAATTACATGTGGTCCCTATATAATACTAATCCAGTCAGAATAAGGCTCATGACTGTACTATGAGTAAATACTTTTTATGTCTTTAAGTCATCACTGATCCCAAACAGTCTCTAACTCCCATTAAACAAAGCTGGAGCAGCAGTTTGAAAGTTCAGAGGGTTCTCACTTCACACACATTGTTTTGTCCTTTCAGGGACACCGTAGTAAAAATGGCAGCCTCTATTCATGTGCAGCCCCAGCAGGTAGATATTAATGACTCATTTTAAGAAAATAAACATAATAATTCTAGTGCAGCAATTAAACATCAATAGAAACAGTTTTGAGTACATTTTTCTGACTTTTTGATTTTTTTATACACTGTACCTTTAAGGCTGCATGTTCGCATTTTCTTTTTTATTTCTTAAGTAAAGCCAACTGGCTAGATTTTACAGTGTGGCTTTGCAATAATAATAGCATAATACTACTACTACTACTACTACTACTACTACTATACTACTAATAATAATAATAGAAACATGATTTCCACAAGATACAGGGAGGAAGGATTTTAGCAAACAAACGTTGTCACCCACGATTTCTGTATTTGTTTTTGTAAGTTATTTATTTTCTATTTGTAAATATATATATAATATGTGTGTATGTTGTTGACTGATTGCTAAGTGAGTGATGGAGATTGGGGAGGTTAAAATAAGCTTATGCTTCAACCTATCCCTTTTTTCAGACATGTTGGTGACATAAATTATCATTGTTATTATTATTATTTGTAGTTGTAGTAGTAGTATTATGTAGTATTGTTATGATTAGTAATGTAGTTTTGAATATTATTTGGATTATTCTCTTTGTTTCGTCCTTTTTTCTGTGCTTTTTGTTGACCTTCTTGTTTGTCGCTCCACATGTTCAAAATAAAACAAACAAAGAAACTCAAATCTAGCTGATAATATAATGATTAATAAAAAAGATTACATTTCTTTAAAATATATTTTGGCAGTTTTATGCTCCACGCTGAATTCTGTCTCGCTGTTGGTTGTCTGAAATTATTTGTTGCTCAAAATACTCATTAAGAATATTTAGGCTAAATGATGCCATTGCTGGTCATTACTACCAGGTTTGCTGTAATCTGGTAAAACCACAGTGTCTGGGAATATTTAAAGCTCCACCCAGAGTTGCGCTCTCTCTCTCTTCTCTCCCTCTCTCTCTTCTCTCTCTCTCTCTCTCTCTCTCTCTCTGTTTACATTCAGTCTGGATCAGCACGCAGGACCTGCCGGAGCTGGAGGACCTCTTCCCTGTTTTACCTGCCAGATCCTGGTTTATGGTCCCTGAACTGGATCAGGAGTCGGGACCAGCACGGATGATGCGTTTTGCGCCGCAGCCGTTCCCTGAAAGCAGACACGCGCGCCGCCAGAGATGGGCCCCGCTGCCGGACGTTCACCGACCCGCTCGTGGGGGAAATGCTGCCCTCGCGCCGCGCCGCTCCTACCTGTAGCTTTGGTGACTTTCATTCAGCTTTGCGCGGCTTTTAACTTGGACACGGAGACGCGCGTCGTCCTCGCGGGACCGCGGGGGAGTTACTTCGGTTATTCAGTGGAGTTCTTCGGAAACTCTTCCAGGTAAAGTCTTCAGCTTGACTCCGAGTTTTTCACATTTTAATCAGCACTTTGAGACATTTTAGCAGGACATTACATGTAATGTCTCCACTCATCTGTCCATCACGAGCCAGACGTCCTGCTGACACACGTCATCAGGACGTCTGGAGACACAAAAATGACATTTAAGGGTAAATTGTTCTCTTTTGAATTGATTGAGTCAAATGAGATGAAGCTGATCATTCACACACTTCCATGTCTTTCACACACACACACACACACACACACGCGCGCGCGCGCGCGCAGCACAGACTGGATTCCAGCCAAAGTATGATTGGAAACAGACATGTTGGTCCGTGTGTGTGCGCGCGCATGTGATTTTCAGAGAGAAGGGGGTTAACCCGCAGCAAAGGAAGAAAAACACACATCTTACTCAGAGTTTGGGTCCAAAGGGGCTTTTTTTTCTTGAAAGTTGTGGATGTGCTGAGTGAGATGAAGCCAAACATGCTCCTCCTCCTCCTCCTCCTCCTCCTCCTCCTCCTCCACAGACGCAACCTGCAGTCACATTTCCAGAAATGACTGATGTGTGGAGAGCTGGGGGGGGAGCTGGGGGCTCCACGGTGCTGCTGTAATGAGCTGGTCTTCAGGTTTAACTGCCTCAGGACTGAGCGCATCATCAGAGGTGCCTGGCATCAATCTGAGACTTTTTTTTAATGGTCTGGCGGAGAAAACATTTAAATAACTGCCTGTAGAAGAACAAACAGCGTCTTTTCATGTCTGACTTGCTTTAAAATCACTCTGAGCGAAATACAAAGTTATGAACCTTCCTAAAATGTTTCTTACGTTTTAAGCGTGATGGGACTACCGGTGGGGATTTCTGCTTTTATGCTGCGTGGGGGGGGAAAGGAGAAAAAAAAAAAGGGAAGGGGGGGGAAGAAAAAAAAAAAAAAAAAAAAAACTGGTACCTCTATTTCTGAGTGTGTAGGATTTAATGCACATCCTGTATGTTTTGTTTAAACAACTGTCATTAAGTCTGGCTTGTTAGTAGGGGTGGGAAAAAATATCGATACGCTGAAATATTGCAATATTTTCATATGCCGATATCAGATGGACATTTAAAAACGCGGTACCGATCTATTTAACTCACAAAATCTTGTGATATTTTGTAACAGAGTGATGAAATTTCCCAAGAATTAACAAAATCTTGCGTGATTTCTTAACAGAATAATAAAATCTCACAAGATTTTGTTAGTAAAATAGATTGATATTGCGTTTTTAAATATCAATATGATATTGGCATATGAAAATATTGCGATATTTCAGTGTATCGACATTTTTTCCCAGCCCTACTTGTTATACATAACAAGTTGAGGTATTTTTCTAATTATACACAAGGAATGAATATTACATAATTTGTTTTTCAGCTTTGATATCGGTATCGATATCAGCAAAATTAGTTTTAAAATATTGGCATATTGGATATCAGCCAAAATTCCAATATCGTGCATCCCTAATGCTAAACCAGGTTGCTGAAGCCGACCGTGGGGCTACGACTCAAAAGCAGCAAACTACCAGAACCAGAAGCAGCCGCCTGATTACCGTCAGGCTTTTATCTTCGTAGAGGCAGCAGCGGTGTGTAAAAGCAGACCCAGGCCAGCTGCTCTGCAACCATGGAGCATGTTATGCATCACCTGAAGCCTCCGTCTATGATGACAGGAATGCTGTTCATATCAGATGTTCTTCTGCTTCATGATAATCTGCTGGACAGCTCCTGTAACTTGTAACATGTGCAGGCGAAAGGTCAAACAGCCGAGATCTTTACCATGTACAGTAAATCCCACTTACACCGTCATCAGCATCCCTTTTTCCCCTCTAACATGCTCAGGGGCTGACGGAGTCGCAGAAATAGCTGCAGATATGATCCTGGGAGGAAACTCAGCTTAGCTTCTGACGCCTGAGGGGCACGTTGTGAGCTAATCACTGACATGTTCGTTTCAGCCCGTTTGGCTTTTCCTCGCTTGCATCAGTTATCACACTGAACAACGCTACGCTCTGTCCCCGCTCACATTCATGCCTGTCGACGGAAACAGTTGTTGTTGAGCATCTTCATGTGAATGCAGGCTGTTGTTTGTGGGTAAACAACACAGCGGGGAAACGCCTGCTTTCCTCAGCGTGTCCTGCTGATGGTTGCTTGGGCTGGTTGTCATGGAGGCTATCCTTAACACGACAGCATTGTTTGTCTTTTCCAGATTAAAGTTTTTGAGACTCTGCTGTTGACCAAGTCTACTTTTGAGACAAGTGTGAAAAGGTGAGGCCTCCAAATTCAGAATAGTAGGAAATAATTACAGCATTTTACGGACTATGAGTCGCTTTTATTTAGGCCGATTTTTGGATTTTTCATGTTCTGAAAGTCTGAAAAACTGATTTAATTTTAGATAAAAGATGAAGATGATAAAAGCTGGATTAACCACTGCATTGACCTTCTTGTCAAGTTTAAAATCAGTCCATCATGATGTAGGGCAGTGCAATTAATCGAAGTTTGATTGTGATTTCAGTTTTCATGTCAAACAATCTTCAAACTCACATAATTAAGTTGGTTTATTTGCCATTTTTCTTTACACAATGTCTTAAAGAGACAAGCATGCATAGTACATTTCTTTCAACCTGATCTCACAAAAATACGTGACATGAGAACGAACATTCTTACTAATTTACATGTCCCAGACACGTACCTGCTTCAAATTACGTGCCACTGACACGTAAAGTTGCGTAATGTTAAGTCAAGAGAGGGACCCAACTGCAGTCAGGATACGTCGCCATATATCCAATCCACGCCGGAAGTCCCAGTTTGTTCTTAATGTAACTTACTAAAATCTAACCCTGACCCTAAGCCCTAACCCTAACCTCACTATCTGGTCACGCCCATCGGATCCATCCAGCGCCGCCTAATATCCGTCTCCCGCAAGCCGCAGGCGGGGCTATTTAACCAAGAGTCTACCCGGAAGAAGTCATTATTTGTAGTTCTCCCTTGATCCACTAGTGGCTGCAAAACAGAGCAAATCCCCATAAACTCCCATGTTAGAAACCCCAACTTCACCGCAGAAATAAACATGTTTACAACCTGGTTCAAAAATTCATTTTAGGTTTAATAGTTCAAGTTTACCTTCATGTCAACTGTGAGGGGGTGAACTTTTTTATGACTCATCCATTTAAAGGGACTTGAGGCAAGATTAAGAAACGAAACTCGCGACTGGCGCCGTGACTGGCGCTTCAGGTAACTGCAGCCACGAGCCAAGCCGTCACGGAGCACAAACTGAAGCTATAATGTTGTTTTCTAACCTTTTTCTTCGTGGTTCCACTTTTTAGTGTCTTTCAGTTGATCTGGATCGTTTGCTGACGGCAGAAGAATCCATAACTATCGCTTACAGTGTTTGAATTTACCGCGACCGTCTTCTTCCTGGATCAAAACTGCAGATGTAGCGTCATTTGACGTCACGTCTGCAGGGCAGCGCGGGAAATTCAGACACCAAATTGCAGCTTTATGCAGCACACAGCCTGTTCAAGGCAACGGAGAGAAACGTGGTGGAAACATTCTTTTTGGTATTTAGTGCTTCATCACCCGTTAGTATAAAAAACATGGACATGAATGTTTGCTTTTTTTAAAATTCCTGCCTCTAGTCCCTTTAAGTGTAATTTAATCTTGAAATTACACATATTTAGGGGCGTGACCTTTTGATTGGCATGGGCAGACCGGAAGCCCAGCCTGCCGACCGGTAGCTCCTAGTTAGCTCCTTGTTTGCTCTCAGTAAGGTCTCAGTTTGTAGCAGTCGCACTGACACGTTTTTAGTCAGATAATAGCACGTCTAAGCGTGTCTTACCTTTATCCCACCGCTTAGGGGGCTAATCCTTAGCTCCTGTTAGTTTTGAGTTAGCTCGGTTAGCGTTTAGCCCAGAGTATGTTGGCTGTCAATCATTTACCCCGCGACTCGGAGCGGCGTTGCCTTAAACCGTTTTAGTATTTTCCGGGAGTGACGACACACGTGACACGGCAAGATGGCGACGGTGGGACACGCCCACCTGGCTTCACTTTTAGCTCCTCAGAAACCAGCGGGTGACGTAGCAGAAGGTTCTCCCTCTCTATTAACGGTCTGTGCTCCAAGTCTTTTCCTCGAGAGCTGCTGTCATGCATCTTGGCTCGTTACGTCTGCTGAACTGAATGACAGCGCATGAAGTAACTCAGGTGCCGTTGGGGAAGAAATGCTTCTAACCGCTGCAGGACAGCAGCTCTCAAGGAATAGACAGAGCAGGTGTCCGTCATCCAGAAGTTCGGGAGATGGATTCCAGGTTTCTTCAGGCAACATGCAGCCAAAAAAACCTACGAGGATTTAGGCTACATAAAAAAAACTGTGGATCGCATTTATAAACTGTGTGGATATTAAGAACGTAATATAGTCCGTATTTTTGTGCACAAACGACCTAATATGAGTGTGATATTTTTAGAGGACATGTTGATTTTACATTGCACAGTTTTACGTGACAGCATCACGTAATTTGAAGCATAAAAGTTTGTGTCTGGGAACACGAAAAGCTTCACTATTGACTTAACAGTGTGCAACTTTACGTGTCAGTGGCACGTAACTTTGTGAGATCAGGTTGTTCCTTTCCATGCGGCCCTGCGATGACCTACACTCGCACAGCTGAAGAGCAAAGGAGGTGAGTTGTGTTTTGTGTAAATCATCAAGGACAGAGTGTTTTTTGACAGAGAAATGCTGAATAAATGCATTGTGTAACTAAAAATAATCGTTTGAATAATCGTGATTTTAATATTGACCAAAATAATCGGGATAATGAATTTTTTCATAATTGAGCAGACGCCAAGGTGGCTGTGGGCTTTATGTTCTGACTGAGATGGCTCAGGTCTTATGGGACGCCGATACTCGACCCAAACACAATCAACTCATCTTGCCCTTGGTAAGATTTGGAAAGTTTTGAGCCAACCAAACCTTGGCTGAAGGCCCTCAAGCAACGCTGTCAGGTGGTTGCTGCCCTTCCTCTTGATATGCAGGTAAATTTGTGCGTCATCAGCATAAAAATGATACGAAATACCGAAGCTGACCAAGGTGGAGAAGGTACAATGTAAAAGGAACAGGTCCTTTCAAAAAGGTACAGAATATCATTTAATGCCCCAGTTTGTAAGAATTACTCTAATCTAGTGGTGCACTAAATGAGTTCCAACAAACAAGTAGTGCTCTCTGGCTCCTCCCCATTTATGCACGTTATTACACCTACTGAAGCTGTGGAGTCATAATGTTTTATGACTGAAACAATAAACTGAACTGAACTGAGTCACAAAAGTGAAAATGTCAACATCTTGTACAAATCTGAGTGCCCCATCTAGTGCTTGGGTACAGAATGATACATAAGTCTGTTTTCTTATTGATGCCGATAAGTTAAATCGTAACAAGAAACTGGTATTATTTTGGTTAATTCTCTGACTAAAGGGAGGACAAGTTTGTCCCCTTTGGGCTACCACATTTGAAGATTTTATTGTATTGTATTTATGAATAATTTATCCTAAGCTACGAGAACGCTTCATTGGGATGTGATTGTACTTAGACTTCAGTAAAATACGTATTTATGAGAGCAATACTGGATTTTTGCTGATAAAAAGCTGAATTTGTTACACACTGGACCTTTAAGAAGACTTAATGTGCAAAACTTATAAAAAAAACAAACAATTCTGGTCCAATAGATTTTCTTTCAGATATAGAACAGCAGATTTCAAACAAATATCTTACGTGTGTAAATATGAACACTGAACGTCAGTGTTTATGCTTTTTGTGTGCAGTCATTAACTGTCTAGCACATCAGAGGTTGTTCGCCATGAACGCGCAGTGTTTACCTAAAAAATGTTGTTGCGGTGGTACCAAAGGCCGGACAATTCTGTTATATATAGCTAATATTTCTCAAATGCATTTTGGATTTTTGAATTTACTAATGCAAGGAGATTAGCCTAATCGGTAAAATTAATGTGTTAATTTTATAAAAAACTAAATTTTTACACGTCATATGAAAAAAATCCCAATTTGGCATTGTCTCATTGAGAGATGATGATTTTGGAAATGTTGGTGTTTTGATTTAGTTGTGAAAACACTTTATCCTCCTTATTTACTAAGTTTATTATACCTTTGTGGCCTGAGGGCGGATTCACATCAGGTCCATGTGCTGTTTATTTCCAACCTCTGCAACGTATACAACTTGCACCAGGAGCACGTCAGACATTTAAGGTCATTTTGGGAAATTTTTGTCTTCTTTTTCCATTTTAAATACTTCTCCATAACTTTCGCCACTTGCCAGTTTTTAGCTGAGCTTCTTCTGTTTTTTGGAGTTTGTTAAACCACTGAGTGATGCATTACCGCCGCCATGTGGTGGGAAGATGTATTGCAACTGAGCGTTTCATGAATAACATTAAAATCTTGTCTCCTTTGCAGCTGGCACTCATGGCCCAAACAACTTTGCTCTACACCAGAATCACTGGTGTAAGTAAATGTACAGAACAGCAGGACATTTATCAATTGCAGCTTACATCATTTAGTCTAGTTTGTTGTAATTCCTGTTTGTTTAAAAGGCAGAAAATTTCACCTTGGTAACCAAGAAAAGGGAGCAGAAGCAGCTCTGGTCACATCTGTCTGTCCTGAGTTGAACTTGTGTGAGAAAAGCCTGCAGGAGTGAAGCAAATCCCCAAACGCCGGCTGATGTTGGAGGGGTTTGTGCTTTTTGGACCGCACAGCTGCAAGCTTGTTCTGAGCTCTGTTGTCAAGACTGATGTAAATGAGGGTGCTTTGTTGATGAGAGGTGGGGTTGAAGTGCTTTCCAGCACTTTCAAGCTGTAAGGAATCAAAACAGTGTGGACACACACCCCGTGGAAGATGCCAATAAACATTCGAAGTTCCAAACCCCGTTTGGCTTGTACCCCTTTATGAATGTCCGCTCATCTGTTAGTAATACTTATTTTTCTCTATGCTCAACCCTGCCAATAACTGACCTGTCATCTTTTCCTTGACCTGATTGGAAAATGTCATGTTGTCGAGAAACTCCTAGGAAAGCATGACAAAGAAAATCCAGCTTTAGTCTATACAAAGCTGTGTACAGCTCTTCAATAGTATGCTCCAAAAAAGAAGCTCTAGATAGCGTGTCACACACAGGCTATATCGAATAAATTTAGTAAAAGATAGGCGATATTATAAAATGCTGCCTTATTGGAAATTTTTTATAGGAAAACTTTCCTTTTTTTTCAACCTGGACCTTATTTTATAGGAGCATATACGTGCATTTACTCACCAGTAAAATTTCTGCATTACTTTGACTCCTGATGTTATTACGACGAGTCGTCCTTCGGCGTACATCCATATAATGGGAGACGGGGCAGCCTCTCTATAAGGCATTATCTGCAGCAAAATTCCTCCATTTCACCAATTCTTTAAGTAGAATGAACCAAAAAAACGAGTACTATTGTCTTATAAGTTCCAACATTCGTGGATTGCAGTTTGTTGGTGTCTGGGTAGCAGACTGGGTTGTCTGGGCAGTATGCATCGGGGCGCACGGCGGCCCATAGAGTGTGGAGAAACCCTCCCAATAACTAATGGAGAGTTAACTCTTAACTCACAGGACAATAGTTCTCGTTCGCCCGTTTATTCTACTTAAAGCATTGATGAAATGAAGGAGTTTTGCTGCAGTTAATGCCTTATAGAGGCTGCCCAATCTCTGCTATTTAATGGATGTACGCCAAAGGGTGAGTAATCTAAATATCACTGGATGGAGTCAAAGTGATGCAGAAATTTTACCGGTGAGTAAATGCACGAATAAACTTCTAGAAATAAGGTCCAGGTTGAAAAAAAAAAGAAAGTTATACTTTAAAGCTACGGTTGGCAATGTTGGAAAAATGGTTCGAGCAAGCTACATTTTTAAGAAACGCACCACAGGAAACCACGCCTTCAGAGCACAGGGACGTGTGCGCCGATGTTTTACGAGCAGGTTAACTGATAACAGCAGATGGATAGCTCGTTAGCGAGCAAGTAAACAGCTGACAAACCAGGTTTCTAAAAGCCTCATCACTCACCTCCAACTCCTTCTGCGGTGTAAAAAGTCCACACTGCAAACATCAACGCCTCCGAGACTTCATCCCTATCTGCTGTTTTGTTTTGTTTGGCACAGCAGCAGTTAGCAGTCCGTTAGCTGTACAAGCGGTGCACGTGGGGGACGGAGAGAGGGGAGGGACAGAGACGAGACATAAAGGCCTTGACTCGTTCTTTCTATACGTTGCAAATGACCAATTCCTTTGGGTGTGAATAGCAGGGGTTGGTCAGAGTTTTTACAGAACTGCGTCTCTCTTACAGACGTCTGACTGTTTCCTTCCTTTTTATGAATCCATGATGTGTTGATACTGTCAGGATGGATGAAATATTGCGATGTTTTATGTTGCAGTATCATTAATATTGAAAAACCCTGAATCTGTATTTTTTACTAACAAAATCTTCATCATCTTATTTCAAAATCTCGCGAGATTTTATTGTTCTATTTGCAACAGTGCAGCAAGTAGAAAAGTCCTGCTTTACACTGATGTCTATGTGCATCTGCATGTTCAGGTTAAACTTTAGGCGTTATGGAAAGCACAAGTTAAAATAAGTGAGTCCAGGTTTTCATCGACCACCCGGTTGTTTGAGATTATAATGCAATGTCAGTTTCTTATACGCACTTATATGTTTTCATAAACTCCTTCAAGAAAAAACACTCTGCACTTTGTTTTACTCTTTTGATAATTTCACATGAATTGATGTCACTTATGTGCAATTGATTGACAGTATCTTGTAATTAATTTGAAATGGATTCAGTTTGTTCAATAAATTCGGAATGTCTTCAGTGACACATATTGTGGTGAATCGTGGATTATATTTATTGCAATATACAGATTGTAACAGAATCGATGTATCGTGATATTATCGTTATGGTAGGCAAAATATCATGATAGTAACGTATCACGAGGTACCCAGTGATTCCCAGCCCTACCTAAACATATATGCAGTCCCATCCATAAACAGTCCAGCCTTACACCAGTTCTTCATTAGTTTAAGTTATATTGAATAGAAAGTTGCACTTGACTAAATTCAGTTTACTTTTTCATACAGCATGTCTCTTGTAAAGCTGGTTTTAAGGTGTGACTTCAACCTTTTGGAGCAAAAATGATGTGCTTTGTCTTTATCCTCACATGCCTCTGAGTCAGTTCCCTGCTGCAGATGTTCCTGCTGAACACGAGTTAAAGGAAATGAATCCTGATTTCTACAGATGCCTTTGTCATCCTGCTCATACACATCATACTGTTGAGGAGCCCGTTGTTGGCTGCTCAGCTTTCCTTTCCCTGCAACTGCTTTTAATTGACTCGGAGGTAAAAGTTATGGCTCCACACATGCAGAGATCACAGAAGGTGGTTGGTGATTAAGTCAAGGAAAGAGGCCCAATGAAAGCCTGCGCCTCCCTCACCTCAGTAGCCGTGGAGTGAGTGATTTACAAGGAAAGCTTATCCTGCCATGTAAATATTCCACTTACGCTCTCCAGACATGTTGGGGGATGGAGGGAAGAGTCTGGCTGATTTCTGTTATTGTCATCAGCCATCAGCGTCTGTAGATCTACCATTTTCTCTGCGCCAGGCCCTCCTCAGAAAGCCTGGCTTCATACTCGCATTAAAGAATTTTAAAACACGGTCACAAGTCAGTCTGCATAACATTCATGCATATGTCCATGTCGTCATATATAAAAGTTGCTTAACTGTGGCATGATTTTTTTAATGTCCCCAGATCATTTTTTTTGTCGTTTGACATTAATTTTAAAGGTAGAGTCTGGAGTTTTTCCCCGTTTCTGTTTGTAAACACTATTCAAACTGAGAGCCCCTCCCATCAAGCGAATTATCACATCGCTCTTCAGCCCCAAACATCTCCTTTAAAGCTTGGAAGCGGGTGAAAGCCAAACCAATATTAACCCATGGTTTTGGAGCGTGCACTATCTAAAGCTCTTTTCTTCGCAAAATACTTCCTTTTCTTTGCTGCGTCCCCCATTTTTATCCAGAATTTGAGTAAATGTGGTGTAAGCTCCAGTCGATGTTTAAAGAGGGGGTTTCATGTCATTATTAGGCACATAGTTCACCTTTATGGCACAACCAAATAACTGTGTTACCTTCATTTTGTTTACCTGTAAATCAGCAAACATAAAAAACAACCTAAAGAAATGTGACATCATCCATGTCTGTATCTGACGCCTCAAAAATTCACCGCTGTCCCTTTAAGAAGCCTCCTGCTGTTTCTGACACGCCCACTCCACTCATCACAACACCCTCATGCTCTGGTGGGGCAGAGCTCAGCAGGGGAGGGGGAGGAGCTTCGTGGTATAGGAGGTGCTCTGTGGTAGCAGCCGTTCTGGCGGCCATGTTGGTTTCCACAGGAGATTCAGGGATTTCTCAAATATACATGACTGAGTCAAAGTAACCGTCAGGGCCAACCTGTCCTCCAAAATCATACGTACTGAAATTACGTCCTCTCTGAGCGTATTTCACACGCTCCCTGTCACCCCTGGTGGCAGCAGGAGGAGAAATGATGGTGAGTCTGACCGCAGAGAAGGAAGTCGACTGAAGAAAGATATTTAACAACTGGTTGAAACACTTGAGGCGTGTTCTGCTCCAGTAATCAGAGACTGCAGTTCCTCCATGAAGCTGGACGAGGTATGTTACACCTAGTGACACACTCAGAAACATGGAGGTACGAGACAGGAACATTTCTGTACCTGCAGGTACATTTTTTACAAATGTTCTCTCAAAAGTACAATATTGGTCTTTATGAGGCCAGAAGTACCTATATACTATGAAAAAGGGTCCAAAGTAATATAAAGTACACATTTGTACCATTTCAACCCTAAGGGTACCTGCAGCATTGAAAAATGTGTGTAGCTTGTACAATAACTATAAATAGCAGTACTTCTAAACAGTAGTATAATTATAGTTATTATATTATGATTTTCATAATAATCATAGTAATAATTATATGTATAATTATATATGTGTTTGGCCTAATATTTCTATAATAATTATTCATTTATTATTAGCATCTTTGATTGTTGTCATAATCTCTATTTTATTGACTTTTATTCATCATCTTTAATTGGTTTAATTGTACTTTATTAACTCATACAGCTTGATAAGGTACAAAAATGGACCATGAAGGTACAGAAATGTCTTTCAGAAAGGAACCCCCCCCCCAGCAACAAGCTTTGGACCCTTATAAGTACAAACTTGTACCTCTGTTTTTGAGTGTGTATGGAGGAAACTACATCAAATATGTCTGAACTCAGAGAAGTGGAAGTGTGAAGAATCAGTCGGTTCCTTTTTGGTGATTTAGTTTGTTGAGCCTTGCTTGTGATGCAGAGATAGTCCATCCAATCAGTCACAAGAAGCTTTATTTTAACAGTGTTAGAGAAACAACTTCTCTAAAAATATCTGGGAAGCCTTTTTTATTTACTGTGTCAAACATCAGCTGAGGACAGAAATCTCTAAACATAGTCGCTCATTTAGAAGCTGCAAATTGCTTTTCTAATCTTCTCCACACAGCCTCATAAAAAAGGAGCTTACAAGCCCCATAAATCCAACCAGAGGTTGCCATGACATCATGAAGCCAGAACTCTGTGCAAACCTGCATAGTTTTGCTTTACCTGCATCACCATTAATTTCTGATTAAGGGAATGTGGACATTTTAGAAAATAATCTCATTAAAGCTCTTACAATGAGTCAGACATTAATGCTAGTTTTATAGTAAATATTTAGCTGCAGCCAGGAGCTGGTCTACAGTCATTATTCTAAGCAGAATACCTGCTGAGAGCTGCAGAAGTCTCACTGACAATTACAGGAATCATGTGATTGCAGTGAAGGCCCTAATTTACAAAGAACCCAAATAAAGACCGCTAATTTCTTTGCCACGCTGATAAATAGCGTGTGTTGTCTCTTCAGCGTTTGCGGGTGATCTACAGAGATTACACGTGCAATCTGGAACAGCCGCAAACAGCAGGATTTAAATGAGGATTTAGCGTGCGCTATTGATTTGCCATGGAAAGTTCAGAAGAGCATGTGATCAACGCAAAATGAAATTTGACCTGATAGAGAGATGTTAGTTCCAGAAATATAAGATGAAGCAAATAAAAAATAGTATATGAGTTAAAAATAATACCTATAAAATAAAAACAATGCAGCAGGTTTCCCTGTGGGAGGTACGAAGAGGCCAGTTTATGAGGACATGATAAGGAGACGCTGTTGAAGATGGTCTGATATTACGCATGCAGTGCGCGCTCTCTGGCACAATGCCCGATGCTGGACCTGCGTTATCCCCCCCACCCCACGCAAAACTCAGTAAAACATAGTATCAATAGTTTGTGCTGTGTTACTGGTAATTTTCACTGAGTTTTCTGTGGGGTGGGGGTGGGGATGTAACGATTACTGTTAAAATGGTTAACCGTGATAAAATTGCCAATGATTATTAATACTGTTTCCAAATTTAATCATCATTAAAACCGTGACTGATCACCGGACTTTGAAAAACTCCCAGTGATGCTGCTGATTGGCTGGAAAGCAGCAGCAGTCCCAGTTTGTAATGTTTCATTTATGAAAACATGGTGGAAGGGAACAAAGGCGCCCACGTGGACAGCACTGTGGAGATTTTCCCCCTTTTAAAAAGACTAAGGAGACGTCTAGACCCATGTTGGATATTTTTAAAGATGCTGGGGGTATTTCAATAATATTGCGATAACAATGCTAACCGGGATCATTTTGGTCACAATAACCGCAATATGAAATTTTCACATTGTTACATCTCTAATCTGCAAACTTTACTTTGAAGAAAGTTTGACTCATTGGCTGCCAGCCGTAGCAGACAGCCCCAAACTGTCAGCACTGTGGAGCATTTTGGCTCATCTTTCTGGAGCCATAGAATAATAAGTTCTAGGACTACAGAAAGATGGATACTACTTAAAGAAAGTATAAACTCTCTTCTTTCATCAGGAAAAAAAGTTTGCTTCCACCTTTTCCTTTCTTTAGTAATTTACAGTAGAAGATAGGGTAGTTGCAGCAAAAATGCCAGCTTTTGACCAAAAACTGAGAAAACTAGCTGTTGTGAAACAAGGCACTTCAAGCGGAAACGTTTGAGTTTTATTTGAACATAAGGCAACAGTTAAAAACAAAAACGTGACTTTGATGCCAATATGTTTTACTCTAGTGACACCTTGAACCTCTGAACAGCTGTTCGCTTCTATGAAACAAAAAAGCCACACTGCTAAAAGGTTTTGGTGGGAAAATAGCATAATTATTCTCATTACAGCAACAGCAATTTCACTGCATAACGTAATATTTGACCAAAAAAAACCCCAAAACAAAACGAAAAAAACACACTTTCCTCTACTGTGAGCTGACTGAAATGCTTTGATTTGATTGCTTCGCTGCCATATTCTCCATATCCCTCGCTAAACCTCGACTTCCTGTTTGCAGCGACTAAGAGATTTCGTTCACTTTTCTGCCGTCTAGCATCAGCGTTTTAGTCGGCGCTCCGAAAGCCAACACCAGCCAGCCCGAGGTGACGGAAGGGGGAGCGGTGTATCTGTGTCCCTGGAGCCAGGCCAACTGCAGCGTTATCAGCTTCGACCAGCAGGGTAAGTCTGCCTCCTTCTGAGGAAGATGGCCTCCTGCGCTGTCGCCACAGCAGCAGCTGCAGGTCGAGTTATTCAGAGGCATGAAAACGTCACTTTCCCCAGCAGCACTATTAAACAGTGGAGACTCTCATCTGTCTCTAACCAGCCATGAGGGTCGTGGAGGGAGGTGGTGGGTAGCATCCTGACCCCGGGGTCAGACGTGCCGCTGCCGCCATCGCTCCGCTCCTGCTGGAGCTTTGATTAAAACCAGCCTTTTATGTCCCTCCTGCGTACTAATGGTGGTGAAGTCTTCCTCCTCGCCCCACCCACGCCCGAGGTCTCCATTTGGGACGTGAAGCTAAGCATTCAGCTTTGATTTTCTGCCGCCCCTCGCCCCACATGTTGCAAGGGCTCTTAAATTAGTACAGAGCCATAATGGAGACAAGGACCCCGGAGGACATGGGCTGCCCCCGACCCTGCCGGAAAAATAATCAGCCCCATCAGAAACGCAGGAAGCGATAAGGACCAGCGTTTGAGGATCGCAGGGTGTAACTTATCGTCAGCACGTATCGGGTTGCAGCGACTCGGCAAACTCTGCGGACATAAATACACACCCACCCACACCCTGTTTACAAACACAAACGTCTCAGACATGTAGCTACGCACACGCTTACACTGCAAAAACTCAAATCTTAGCAAGTATGCTTTTCTCATTTCTAGTCAAAATATCTCATCACACTCAAAATAAAACAAAATTACTTAAAGAGAAACATTTCAGTGAGATAAAGGTATAATAGATTTTGTTTTTTAGGGGCTGTTGACCTCATTAAGAAGTGTCTTTAATAAAGTATGAAATTAAATGAAAATATAGGAACTTGTTTTAAGACAATGCATCTTATTTCAAGAAATCTTATCAAGAAAATTTTGCTTGTTCCATTGGCAGAATTTTTTGCTTATCACAAGCAAAAAAATCTTTGCCACTCTTAAAATAAGTGAAAAAAGATTTTTTTTTTTCTTTGCTTGTAATAAGCAAAACAATTCTGCCAACAGATCTTATATCTCACTGAAATGTTTCTCTTTAGGTAATTTTGTCTTATTGTGAGTGTGATGAGATATTTTGACTAGAAATTAGGAAAAATATACTTGGTAAGATCTGAGTTTTGCAGTGTATGTGTTTAAATTCAGTAGTCCTGGCTTCTCTCATGCATGCTGCTGTTTGAACACAGGTTTTTAAAGTTCTGGTGCAAGAAATCTTTTCAATGATTACGTTTTATGGAGCAGATGAAATGAGTGCCATCATTTTACCAAAGCAAAACCTTATGACAGCGCTGCACCACCCAGTCCGTTATCGTTTAGCACGGCCCAGGACTCTTGTTAAAACAGATCCCGACAGCCGTTCGGCTTACAGTAACAACAGCGTCTAAGTCCCTGCGAGCTGTTTGATGTCAGCCGTAGCATGGAGGATGGATTAAGCCTGCAAAGCCCTGGAACAAGGCCATAAAATACGCACGTAAAAACAGAGAAAGCCACGAACACATGGGGAACAGTCTTAAATGAACCTCTGGCAGCACAGAAATCAAATGTTGAACGGAGATCTACGTTAGAACGTAGCGTTTTCCAGCTGGTGTAGAAGTGATGGATGGGACGCTTGCTAACTTTACCTCTGAGCGTATTTTCCTTATTTCACAGGTGACAGGTACTTTTACATCAATGATGTCAACACTCAGGTTGAGTTCAAGTCCCATCAGTGGTTTGGAGCTACGGTGCGTTCCCATGGTAACAGCATCCTGGTAAGAGGAGTAATTCAAAAACATGTATCTGACTTCACTTCTGTGCATAAACCGTTGTGCTGGGTTGGACTTCTTTTCCTTCCAGAACCGCCTCATTTCTTGCTGTGATAGATCCAACAAGGTTTCAGAAACCTTCCTCAGAGATTTTGCTCCATATTGGCATGAAAGCATCACAGTTGCTTCAGATTCATGTTGAAAATCTCCCATTCCACCATGCTAACATGCCTGAAGGCATCTGAGCTGCTACTTCTTTATTGACTGATTAGATATTTGTGTCAAAAAGCAGCTGAGCAGGTAAACCTGATACAGTGGCCGGTGTGTGTGCATATCATAATACCTTCAATAAGATGGAGACTCTAATGTCATAGTAAAGTTGTTGCAGAAGAACAAAAAATAAAAGCAGCAACATTGTTTTTGTACTAACTACAGGATAGTACTATCCTGTGGTACCATTACAACTAAGAATAAGTCTCATTTTTACAAGTTTAATGCTGTATTTTCACCAACTGATTCTAACTTGTTTTACAACAGGGTGCCCTTCCACGTCTACTAATTTAATCTCTCAAAGTTAAAGCTAATCTCTGCTTGGTACTAGTTGGCTGATGCTATGGCTGATTGGAGTTAGCCCCTCTCCTGATCCCGCCTGCTTGGTCCCAGTGTTGTTTTTTCGTCAACAATGACGATGACAAAATGATTTTGTTGACGCCACTTTTTTTAATGACAATAACGAGACGATGACGAGCTAAACATCTCTCTGATGACTAAAACATGACGAGACGTGTGTGAATTTTCATTGACAAGACGAGACTGACATCAACCAGCAGCTTGGTGATCAGAAACGATGAAATGATTATGGACACACTTTCAACAGCCTATAATCCATCAGAAAGAAAACAGAATGCATTGTAGGCTATATTATTAATATAATGATGAAGGTTCATTGTTTGATGAATTTCACTTGATAGAACCTGTAACCTTGATTTAAATTTCCAATACTTACTGACCTAAATTCAACCTTTTTTCTTTAAAAGAAAAAATAGCCTAACCGACTAAAACTAGACTAAAGCCTTTGTTAAATTTTGTCGACTAAACCCAGCTAGCATTCGACTGACTTTAAATGTGGTTAAAATAACGTCAGTTGATGAATGAACATTAAAGGATAAGTTTCTTTTTTTTCAACCTGGACCTTATTTTTTAGGAGTTTATAGGCTACGTGCACTAACTCCCCCGTAACATTTCTGTATCACTCTGACTCCTACGCGAGATATTTAGATTTTTTCGTGATCAGCACATGTCCATAAACGCCATTATCTGCCGTAAAACTCCTTTAATTTAATCTAATTAATCTATTAGTTTATCCAGTAATTAAATCTAATTAATTCTATAAATCTATCTAATTCATTAATCTTTCGAATGGATGAACAAACAAGCGAGTACCATAGAACTGTGACGTCAGGTTTTGCTCTTCGTTTGTTATTGGAGTCGTTCAACACACGACTGTCCGTGTTACCGTGGTAACGCTGAGAGCCGGAAGTAGCTTACCGGACAGACAACAAACCCAGCACAACTCATCACTCCTGCTCTGCGGCGGTTGGCTAACCGGATTACTATCGATACTACTAGTTTTGAGCAACATGGCAGAATATCTGTCCGATTTTGAAGACGATAACGACGGCTTTGAATATGATGGACGTCCTTATCAATTCCAGCCAGAGAACAGATGAGGAGCTCACTGAAAGGAGGCTGGAAGCAGAGAGAAGATCAGCTGGCCGGAGAGGAAGACACCGCTGCAGGTGGGAGAACAGATGATACCTGGTGGTGTTCGTGTGGACGATGCTCAGTTATGCCCCCAGAGGAGGAGCCTTTGTTGCTCAGGATGGGATTTGTCTAAACGTGATGAGTTTTGCTGGGTTTGTTCGTCCAGTAAGCTACTTCCGGCTCTCAGCGTTACCACGGTAACACGCGTCAAGGGGGCGTGCGCAGCCAGTAGTGTGTTGAACGACCCAAATAACAAACGAAGAGCAAAACAGTTACAGTTCAATGGTACTCGTTCGTTTGTTCATTCATCAGTAAGTATTGATGAAATTAAAGGAGTTTTGTGGCAGATAATACCTTATGTAGAAGCCCGCTCTGGCTGCCCCGCTCCCTCCCGTTATATGGACATACGCTGTTCGCGAAAAAATCTAAATATCTCACATAGGAGTCAGAGTGATGCAGAAATGTCACTGGGGAGTTAGTGCACAGATAAACTCCTAGAAACAAGGTCCAGGTTAAAAAAAAAAAGAAAAAAAAAAAATTATCCTTTAATTCAATGTAATAACAATGTTGAACACCGTTGAAATAGTGTTGTTAACTCACCATGGATTCAATTTTGCTAAAATATAACAGCTGAAAAATAACGTCATTCATACGTCCAAACAACATTTATCAATCAACAGTTGATTAGATTTGCAAAACTAAAACAAAATCCAACAAAATCCAATTACTCAATGCTGAGACCTGAGAAGGCAATACTGATTCAACATTGACACAACGTTAGAATGCCAGCTGGGAAACTAAAACTAAGACTAAAACTATCAGATGCAGAAATAACTAAACTGTGTCTAAAACTAACGTTTTCTAAGAAACAAAGTATTTTCATCAGAAAGACTAAGACTAAAACTCAGATAGCTGACAAAAACAACACTGCTTGGTCCTGTTACTGGGATTTACCCATCTGTTTGTCAGGGGTAAGGTGTCTCTGTTCCTGTGGAAACCAAGAAGCGCTGCCATCTAATCCCTCACTGAGGGGAATTCGATGCCATTTGGATAGCTAAAGATGAGGGGAAGCTATCCAGCCTGCTAGAATGCAAAGCAGAGGGATCGGTAAAGTGTTTGGGCCAGGGGGTGGTACTGGAACTGAGCCTTTGTAGTGGAGGCTGGGGTTCTACTGTACCACACACCCCCCCTCACTTTGTCTTTGGATTTTACCAAAAATAACTTCCTGTAATGACTTTGCAACCTGGGCAGCTTTTCTCTGAGACGTGACTGTATGTGGCTGCATGAGGAAGCCGTTCGAGGTCGGCTCTGACGGATTCTCCTGTGCTTTCCAGGCCTGCGCTCCCAGGTACTACTGGAGGACCGAACATGACACACCCTTTTCTGATATTACAGGAACATGCTACCTCTCTGTAGACAGTCTCAAAACATTTGTGGAGTACGCACCATGCCGGACAGGTGAGCTAATAACTGCCGACCTTCAGTGGGGATAAAGGGATAGTACACCGACAGAATGATGTGCCTTCATCCTCTCCTCATCCTCATGCTGAGCAAGACTCTGGAGCACTTTCTTAATATCTCAAATGCAGCCGGAGATCCGGGGGGGTTTTCGTTATCCACCAACTTTCATATAATGGAGGTGACCGGCGCTCGACACAGAAAGGTCCATAAAAGTCCACAAAAACGTGTCAATATTCCTCCATACTGCTCGTCCAATGTAATCCAAGTGTCCTGAGTGGGTAGAGTCCAGAATTTACTGGAAACCATCATTTAGTAGATTTTTAGAGCCTAAACAGGAGAACATCGCATTTCCGCAATGCGCATCCATGCAAGTTCACAACACTACAGAAGTCACGGTGTTCAGAGCCTACTCTGCCAATAATGCAAGCGTAGAAGAAGAAATCTGCTGTTTACATTGTGCTTAGAGTGAACAAGCGGCGGACAAACACAAGAGGGGTTGAATATTGATTTAAAACAAAGAAATAAAGAAAGAACGGTCGATGTCGTCTGCTGCGGCTTCCATAGTGTCATGAACTCACATTGCGGAAGTACACTGTACTACGGTTTAGTCTATAAAAATCTACTAAATGATGGTTTCCAGTAAATTCTGGACGCTACTCACTCAGGACACTTGGATTACATTGGACGAGCAGTATGGAGGAATATTGACACGTTTTTGTGGACTTTTATGGACCTTTCTGTGTCGAGCACCGGTCACCTCCATTATATGAAAGTCGGTGGATAACGAAAACCCCCTCGGATCTCCGGCTGCATTTGAGATATTAGAAAAGTGCTGCAGAGTCTTTCTCACCATGAGGATGAGTAGATGATGAAGGCACATCATTCTGTGGGTGTACTGTCCCTTTAACCGGCTTTAGATGCAGATATGCACAACAATCCTGTTCTATTTCCCATGTTTTGGTGTTGCTCCCTGCAGAAAGACACGGACCTGCTGGACAGGGCTATTGTCAGGGGGGTTTAGTGCCGACTTCACCAAGGTAGGAGACACTTTTTGAGTGAATTAGCTGTTTTTGTGTTTCTGTTTTGCTGATGTAAGCAGTGAGTGTGTTACTCTGAGTAGATGGTACTCATGATGTGTGTGTGTTACAGGATGGGAGGGTCATGCTTGGAGGACCAGGCAGCTTTTATTGGCAAGGTAGGTTCTCAGAGCTGTACAGCAGCACTGAGTTTAGAAGTATAAGAAAAAGGATGCAACAGCCAGAGACTTCCATACTTTCATCCCTACCCCTAGCCCTTCCCCTTCGCCCTAGCACTTGCAACGAATTGAATTATTCCCCTAATAAATGGGACAACCCTTAAATGTTCATGTGTCACCACCGGTCATCCGTGTAGCAGTAAACTGAACGTTAACGCTACATTACAGACATGAGCTGATGCACTTAACGTCACAAAACTTGCGATTTTTTTCACATTTGTAATAAAACTGTCTGTAATACATTAACACCAACTTGAATTATTTTACTCACAAAAAATACTCACATTCTTTGGCAGCTGATCTTCTTACCATTTTTCCTGTATTTCACATGAAATTGTGGGTAATATACTACTGGTTTACTAGTTTGGCCTTGGAAAATCTCCGTTTGGAGGGCTAGATAGCCCTACCCCCCCCCCCCCCCCCCCCTGGTTTGAACCAGAATCCAGACACCACTACCCCCTCACATGAACGTGCAAAACAAAAGGCTAAAGGGATCCAACACCCACAGAATGATGGTCCTTCATTTTCCACTCATCCTCATGCTGAGAAAGACTCCTGAGCACTTTTTAATATCTCAAATGCAGCCGGAGATCCGGGGGGGGGTTGTTAGATGCTGACTTTTATATAATGGAGTTCACCGGCACTCAAAACAAAAAGGTCCATAAAAGTCCACAATCTCCACCCAGACCCTCCTTCCCTACCTGCCGGACCACAAAAACTTTAGTCAGTATTCCTCCATACTGCTCGTCCAATGTAATCCACGTGTCCTGAGTGGGTAGCGTCCAGAATTTACTGGAAACCATCATTTACTAGATTTTTAGAGCCGAAACAGTAGAACGTACCTCCCTGATGCGTGTCCATGCGAGCTCACGACACAACATCGGATAAAAGGGGAGTGGATAGCCCAGTGGTAGCGTCGTGGGCTTGGGCGTGGAGGACCCGGGTTCGATTCCCCGTCACGACTCCTGGACCTGGACACTGTGGACCCCTGAGCAAGATCCTTAACCCCCCCTTTAACTGCTCCCCGGGCGCTTTAAGTAGCAGCCCACTGCTCTCTGATAATCACAGTACAGAGATGGTGAATGCAGAGCCCTAATTTCCCCTCGGGGATCATACAAGTATAACAAAAAAAAACAGACGAGATCGCGTGTTCTTTCTTTCTTTCTTTTAAATCGATTTCCTGCTGCTCCCGTTTGTCTGCAGCTCGTTCGCTCTTAGCACAACGTAAACAGCTAATTTCTTCTTTGACGCTTGCATAATCAGCAGAGTATAGGCGCTGAATGCCGGTGCTTCTGTAGTATCGTAAAATTGCATGAATGCGAAAATAGCAAGTGAGTTCCACTGTTTAGGCTCTAAAAATCTACTAAATGATGGTTTCCAGTAAATTCTGGACGCTACCCACTCAGGACACTTGGATTACATTGGACGAGCAGTATGGAGGAATATTGACAAGTTTTTGTGGACTTTTATGGACCTTTTCGTTTCAGGCACTGGTGAATGAATGTTGGCAGGTAACGAACCCCCCCCCCCCCGGATCTCCGGCTGCATTTGAGATATTAAAAAAGTGCTCTAGAGGTTCTAGAGGTTTCTATCATTTCCTGTTCCTTTATCTGGTGGATCACTGAGATAAAGTGTTGTGCGTGTCCGTGGGTATGTCTGATAGGTCCCATAACTCCTCAGGTGTTTTCACAAAATGAACGTTAGCTCCAGAACATGTGGGATGTTTTGTCTCATCATCCCCTCCGGCCTGCCTGGTCCGCTGAATCTGTTTAAGTTTTCATTTTGGGAGTAATGAAAAAACAAACAAGGTTCTTCCAACAAAACTGACACCAGTACACGAAGAAACACGTCCTCACATTATCGTTTATTTTTAGATTTCCTTCTCGCTCCCGTCTCTCCTGAGTGTTTAATGTGGTAGTTTCTCTACTTTACTGTACCTAGAAGTAGAACTACCATATGCTTATAACAATAATTAAGTTTACCAAGTTCCATAATTTATTAATTTTACCAGATTTCTTTGACAATTACTGTTTAATGCAAACACCTGAATAAAAATCAGACATTTCCGTATTATGTTTCTCTGTTATATTCCAGTAAGCAGTAATGCCACGATTCATCCATCTGTGTCGTATTCAAGCCATGAAAGCTTTTCATTGGGGGGTTTCGGTGTTTCTGTTACGTTATTATTAATGTACAACACCCAATCATTGGGGAGACATGTTTTTCAACCTGCCAATCGTCTCTCATCCTGCAGGTCAGCTGATCTCAGCCACCACAGAGGAGATTGTTAAGGCCTACTATCCCTCCTACTTCCTGCTATCGGTCGCCGGGCAGATTCAGACCCAGCAGGTGCAGGGCACCTATGACGACAGTTACCTGGGTGAGGAAATGAAATATTGTTATTATGACCACATGAATATTACTGGTTTGCTACAGTGTTGTTTTTGGCAGCTATCTGAGTTTTAGTCTTAGTCTTAGTCTTTCTGACGAAAATGCTTATTAGTTTTAGTCATATTTTAGTCATTTCTGTATCTGATAGTTTTAGTCGACGAAAATCAAAAAGGTTTTAGTCTAGTTTTAGTCAACATAATTAAAAACGTTTTAGTCTAGTTTTTGTCAGGTAGGCTATATTTAAAAAAAAAAAAAAAAAAAAAAAAAAAAGAATAACTGGCCACTAAGGAGACCATGCTGCCGGTTACATTTGAGCATATAGGTTTGTATATGAAAACAGAAAGAAAGACTATGTTCCATTGCAAGTGAAGACAGCAGTTAATGGTGAGGGGAGTGAGTTGCGTTGTCTTGTATCATAATCATGTGGCACCTGAAAGTTTAATTTTGTTGTTTTATTATATTGTGTATCTTTTCTTTACCTGCCAAGGGACTGCTGATGCTAATTAGCTTGCTAATGACAATCCAACATGTTGCTATGTTCATTAATATGTACTGTCCCTGTCAAATAAAAAAGTTTGAAGATAGAATAAATTTTAAAGCTTCTCATAAAAATACTGAATGCAAAAACGTTTTTGACACACAAACCATCAATTTATTGCAAAATTAAGGTAAAATATAGGGCTGCAAATATCTTAAATTACAAACCATTTGGGAGTCGAAACAGCCGGCTCTTTAGGAACCGACTCAAAAGAGCCGACTCTTTAGGAACCGAATCAAAAGAGCCGACTCTTTAGGAACCGAATCAAAAGAACCGACTCTTTGGGAACCGAATCAAAAAGACCGGCTCTCTGAAAAGAGACGAACTTCCCACCGTTTGAACAGCGCAGCCAAGCAGCTGCGCGTCTGACCGCAGGTGTTCACCAGAGTCCCTCAGCAGTTAAAGCAACCCTTACCGATCTTGCATTTCAGAAAGCACAGCAAGATTATTTGAATATAAACAGTCCTGCCTCACTTCTAAGACACACCCCCTCATTCCTTCTGCCTCCCAATGCCGAAGCAAAGGTCTGACAGGCAGGTCCCTTGGACAATCCTAGAGGTGCACCCCACTTCAAGGATTGGTTGGAGTTTTCATTGAATATTTACAGATTGGAATAATATTTTATTTTGATTAATGGTGGGTCTGTCTTGTATTTCAGAGTTCCTCTACCTCATTCATAGCATTTTACGCGGTTAAAAAAATAGTGTAAGAATGCAACATTGGTAAGGGTTGCTTTAAGGTACCCGACGGTAACCCGCAAAAACGCTGTTTAGCATATAGAAATGACAAAGATTAATATCATGGTTAAGGTGTGGGCGGATATTTATGTAGTTTGGGCGGGTGGCGGTGAGAATATGTTTCTTTTTCGTTGGACAAGACGTGTTTTAAACATCAAACGTTGGGATCGTTTCCAGATCAGGCAGAGACAGAGGCGCTGCTGGTAATGGGAACAGCGAACACTGTTACAACCAGGGATGATGATCTCTTATGCTGGAATCTCTGAATCACATAGATAAAGCCCCTACGTGGCAAAATGACAGAGACTGCTGTGAATTTAAGATATTAATGTGCGACATGCGGGTCAGGTTTGACAGGAAGAGCCGAGGTTCGCGGGTCTCTGTTCGGGCGGATGCGAGTAAGGATGCAACTACTTTTTAACTTTTGACAGACAGATTAATGCAGAATAGGCAGACATTTCCTGCATTATGAACGTCTGACAGACCAGAGATTCACATTTTCGTCCAGTCTCGTCTCGTCAATGAAAATTTACACACGTCCCGTCATGTTTTAGTCATCAGAGAGACATGTTTAGCTCGTCATCGTGTCGTCATCGTCATGAAAAAAAGGGGCGTCAACGAAATGATTTCGTCATCGTCATCGTTAACGAAAACAACACTGGTTTGCTATCGCATGAACACCAGCCGGTTTGCTCCAAACCTGCATAAATAATTATGCGTGAAATCAGAGCGGTACAATATCGTTTGAGCATCGCAATGCACATGTGCGCAATAGTCACACCACAGGTCCTGCAGCGTAGGAGGCAAATTAACTGAATGTGTACTTGACATCAGGCCTGTAAATCACTGGTTTGATCATGATACCATATTATATCGATACAGTGGAAGTTTGTCCATGTCTCAAATTCAGTCACAATATGATTTCTGCTTGATTTCATTTAGGATCCACCAAACAAAATGAAACCGTATGAAACAATATTACAAGTAATAAATGATGATTTCTTAACATAAATGGAAGCGAAATATGCAGAACAATCTCCCTAATGGTAAATGGACTGTACTTATAGCGCTTTTCCAGTCATACTCACCGTTCAAAGCGCTTTACACCACATGTCACATTCATATCGGGAGGCAGTGTACGACGTGTTGCAGCGAGTTTATTCACAGACGCCGCAGACCGCTACCGTGAACGTTTGCGTCCACAGCGAGTTTATCCCAGGCCTTACCTGACACGCTGCACACAACAGCGACCAATCACCATCATTCTTAATCAGTTTGGCAAAGAACAACCCTTTTGTGGTAGGGCTGGGCGATATGGCCTAAAATTCAGTATCATGATATATTGAGCAGCTCACCTCAGTAACGATAAATGGAGGATAACTATATAGACTGGATGGATGGAGTCACGTGACTACAGACGTACATGTAGCTCAGCGTTGTACAGGAACACGAACACAGCCGAACTGTAAACAGCCAAAACACACTTTTCATTTTATCAAAACGTCTTAATTCGGCCCTTACTGGAACTTGATGAGACTTCTAGTTTGGCAGATAAACAGGTTCCTCAATAAACACCAAGGAGGCCGTAGATACGTTTATGACAAGTGCTGTGAAACTAAAACACAAACGTACAAATGTACAGATTAATAAACTTAAATGAGTCAGATTGTTGTTTAAATATAAGCAAATATTACTTTGTGTCCTTGAAAAACACTGATGAGTTTATTTTAATTGCACACATGACTATTGATTAGCATGAATGCTAACTTAACATTGAAAACCCATAGGCAGGCTAACGCAGCTAGCATCGCTAACATTTTAAAACGTTTAACACAAACAACATTCCTTCAAACGTTTATCACTTATACTGACACAAATAAACTTCCCTGATCACTTGTGAACATGTTCTTCAAGGTTACGTACAGAAAACGTGCAAAAGATGGTGGAAAACACCCAGCAGGAGTGTCCCCGAGGAAACTACGGCAAGTCTGGAGAGTAAAAAGTCCCGTTGTGGCAATTCCACTGCCGGCTTTCTTAAAGAGGCAGCGCACCAAATATACCGACATAAGCAAAATAAGGTCGGTTATCGTTGTAAATGTCTGTGTCGGTAAATTTTGGGTTTATCGCCCAGTCCTATTTTATGATAAAACACAATTCATAGTCACACATTATAGAACGAAACGTACTCAGGTCCTGGCACAATAAAATCAAGCAGTAAAAGATAATAACTCAAATAAAGACAAAAAACGTACTCGACTCATTGACAAAGATGTACGATCACGGTCGGTAACGTGATTACGGTGGGTTATGTCATTAAAGAAAGTGCTGTTCAAGTCATCTGATGAAATTTCTTGTATTTTTTTCACATCACAATATAAATCGCAGGGTTAGAAGAAATCACAATGTCATTTTTTTTTTGGATATCGCGCAGCCCTAAATGAAAAGATGTCTGACATACGAGGTTCCCGGAGGGGGCTTCTCTCTCCAAACCACCCGCATGTGGTCCACATTTCAGCCTGAAAACTCCTGATTAGATGTGATACACTTGTGAATTTGCATGAATGTCAGTGCTTCTCCTCAACTCCTGACCTAAACTCGGATGCAAGGCTGATCAGACCTGAGGATTTTCCTTCGGTTTCTATGTGCATTCCTGTTCCCCAGAGGATGCATTCTTTCCAATGCTGCATGCTCTCCAACCTCACGTCCAACAGCCAACCTTTTTACCCAGAAACCCCTCAGTCAGAGCTCTATATGCCGTCTCTGGACTTTTCCTCTTCTTCTTCCATCGGATAAAAATATCAACACGAAAGACTCATGACTCATGACTCATGAGTCATGGGCCCATTTCTGCTAACGGAGCTGGTCATGCTCTCAGGGACACGATTCATGTTGCTCTAGTTCTGCCCTCAGAAGCAGCGCGATTCTCTAAGAAAACAACGAATACAGAAAGTTTGAACTAAATTATCTCAGTGATGAAGCCCATTCTGATTTTTTGTAAATTGAAAATTTTCTTAGTTATGAGATTCAAAATCGTAGTTATGAGACAAAAAATTCATAACTATGAGCTAAATGGTAGCGCTATGAGATATAATTGTAATAATTATGAGATTCAGATACCTAACTATGGGATTTAAGTTACTTAGATGAGTTATAATAATGAGACAAAAAGTCATTGGTTCCCTTAAAAAGTAATAATTATGAGATAGAAAGAATAACTGTGTGATTAAAAGACATGATAATGAGATAAAGGGTCCAAATTATCAGATATAAAGTCGCATTTATGAGATTTAAAGTAAAAATATTAGATAAAAAAGTCATAATGGGAGATTTAAAGTTAAATTTCTCAGACAATAAGTCATATTAATGAGATGAATGTAATAATGATTAGGTAAAAAGGATAATTTTGAGATTTAGTCATAATAATGCATTAAAATGACATAATTATCAAATAAAAGAAAGATATTTTATATAATAGTTGTAAGATAAAAACTAGTAGTTATGTGATTAAAAGTCATAATATTGCGCTAAAAATTAATTATCAAATAGAAAAATATGATTTAAAAAATAAAAGTAAGATAAATAGTAGTTTTTATATGATAAGTCATAATTGGAGGTTTAAATTGATGTTTCTGAGACAATGACAAGTAATAATTGTAAATGTTAAACTAACAATAATGTGATGGATGTAATAATGACAAAATTAAAGAATAATTATGAGATTTAAAGTCATAATAATGAGATTATGTCATCATTATTAAATAAAAACGGTGCTTTTAATTTAAAGTAATAATGTAAAAACTAATGATGTGCTTAAAAGTCATAATGAGATTAAAAAGGTTGTAATTATCAGATATAAAGACAAAATGATGAGGCTTAAAGTTATATTTTGAATCATTGGATGTTATGTATGTTTTTATTTTGAATTAGGGATTTTTTTTCTCAGCAGTAAGTTTGTCAGCATTCAGAAAGAAAAACAAAACTGCAACTTATAATTTTGGCACGATGATGCGTGATGAATATGAGTGAAGTATTGACCTTCTCATGTTCCTGCATGAATCTGTTAATCTGAAGCAGGCGTGGAGCTGACTGCCGTATGATGCTGTCGGCATGTCACGAAACATGTTTTAACAAACACAAATTGTTGTTTGTTCTTTTCATTATTACACAGCTGGCTGTCTATTTACTACACAAAAGATTTAATCCCGTTATTTTGCCATCAAAAAGTGTATTTAGACGTTCTCTAACAGCATATTTATGCTGCTGGGGTCATTCTTTCATCATTTATGTGCAAGGAATTTGGAAAAGGGAGTTTAGTTTCTTCCAGAGTCTTGAAATTAGATGAAAGACTGGAAGTCAGGAAGATAAAGACACGCAGTCATAGAAAATAATGTGACTTATAATTTTCTATCATGTTTTCACAGATGTATCATGAATGCTTTTATTTTATTGTCTCTCTAATCCACTGTCCATGTGTCCTGCAGGTTACTCTGTGGCTGGTGGCGAGTTCAGTGGGGATGATGAGGAAGGTGAGGGTCATATTTGCAGTACAGAGCCGACACGCTCAGCTGAGCGCAGGGTTTGCAGCTCAGCCTCAACACACGTTTATGTTGTCACGCCAAGGGATTATTAAGTCTTTCAGGAAACGGGAGCATTTAGGATGAAAAATAATCTGATTATGTTTTTGCCTCTTGTTTTTCTTTTACAGACTTCATCACAGGAGTTCCTAAAGGACTCATGTTGTATGGTTTAGTAAGGAGTTCCCTTGTTTTTGTTTGGCATGTTTTCTGGAAAATGTAATCCCAGTTCAAAAGGGTTGGGACGCTGTGTAAAATGTAGAAAACGATGCAAATAAAATCTCATCACGTCAGATTTTATTCCCTGTAAAACATAGATGACACATCAGATGATGAAACTGAGACGTTCATGCAAAATATGAGCTGATTATGAATCTGATAGCAGCAACAGGTCTGTAAAAAGTAGTTCCAGGGCGATGTCTACCATCGCGTAGCAACACGTCTGTAAAAAGTAGTTCCAGGGCGATTTTTCCCATTGTGTAGCAACACATCTGTAAAAAGTAGTTCCAGGGCGATGTTTCCCATCATGTAGCAACACATCTGTAAAAAGTAGTTCCAGGGCGATGTTTTCCATCTTGTAGCAACACATCTGTAAAAAGTAGTTCCAGGGCGATGTTTCCCATCATGTAGCAACACGTCTGTAAAAAGTAGTTCCAGGGCGATGTTTACCATCGTGTAGTAACACTTCTGTAAAAAGTAGTTCCAGAGTGATGTTTCCCATCATGTAGCAACACGTCTGTAAAAAGTAGTTCCAGGGCGATGTTTCCCATCCTGTAGTAACACATCTGTAAAAAGTAGTTCCAGGGCGATGTTTCCCATCCTGTAGTTACACATCTGTAAAAAGTAGTTTCAGGGCGATGTTTACCATCGTGTAGTAACACTTCTGTAAAAAGTAGTTCCAGAGTGATGTTTCCCATCATGTAGCAACACGTCTGTAAAAAGTAGTTCCAGGGCGATGTTTCCCAACGTGGAGCAACACGTCTGTAAAAAATAGTTCCAGGGCGATGTTTCCCAACGTGGAGCAACACGTCTGTAAAAAATAGTTCCAGGGCGATGTTTCCCATCGTGGAGCAACACGTCTGTAAAAAGTAGTTACAAGGCGATGTTTCCCATCATGTAGTAACACGTCTGTAAAAAGTAGTTCCAGGGTGATGTTTCCCATCATGTAGTTACACGTCTGTAAAAAGTAGTTCCAGGGCGATGTTTTCCATCGCGTAGCAACACATCTGTAAAAAGTAGTTCCAGGGCGATGTTTCCCATCCTGTAGTAACACATCTGTAAAAAGTAGTTCCAGGGCGATGTTTCCCATCCTGTAGTAACACGTCTGTAAAAAGTAGTTCCAGGGCGATGTTTCCCATCCTGTAGTTACACATCTGTAAAAAGTAGTTCCAGGGTGATGTTCACCATCGTGTAGTAACACGTCTGTAAAAAGTAGTTCCAGGGTGATGTTTCCCATCATGTAGCAACACGTCTGTAAAAATTAGTTCCAGGGCGATGTTTCCCATCGTGGAGCAACACGTCTGTAAAAAGTAGTTCCAGGGCGATGTTTCCCATCATGTAGCAACACATCTGTAAAAAGTAGTTCCAGGGCCATGTTTACCATCATGTAGCAACACGTCTGTAAAAAGTAGTTCCAGGGCCATGTTTACCATCATGTAGCAACACGTCTGTAAAAAGTAGTTCCAGGGCCATGTTTACCATCATGTAGTAACACGTCTGTAAAAAGTAGTTCCAGGGCCATGTTTACCATCATGAAGTAACACGTCTGTAAAAAGTAGTTCCAGGGCGATGTTTCCCATCATGTAGCAACACGTCTGTAAAAAGTAGTTCCAGGGTGATGTTTACCATCGTGGAGCAACACGTCTGTAAAAAGTAGTTCCAGGGCGATGTTTACCATCATGTAGTAACACTTCTGTAAAAAGTAGTTCCAGGGCCATGTTTACCATCATGTAGTAACACGTCTGTAAAAAGTAGTTCCAGGGCCATGTTTACCATCATGTAGTAACACGTCTGTAAAAAGTAGTTCCAGGGCCATGTTTACCATCATGTAGTAACACGTCTGTAAAAAGTAGTTCCAGGGCCATGTTTACCATCATGAAGTAACACGTCTGTAAAAAGTAGTTCCAGGGCGATGTTTCCCATCATGTAGCAACACGTCTGTAAAAAGTAGTTCCAGGGTGATGTTTACCATCGTGGAGCAACACGTCTGTAAAAAGTAGTTCCAGGGCGATGTTTCCCATCGTGGAGCAACACGTCTGTAAAAAGTAGTTCCAGGGCGATGTTTCCCATCATGTAGCAACACATCTGTAAAAAGTAGTTCCAGGGCCATGTTTCCCATCATGTAGTAACACGTCTGTAAAAAGTAGTTCCAGGGCCATGTTTACCATCATGTAGTAACACTTCTGTAAAAAGTAGTTCCAGGGCCATGTTTTCCATCATGTAGTAACACGTCTGTAAAAAGTAGTTCCAGGGCCATGTTTACCATCATGAAGTAACACGTCTGTAAAAAGTAGTTCCAGGGCAATGTTTCCCATCATGTAGCAACACGTCTGTAAAAAGTAGTTCCAGGGTGATTTGTATCATCGTTTAAGGACAAGTATTTACAGACGTTTTGCTGCTTCAGATTCACAATCAGAGAAGATATTCTGTCAAATATTCTGACAAAATGTCTAATTTTCATCATCTGATATGTTGTTCATGCTCTAGTGGGAATAAAACTTCTTGTTAACATTAAGCTTGGAATAAAACTTGGGCTGATGAGGTTTGAAAACCATTTATTCTGATTTTAATGACGTTCTACACAACGTCCCAGCTGTTTTACAGCTGTTTCTGCATTAGCACAAGTGAAATGATATGTTTTGGAATTGACTGAAACTTTATGAGTAAGAACAACCCTGTGTGTTTCGTTGTAGGTGACTGTATTAAATGGGAAAGATCTGAAGTCTGTGTTGAACCTGACGGGGGAGCAGGTATGTGCACATCTGGCTGGGGATTTCTGTCGTAGAACTTAAGCCTGTTTTCACATGTGGGTACACATTGAAAGTGGCATGTGCAAAGGGAGATGGTAGGTGAAGGAATTTGCCCTGTGGTGAAGGGGGACTGAAGGGTCAAAGGTCAGGCTTACAGTGCACACCGCTCAAGGTTTCTAAAAGCTATAATCAAACCCAGAAGCAGAGTGCATTAAGACGGTGTTGATGTTGTCACTATGGGGTTTCCAGCATGTGTGTTTTAGATTGGAAGCAATCAGACAGGCATCAGTGCTCAGGGAGACTTTAACCTCTTCACCACATTTCTTCAAATTAAACTCAAAGATGAATCGTTCTGTTTTCTGAATATCATTTTAGTAGGCATTTTTGATCATGGATGAGGATTTATGGCTTCTAGTTTTAATTCCTGAGGAGATTGAGGGGGGTTGGTTGCTTGTTTTGCTCCTGTTTTTACAGGAAATGTGTAAACATGCAGAGGCAAACAGCACTCGTGGGACTCACTCAGCATTCCAAGGGAACTTAAAAGGAAAATTTCACATTACAACAATACTATCATCAGTTAGTAAAACCTAAAGTATAACTTTCTTTTTGTCAACCTGGACCTTATTTCTAGGATACGTGCATTTACTCGCCTGTAAAATTTCTGTATCACTTTGACTCCTTTGGAAGATATTATTTGGGGATACAGTATAGTGGCAGAGACGGGGCAGCCTATCAGACATTATCTGCAGCAAAACTCCTTCATTTCATCAATGTTTTAAGTAGAATGAACGGACGAATGAGTACTATTGTCCTGTGAGTTCAAAATGAACTCTCTGTTAGTTATTGGGAGGTTTTCTCAACACTTTACTGGACTCTACCGCCCCGATGGGTGCGCGCCGCAGTACAGCTGAGAGAGCAGCTCGCTACCCAGACACCACCAAACTGAAAACTTCGAACCTCTGAACTCACAGGACAGTAGTACTCGTCCGTTCACTCATTCTACTTATAGACTACTGAAGATGAATGCATGGACAAATTTTTCTTAGTCCTGCTGAGACATCAGTCCTTTCATGTGATGCTGAAATTCAGGTCTGGGTCCAGGACTCGTCCCAGATTTCTGTCTTGGTTATTAGTTTTTGACTGGTAAACCAATGGTTGCTGTATTTTCTTCATATAGCAGCACTTTTAAAGGATAAAAACACTGTGCGTCAAACTTGCAATTAATCCAGAATAGAGATTTTAATCGGTGCCCATCACAAACCTGAATGAAAGTACTGTTACTGTGTTAGTTGTCATTCTCATAGTATTCACCATGTGGAACAAAAAACAGTTTGTCATGATACGTCTTGGTATAAAACGTTCTGACATGTTGTATTTCCGTTTTGTCATCTTTTTATCTTCTGGTCTTTGATTTTGTGGTGAAAATGCGTCCTCACCTTTCATGCTGCAGCCAGGCTACATGTGGGTGTAGTGGTTAGCACTGTTGTTGCATAGTTAGGGAGTCACTGGCTCGAGCCTTGGCTGGGTTTGTAATGTGTAATCACTGGGGTCATTGGGTTCATTAATTCCCTTGTCTCACTGTGATGCAACGGTGACCACTTCAGAATCGGCTCAGTATGGAATATGTGGAGGGACTTTTTTTTTTTATATAAATGTCTTTCCTATGTCATGAAAAAGACATCTTTTCACTTTTCAACCGGATCACAATGATGAGTTAAGCCAGCTTTTGGACGTCTTTTCAACCAACTTGTGCTGGGTGGGTAGTCTTGTCCAGAGAACCATCTTGCAGAGTGCAAAAGCCAAACTGTCCAAATGTTTCAGAACCAAAACCTTAATTCCACACAAATGTTGTGTATGTTAATTACGTGTTATAAAATCAGGGCTGTTAAAAGGAATTTATGCTGTATATACAGCAGGGGGAAAAAGTATTGAACACGTCAACATTTTTCTCAGAAAATCTATTTCTAGTAGAGCTATTGACATGAAATTTTCACCAGATGTCGGCACCAACCCAAGTAATGCACACATACAAAGAAATCCTAACATTTATGTTCATAAATGAAGTTATGAAATGAAATAGAAAAATACTTTATTGATCCCAGAAGGAAAATTATATGTAATATAATATAGTTATATGTAATATAGTGAAATGACACTGGGCCATGGGGAATAAGTGTTACTGAAATGTATTTAATACTTAGTGCAAAAACCTTTGTTGGTGATTCCAGCATCCAGACGCCTCCTGTATGGAGAAACCAGTAGAATTCGTTGCTCAGGTGTGATTTTGGCCCATTCTTCCACAAACTGCCTTCAAATCATCAAGGGGGGGGGTCTCTTTGGATTGAAATTGGATTAAACTCCTTTTAATAGCTCAGTTTTTGCATTTTATATGCACATGCAATGATGATATTTTCTTATTATGCTTACTGGAACTTGCACATTTAAATCACGTAGTGTTTATAAAGAGATTTCTGCTATATTCATTCCTATATTTAACCTTTCAAGCAGTCATTTACAACGCAGATAGCAATCATACTGAAAGTGTGAAGTGAAACAACAGAGAAAAAACACTTTATCAGCACCACTGCATAATGCAACATCTATGGGAAAGCATACTGCTTGCGTTGTTGTTTGTGTGTTCAGTGTGGGAGGTCACGGTGACTGCTCCGAGGTGTCAGTTGTAGGGTGGAGGGAGCTGAGTAAACTGTTTAGTCATAGCTAGACAGATGTGAGGTAAACCTCTGGCTAATTGATGCACTGCTCTCTGTGGGTGAATGCTGGTCCCTCTGTGGGTGATTGGTCTTGGCTGTCAAACTCAGCTGCAAAAACACCCCCAGGATCTTTGTTCGGGAGGCCCTGTTGGTCTGGCAAATTAAACATGTTTGTCATTTGTGATTTCATTTTTAAAAAATGGAGTCTTGGAAATACCAAGGCGTTGACACCAGCAATACTTTCTCCACGTACTACATCTGCAATGCTGTTTTAATCAAAGAGGCCGGGCTGCTCAAGTTGTATTGAGTCATCTTCATAGATGTAGTAATTGTTGGTAATTTAATATATGGTAGAACACAAAATATTCAAACCTTGAAAAGGTCCTTCATTAATATTTTGTGAAATAAATAATGTTAACTTCAGTGGCATTGAATTGGGCTGCATGGTTGTGTGGTGGTTAGCACTGCAGCCTCATAGTAAGAAGATTACCAGTTCAAGTACCGGCTGGGGAGGGATTTGAACAATTCCAACCGTGGCCTTCCTGTGTGGAGTTTGCATGTTCTCCCCGTGTATGCGTGGGTTCTCTCCGGGTACTCCTGCTTCCTCCCACCGTCCAAAGACATGCATGTTAGGTTGATTGGTCACTCTAAATTGTCCGTAGGAGTGAATGTGAGTGTGAGTTGTTGTCTAACAAAGTCCATCAACAGAACATCCCTGCATAAGGGCAGAACCAGACTGCCCTTTGCCACGGATCCTGTTCTTAACCTTCGTAGTCAGGGCTATAACTTCAGGATTCTGGAACCTTGTAGGCATTTTGGGGTACAAGTGTTTTCTTCCATTTTTGCTGGATGTTAAGCTGTAAAAACTACGGTTTAGTCATAATTATTGATTAATTAGCAAAATGATTGATTATTCGCCCCATATTAGAAATGTGAATATTCCCTTTATTATGCATGTTGACACTGTGACACTGCTTCCCATTGCGATGACTAGGTCGTACCTCTTCTTTACTTCCCATTGCAATGACTAGGTTGTACCTCTTCTCTACTTCCCATTGCGCTGACTAGGTTGTACCTCTTCTCTGCGTAGTTCTGCGTGTGTTTGTATGATCTGAGGATATTTAAGCCACCTGCAGGTACTCCTGTAGGGGATTGCTTGTTTTGTTTTCCAACAGAGACCTTGGTTGTTTAGGGATCGCGGTACAGATGTACCAGTGAACTGTGTAAGTGGATTCATGTTTTCTCTTCTCTCTCTCTTCCTCTTCCTTACTCCTCTCTCTCTGTTTCACTTTCTATCATTACCTCTATTCACTTTCATTTCTCCCTTGTCAGGCCCAGCAGTATGAAATGGAATGGTGTAATAGACAAATGTTTAAATAAAGAAATAAAATGAATAAACATGATATCAAGTGGAGCCTTATGTTCATAAAGCTCCGCTTGATAAAGCAAAACTGTTCAACAGAATAAAGCAATCAGATTTCCATTCTGCTTGCTTCAATGCTGGACAGGACAAGTAAAAAAAAAAAAAAAAAAAAAAAAAAAAAAAAAAAAAAAAAAAAAAAAAAAAAAAAAAAAAAAAAGAAATGTGAATATTCTATATATGGTTGTTTGATATCATTGTAAAGGGGACATCCAGGGCTTTCATTTAAGCCCAAAGTTGCAGCTGTCTGACAAACACAGAGGTCACAAAACCTCTTTAAACCATAAATTTCCCACATTTTCTAGACAATTGGTTTGGTAGTTTTCACATAATGCTGTTGCAAAGAATGAATGAGGGTGAATTGGCTGGAGCAGGTGACTTCTAATTTAAGGCTCTCGATAACCTCTCATAAAGAAATAGTATGGGTATGTTATACTTTTCTTGAATTGACAGTCTATTTAGTATTGTTGTTGATTTTTGGGTCCTCGATGTCCCTTTATCCCACAGGGATGAAATAAACTATTTAGTTAAGGTGAAAATTGTGAGAAAGTGTGGGAAATTTATGGTTTAAAAAGGTCATGTGACCTCTATGTTTGTCAGAAAGCTACAACTTTGGGCTTAAATGAAAGCCCTGACTGTCCCCTTTAAAATTATACCAGACAACCATATAGACAACCATTTTGGCGGCTGTGGCTCAGGTGGTAGAGCAGGTCGGCCAAGGATTGGCGGTTCAAATCCCAATCCCCCAGCCATCTGTCGTTGTGTCCTTGGGCAAGACACTTAACCCTCCTTGCCTCCAGTGGGGGCACCACTGGTGTGTGAATGTGTGTGAATGTTCCGGTGGTGGTGGGAGGGGCCGTAGGCGTGAAATGGCAGCCACGCTTCCACTAGTCTGCCCCAGGGCAGCTGAGGCTACATACGTAGCTTACCGTCACCAAGTATGAATGAGGAGTGAAAGAATAATGGACCTACTGTAACCTCTTTGAGTCCCTTGAAAAGCGCGATATAAATCTAATCCATTATTATTATTATTATAGAATATTCACAACTTGGAAAATTATAGCCATTTGTAATAGTATTGGGCAAATAATCAATCATTATGCTGATTAATCAATAATTATGACTAAACCATAACTTTTACAGCTTGACATCTGGCAGAAATGGATTCAGTGCCAAAAGATACAATAGGAACACCCAAGAAAAACACTTACCCCAGAATGTCTACCACCTTATTTTCTGAAGGGTTTTTCCCAAATTCGGTCCTGACTATGATGGACGGGATTTCTAGTCACAGCCGAGGTTTTGAGGTTTGGTGACCTCAGTATCGGGTCTCTGCTTTTTGCTGATGATATGGTTCTGTTTGCTTCATGGGCCATGATCTCAAACTCTTGCTGGAGCGATTCGCAGATGAGTGCGAAGCGGCTGGGATGACAATCAGCACCTCACCGAACAAACCGTATGACAAACACCGGTCGCTGATCGATGTGCCTGATCTTCATTGCTTCTGTTTACATCTCTAACATCCTAGAAAGTATTCTTAAGAACCACCTAAAGAACGCCATGAAGAAGACATCTGGGAGACCCGTCTTTGATAAGACCTTCTTCAGGGCATTTGCCACCTCTGGGTGAAATTTATCCGCCCCCCGCAGTCCCCTGAGTTGGACAAGTGGGCAGAAGCGTTTTCTAACCGACCCAGTCATTCTCTGAATCTGGCAGCACTGACTTTAGCTTAGCTTAGCATAGTTGCTGTAATTTTGCAGTGCCAACGAGCACCACTTGATGAAAGTGAACTAATTTTTTCCAGTTGCGTTTTGTGACCCGCACATTGTGATCGAGTACAAACGAGAAGCGTCAGTCCTTCACATTAAAGGACTGACTAGGCAGCAGGGAAGTATATGCCCCGGAAGTACCGGCCAATTACAGGTGAAGTACCGCGGATAGTAGCAAAGGCAGCACGCATGCACAGCATCCCCAACTTCTGCAAACAGGGTTTCCACTGGATGCTTTGTCTATGATTCGGCTGTAATTCAGCGGCATATAGTTCCCCTACCGAATGCCGCCATTCAGTCCTTTGCTGTGAAATCGGCTTGTCCTTTGTACTCGATCAGAATGTGCGGGTCACAAAGCGTAATTGGAAAAAAATTTAGTTAATTGGCAAAATTACAGCAACTACGCTAAGCTAAGCTAAAGTCAGTGCTGCCAGATTCAGAGAATGACTGAGTCAGTTAGAAAACACTTTTGCCCACTTGTCCAACTCAAGGGACTGCGGGGGGAGGCACAATTTCACCCAGGAGTGGCATATACCTTTAAGGTCGTTTTTAAGTCTTAAGAATGTTCTTAACTGAGAAACATTACTGTTGTGAAAATGTTAGCCGCTGCTAGCATTAAAGCCTTGAATCGCTGCTCAAACTGAAAACACTGGAGTTGCACTTTGAGTAAACTGGGAATTGTTAAGAGTCAAGGGGATCTAACCAGGGAAATTCAGTTGCAGATAATCAGCTTGCTGGTCTTAGCTCACCTCACCAGGTGGTTCTGGTTGTATATGGAGAGTTTCCATTTAGTTTTTGTTTACAATGACTTCTTTTGCAAGTGATCCCAACATTCAGTTTGGAAGGTTTTTAACCAAGTCTGTGTTTTTTTTTTTATTCAGGTCTCACTGCATGAAATTAAACCTTAAAAAAGTGAAATCTATGAGCTATGGGTAACTTTTCAGACAGTTTAAATTCCTGAACCTCTGACCTCCCAGTTTACTTTAAGGTTGCAGAAGCTGTAACCATGAGCTCCATGAAAAGGAAGGAAAGGAGACCCGGGGGGGTTGTAGGACTGAGAGACTGAGAAGAAAGCCTCTGGAGAGGAGGTGGTGGATGTGGAGGGGACAGAGGACGTAAGGGACGGGGGAAGCAAATGAAGGGAAAGAAAGGGATCTGTGTTCAGCGGTGTGATTACAGGCTGACTGCGTCTTGTTTTAATGCGTTCCAGATGGGGTCCTACTTCGGCTACACGGTGGCAGTGACCGACATCAACAACGATGGGTGAGTAGAGGGAGTCATGGTGACACAGATGGTGGCAGAAAATAGTGACGGAGATGAAACAGAGCAAAGGGAGAATGTAGAACGAAAACCAGAACTGAAGCGTGCACGGCGAGGCCACTCAAACACGGGGTAGAAGTGGGATTTTTGGTTTGTGTCCCACGATGGCGTAGTCATCCTCATACTTCCTAATGTGTCATGAAAATGTCCCCTCTCCTGTACTTTCATGTGTAAAGTTCCTCAATTTGTAAAGTTCTCCTTTAGCTGTTTTTACTTTCTGTAACCCTCCAAAAACCAACAGTGTGTAGTGGTTAGGTGAGAAATATCTTCTGCAGGACATCTGTCCTCATGTTTCTGTTCGTGGTTGTTCTTCTCCTACACTGTTATCTCCCTCTGTCTTTATTCTCCCTGACTTTGCTGCTGTTTACAGTATGGATGACCTCCTAGTAGGAGCTCCGATGTTCATGCGTAGAGGATCTGATGGGCATTTGGAGGAGCTGGGTAAGGTGTATGTGTACCTGCAGAGGGGCCCTCTCCTGTTGGAGCCAATCCAATCCCATCTCCTCGGTCTGCAGGCCTTCAGCCGATTTGGTTCCTCTCTGGCTCCTCTAGGCGATCTCAACCAGGATGGATTCAATGGTACATGTGCTCCATATACTATACTGAAGCAAGGCCGAGCATACAGATAGATGGCATGACTGCTCCATGGAGGGAAAGTTGTATATTGCTGTCAGTGGTTGGTCTCATTTTAAATCTGAAACTGCTGCTTCAGATCCATATCGATTTAATATAACTTCAATGATGAATACTCATCAGCCACTTTATCAAGTTAACCAGGTTGGACCCACGATTTCCTTCAGACCTGCTTTAATTCTTAGTGGCAAAGATTCATAAAACGGAGCGGAAGTTCTGCTCTACAATGACATGAAAGCATTACACAGTTCCTGCACATCCGTGATGAGAATCTCCTGTTCTACCTCATCGTGATGAGAATCTCCCGTTCCACCTCATCATGATGAGAATCTCCCGTTCCACCTCATCCATGATGAGAATCTCCTGTTCCACCTCATCCATGATGAGAATCTCCTGTTCCACCTCATCCATGATGAGAATCTCCTGTTCCACCTCATCCATGATGAGAATCTCCCGTTCCACCACATCATGATGGGAATCTCCCGTTCCACCTCATCCATGATGAGAATCTCCCGTTCCACCACATAATGATGAGAATCTCCCGTTCCACCACATCATGATGAGAATCTCCCGTTCCACCTCATCATGATGAGAATCTCCCGTTCCACATCATCATGATGAGTATCTCCCGTTCCACCATATTCATGATGAGAATCTCCCGTTCCACCTCATCGATGATGAGAATCTCCCGTTCCACCTCATCCATGATGAGAATCTCCCGTTCCACTTCATCCATGATGAGAATCTCCTGTTCCACCGCATCGTGATGAGAATCTCCCGTTCCACCTCATCCTGATGAGAATCTCCCGTTCCACCACATCATGATGAGTATCTCCTGTTCCACCTCATCCATGATGAGAATCTCCCGTTCCACCTCATCCATGATGAGAATCTCCCGTTCCACCGCATCATGATGAGAATCTCCCGTTCCACCTCATCATGATGAGAATCTCCCATTCCACCTCATCATGATGAGAATCTCCCGTTCCACCTCATCCATGATGAGAATCTCCCGTTCCACCTCATCCTGATGAGAATCTCCCGTTCCACCACATCATGATGAGAATCTCCCGTTCCACCGCATCGTGATGAGAATGTCCCGTTCCACCTCATGCTGATGAGAATCTCCCGTTCCACCACATCATGATGAGAATCTCCCGTTCCACCGCATCGTGATGAGAATCTCCCCTTCCACCATATCATGATGAGAATCTCCCGTTCCACCTCATCCATGATGAGAATCTCCTGTTCCCCCGCATCACGATGAGAATCTCCCGTTCCACCTCATCCAGGATGAGAATCTCCCGTTCCACCACATCATGATGAGAATCTCCCGTTCCACCTCATCCATGATGAGAATCTCCCGTTCCACTGCATCGTGATGAGAATCTCCCGTTCCACCTCATCCATGATGAGAATCTCCCGTTCCACCACATCATGATGAGAATCTCCCGTTTCACCTCATCCATGATGAGAATCTCCCGTTCCACCGCATCGTGATGAGAATCTCCCCTTCCACCACATCATGATGAGAATCTCCCGTTCCACCTCATCCATGATGAGAATCTCCCGTTCCACCGCATCGTGATGAGAATCTCCCGTTCCACCTCATCCATGATGAGAATCTCCCGTTCCACTGCATCGTGATGAGAATCTCCCGTTCCACCGCATCGTGATGAGAAACTCCCGTTCCACCTCATCCTGATGAGAATCTCTTGTTCCACCTCTCTCAGGTTCTCTCTGGTGTTCAGAGATGCTATTCTGCATACTTTGGTTGGAACCAGTGCTTATCTGACTTCATGTTGTCTTTCCGTCATCACTAACCAGTCTGCCCATTCTTCTCTGACATCAACCAGACTTTCTGGTTCAGACAACTGCTGCTCACTGGATATTTTCTCCTCTTCAGAACATTCTCTGGAAACTAGAGATGCCTGTGGTGGAAATCCCAGTAAATACTCAGACCCCAACAACCATTAAATCCCCTTTCTTCCTCATTATGATGCTCAGGTTGAACTTCAGCAGGTCGTCTGATTACATCTTTGTGTTAACAAGTGGTTGAACAGGCTTATCTTGACTTAATAAAGTGGCAAATGAGTGTACGCACATTTTTTGTTCTCCAAACAAGTCTGATTTTTATTTTTTAGTTCCTCCATTTTTACAGGAAGGAAGAAGAGCAGTTGAAAATGTCTGTTAAAAAAAAAGAAAACAATTGTATTCAGAAGGGAAAAATCTAGCAGACCATAATTCCCAGCTGAGTACAGCAATAAGCTTCATTTTGCTTCTAATAAAACCCCACTGATCGTGCAAGTCATCTCTCAGACCTGGTTCTGTACTAAACTGGTTCAAAACGTATTTGGAGAACAGGAAGTACTTTGTGCCAGTAGGTAACTTTACATCTGAGCAGACAAAAATTACTTGTCAAGTTCACCAGGGCTCTATCCTGGGGCCTCTTCTGTTTAACATCTACATGCTCCCTCTGGACCAGGTTATAAAGAACAACAATATTAGTTACCATAGCTACGCAGATGACACACAGCTATATATTACAGTGTCACCAGGAGACCGGGGCCCTGTACAGGCTCTTGGTAAATGTATTGATGAGATTAATGACTGGATGTGCCTCAACTTTCTTCAGCTGAACAAAAACAAAACTGAGGTGATTGTTTTTGGAGCCAAAGAGAAACGACAGCAGGTTGTCACAGAACTTCAGTCCATACACCTAAAAACCACCAATCAGGCCAGAAATCTGGGTGTAGTGATGGACTCAGACCTAAACTTTGAAAAACACATCAAAACGATCACTAAATCAGCCGACTATCACCTGAAGAACATCTCAAGGATAAAAGATCTGATGTCTCAGGAGAATCTGGAAAAACTAGTCCATGCATTCATCTTCAGTCGGCTTGACTACAATAACAGCGTCTTTACTGGTCTACCTAAAAAATCAGTTAAACAGCTGCAGCTCATTCAGAACTCTGCTGCCCGAGTTCTCACAAAGACTAGAAAAGTGGACCACATCAGTCCAGTTCTGAGGTCTTTACACTGGCTGCCGGTCCATCAGAAAATAGACTTTAAAGTTCTGCTGCTGGTCTATAAAGCTCTGAATGGTTTAGGCCCAAAATACATCAGTGACCTCTGACCCAGTATGAACCTACTAGACCCCTCAGGTCATCTGGATCCGGTCTTTTATCAGTTCCCAGAGTCAGAACCAGACATGGAGAAGCTGCGTTCAGCTTCTATGCTCCACATGTCTGGAACAAACTCCCAGAACGTCTCAGATCAGCTGAAACACTTAGTTTATTTAAATCCAGGCTGAAGACCCACCTGTTCTCAGCTGCTTTTACGTAGATTTTATTCAAAAGTTAAAATCCACACGTCTCTATAGTCTCTCTTTTTAATCTTAAATATTTTTACTGTTTTTAATCTTAAATCATGCTCCTACTTTCTTGTTCATTTTCTTTTTCTTTTGCACGCTGCTGTAATGCTTTTAATGTTTTTTGTGAAGCACTTTCAGTTGTCCTGTACATGAAATGTGCTGTACAAATAAACTTGCCTTGCCTCTCTGTGAGCTGTTCTGTATCTGCTGTTTCCAACCAGATGTGGCCATCGGCTGTCCCTACGGAGGAGATGACCAGCAGGGGTTGGTTTTCATCTATAACGGTCATGTTGGAGGACTGAAGGACACGCCCACTCAGACTCTTTCTGGCCAATGGGCTTCAAGCTCTTTCCCGGCCAGTTTTGGCTTTGCTCTGCGAGGCAACAGAGATCTGGATCAGAACGGGTACCCAGGTACTAAGAATCTGGTCGTGACATCTGGTAACTCTGGCTTTCTTATTCCTTTCGCTTGGTTTCATTCACTTTCCTTTTGCAGACCTTGTTGTTGGCGCGTTTGGGGTAGATAAGGCCGTTTTGTACAGGTATGTTTAAACATGTTGCAAATTCACCGTGGAATTAAAGACCAGTCTGATTCCTTTTTCTTTGTTTTCCATCAGAGCTCGGCCAATCGTGAATGCTAGTGCGTCTCTAACGGTGCAGCCAACCATGTTCAACCAGGAGGAGAAGACGTGTTTGCTCAAAACTGGGGATGAAGCCATTCCTGTGTCTTGGTATGTACTCAGTTTATTTTCCTTTTTATAAGTTTAGCTCTGCATATGTGTTAATAGGTAGATGAAAAACAGGTCCAACATGCCTTATCAGCTCTGGAGCAGAAAACTCTTTAGTCCTTAAACAAATCCTGCAGTTGAAAGCAGCTTCTTCTTCCTCTCTGAAAGTAGCAGAACATGGAAAGTCTTGCTAATGTTACGTAACAGACATCTAAGTGAGCACTTTACCTCATGTAAATGTTAAACGACTCAACGTGTGCCAGTTTTCTGTCCGAGTCTCCCAAAGCTACTAACAGCCTTAGATCCAGTCAGAGAAAGCGAACCAACTTAAACTCGCTCTCCATCTCAGTTTCCACCGTTCACTTTAACCCTCGTATTAAATATGAACCTTTTTTAGATTGTGGTGAGGCATGTGCCAAAGTGGCTGGTTTATAAATATCATCCTGGTATATTAATACAAGTAAGTCTTGCTTCAGTGCTTATGGGTGTTTTTGCTTCCTTGGAAACATGAAGGAAAACGTCCAGAAGCAGAGGAGGAGGGAGAAAAGGTGGAGTAGCTCAATGAAAGGATGGAAAGGTGGCAGAGTGTCGGGTGCAGCTAAAAGCTTCGCTTGGAAACAGATTTTTAACTTTTGAAATAAATAAAGTAATAGCAACAAAATGTCTTCCAGAGTCAGATTACTCTTCCTTTCATTCAAGCTTTTCTGAAAGTTCTGATTCATTTAAAAGAGTTTCACCTGGTTTTCACATGTCCAGCCTCCCTTAAATTCTTTTTGATAAATTTAAAAAGCTCATTTAGAGAAAAAAAAAAAAAAAGGTCAACGGTAGAGCTCGTTCTGACTCTTTTTTTATCCCACAGCAATATCTCATGAGACTACATGCAAGGTTTGACGAGGCAGAAGGATTGAAACCTGTTTAGTTTAATGAAATTGACAGTATTTATTGTGGTAAATCTAGCCGGCATTCTCAGATACGCAATAAAGTGAGCCGTTGTTCACCAGCCGACACTCATGGCTGAATTCCAGGTTTTTATGGAATGATAGGAAGACTACAATAAAGAATAAATCTGTAAAAAAAATAAAGAAACAAGTGAGGTAGTATATAGACAAACATCTCAATTGATTTTTCCTTATTCATTTTCATATATATTTCCTTTCTTAATTTTGGTATATATACCAAAAGCGCTATTTTGGTTCGACTTTGTGCTGTAATGCACTTCCGGTCATTTCAGTCGTTGCTCGCAGCTCCAACTCAAATTGTGCGAATCAGTCGCAGAGTTCAAAAGTTCACAGCCTGCATGTTTGTCCTCTTACTGTACGAACCGACGCTCGGATGCAATCTGACTGCTCACACTGTACGTCCTCAAAGACAGGTCGGGATCTGGAACAATCCTGACATGCAACGCAATAAATAGAGGTAGCTAGTGACAGTAGAAGAAGAAGACAGAGAAGAAGAAGATGACAACAACAGCAACAGTATACAATCACCAAAAACCCGCGCTGCCTTGGCGATTTGCGGTCTTCTTTGTGAAGAATTCGCAAAAAGAAAAGGCGAGGACATCATGTGTGGACGAGGAATTGACTGACCAGACGTGGGCTATACGGTCTGTCGGTTCTACAACGAGAACTCCGTCCAAATGACACGCCGGGTCGCCATGCTGCCTCTGGTTTACTTCCGTTTTTGTTTCACGTATGTGAAATGTGAAAATCTCCGAGGAAAGAGTTCTCAGTCTGATCGTGGCTCCACTTCAACATGCGATTCACTCACGAGCCACGACCAGAATATCAAACAGGTTTGATTTTCTTGTGACCCATTATTTCTGATCGGGAGCTCGTCATGAGCTCGTGACCCCCTATCATACTGCACGATGCACGAGACACAATTTGGCTAAGAGTCGGCCCGGTCCCCAAAATTGTCGCATGACTGGAAAATCGGCTCAAAAACGGTCAAAAATGGTACAGTGTGTGCCGGATTTTACGCTGCTCAGCTGATGACGTGTTCAGTTACGAACCTACAGTTTCATATGGTTCTGATCTGACCCGTGTATCCCATTTAATCAGCTGGGTTGCTGTAATGTGAATCACAGAAGGTTTCAATTGATATTCTATTGGTTTCAGTAAGCTTCCTTTGACTTCCCAGGCTCTCTTTTAACTGGGGACATTTGATTGTGGGTCTGGATCGGGAGAACCCTGTTGTGACAGTGTGGGGTCCTGTCTCTATGCTGGTCTGCTTGACCTCAGGGAGCGCACTTTGGCCGACTGCTTATCGTAAACATGACTACCCAGGATGTTGGAGTTTAATCTCCGCCATCTACCTGCCAGACCACAAAAACTTGTCAATATTCCACCATACTACTCGTCCAATGTAATCCAAGTGTCCTGAGTGGGTAGCGTCCAGAATTTACTTGAAACGACATCATTTAGTAGATTTTTAGAGTCTAAACAGTACTACATCTAGCTGCCGCAATGCACGCCCCTGCAAGTTCATGACACTACAGAAGCAGCGGCAGATGAGATCGCACATATGCATAAATGAAGACTGGCCACCAGGCTGGTCCAATTCAGCCATGAAACCTCCCACACTAAAATGGCAGGTGTTTCAGTTTCATTGTCTAACCCCTGTACATCTAGCTGCTGCGAAGCGCGCCCCTGCGAGTTCACGACATTACGGAAGCTGCCGGCTTTCAACACCTATTCTGACAATAATGCAAGCATAGAAGAAGAAATTCACTGTTTACATTGTGCCAGGAGTGAACGAGCTACGGACAAACATAAGAGGGGTTGGCTGTTGATTTAAAACAAAGAAAGAAAGACAAAAAAATGTGCGATCTCGTCTGCCGCTGCGTCCGTAGTGTCGTGAACTTGCAGGGGCGTGCATTGCGGCAGCTAGATGTAGTACTGTTTAGACTCTAAAAATCTACCAAATGATTTCGTTTCCAGTAAATTATGGACGCTACCCACTCAGGACACTTGGATTACATTGGACGAGCAGTATGGAGGAATATTGACAAGTTTTTGTGGACTTTTATGGACCTTTTGGTTCAATCGCCTGTAACTAAAAACGTCCCCCCCCCTCGGAACTCCGGCTGCATTTGAGGTATTAGGAAAGTGCCTCAGAGTCTTGCTCAGCATGAGGGTCAGTAGAAAATGAAGGCGGATCACTCTGTGGGTTTACTATTCTTTCAATTTGCCGTTGAGAGATTATGTTGGGTCCTGTGGATGTATGACACACTTCACCTTACAGAGACGCTGGATCCAGCACGTGTTTCCATTGTTTTATTGTACAACGTGCAACGAAGTGGTACTTAGTATGAACGTATGGTAAAAGGCCTAATGAATAGTGGACTGGCAGAAAATAAAACCACACTTCTCCAAGGTGACTGTGCACCTTTCAAACCTCTGTACCCCTCGCACGCACTATTTGTCTGTTTGTTATTACTTTCTTATTCTTTTTTAGATTAATTTGTTATTGTAGCACTCCTATCATTCCATAGTTTTACGCTATCAGCTGCAGATGGGAGATAAAGGTCTACAGCAGGATGGTCACCATGTCAGACTAAACCATAGAAGTGGCAGGAATTATTACCATGTTTTAGTGGGGAGACTGGTAACAACACCAGTATCACCAGATCTGGACTAAACCAGTTTCACGTCACTTTTTCCTACAGTGCAAACGTAGTCTGTGCCAAAAACTCCGAACTAGCCCTTTAAGCTGTAAAGCGACTCTGACAAAACAAACATGGATATCCTGCTCGTCTCTATCGGATCTTTATCCAGATGCAGTCCTTTTCCACGACACAAGTCTTCCTATAAAAGATGAAACCCCAACGTCTGTAAATGAGCATGAATGTGAACTTTTTCTTCTCTTTAATATTTATTTTCTGTGTTGAACCTCCAGTGTCAGCATCAGCTTCTGCCTGCTGGCGAATGGGAAGCACCTCCCCTCTCGTCTAGGTAAGGCATGCACACACACATGGTCCCCATTACCTACGCTTTTGTTGTGCAGCCACAAGTATGCTGGACCTCTTTGTGGTCAATTTGGAAGTTCGGACCGAGATAAAAGAACAATCGTGTAAATACAGGGTAGCTTGGTGGGCTCCAGCAGTTTAGAGTCGTGTGTGTGTTTATTTGCAGTGCAGGGTGTGTATTGTCTGTACGCTCTCCGTCGTTTTTCTCATGTGGCTGACAGTAATGCTTTCTAGAGGTTTCTGTGTACCATACAAATTGAAAAAGCAGCAAATAAAGGCTTCATACATGATCACTACGTCTGGATGTGTGCATGTGCATGCAGAGAAGAAAGCTTGTCTGGGAAAGTATGTGTGTGCATGGCCACGCATACATTGGCATGCATCTGTGTGTGTAATAGCAGCATGCAGATGCACATGCTGACTGTTTACTTGCTTTGTGTGTGTGGAAAGGTTTGGTGGTGGAGGTGCAGTTGGACAGCGTGCAGCAGAAGCAGACGGAGTCGATGAGGAGGACGCTGTTCCTGGACAGCCAGCAGCCCAGTCTGCTGACGGCCTTCAACCTCACCAACGGGGAAAGCTTGTGCCACGAGAGCAAGATCTACCTCCGGGTCAGTCGTCGCAGTCGTTGCAATCCCTACAGCTGACTCAGCGGCTGCTGTCACTGCACCCGCCGCAGTTGCTGTAGTCGCTGCAGCAACCGCAGCCGCCGCAGTTTCTGTAGTCGCTGCAGCAGCCGCAGCCGCCGCCGCAGTTTCTGTAGTCGCTGCAGCAACCGCAGCCGCCGCAGTTTCTGTAGTCGCTGCAGCAACCGCAGCCGCCGCAGTTTCTGTAGTCGCTGCAGCATCCGCAGCCGCCGCAGTTTCTGTAGTCGCTGCAGCAACCGCAGCCGCCGCAGTTTCTGTAGTCGCTGCAGCAACCGCAGCCGCCGCAGTTTCTGTAGTCGCTGCAGCAACCGCAGCCGCCGCAGTTTCTGTAGTCGCTGCAGCAACCGCAGCCGCTGCAGTTTCTGTAGTCGCTGCAGCAACCGCAGCCGCCGCAGTTTCTGTTGTAGCCGCAGCCACCGCAGCCGCCGCAGTTTCTGTTGTAGCCGCAGCCACCGCAGCCGCTGCAGTTTCTGTAGTCGCTGCAGCAACCGCAGCCGCCGCAGTTTCTGTAGTCGCTGCAGCCACCACAGTCGTTGCAGTTGCACAGCCATTGCAGTCGCCGCAGTTGCTGTAGTAGCTGCAGCCACTTCAGCGGCTGAGGTCCCACAGTTGCTGCAGCGACTGCAGTTGCTGCAGTTGTTGCAGCCATTACAGTTGTCTCAGTTGCTGCAGTCGTTGCAAATGTTGCAGCTGTTGCAGTTATTGTAGTCGGTGCAGTTGCTAGAGTTGCGCAGCAGCCACAGCAGTCGCTGCTCCTCAGACTCTGCAAGCAAAGAGTCGCTTACCGCTTTTTAAAAAAATAATTAAGCAGATTTACAGAGGGAAACGAGTGATTTATGTTCTGCGATGTCACTTAGCCGATGCTATCAAACTTCTAGAGCCAGAAGTGATCATACAGCATTTTGTCGTGATGGTGAAGTTGGAGAACAATCTTCTGAAGATGAGTTTGCAGATTTGTCCTTCAAATTATTCATACCCTTCAATTAAACAAAAGGCCAAATTCACAATAATTCAAATAACATGAAACGAAAAAAAGTAATAATAAATAAAAAATTACAAAATCATAATTTATTTAAATAAAATATAGCTTTTAATTGTGGTTGAAAATAATAATTAAAAAACAAACCGATGAATAAAACTGTCCCAGACACATTAGAACAACTTTCCCATGAACATGGACCAACATACCTGTCAGCAGGTGCAGACGTCTGATTGGACGTTACAGAAACATCTGATTGCAGAGATTGAATCAAAGTGTTGCTCAACAACATTTTAGCTTTGGAGCCCATCATGTTTGTTTACTTGTTTTATGTTCTGTGTGTTTGTTTTTGTTGAACCACAATTCAAAACCAGTGTTGTGATTTTCATAGAATTTTTATTTATTATTACTTTTGTCAATTTCAGCTTATTTCACTGACAGCTGATTTCTTTTTTCCTTCTTTAATTGGGGGGTGTGAATAATTTTGAGGACGACTGTATTTTGTTGAAGACTAATATGTACTGATTTATGAAATTATAATGATGGAGCAGTTTGGCTGGATCCACTGCCTCCAGCCAGCGGAAGTGAATCCATCTTCACCATGATGACTCTGAAACATGGTTACTGGAGGTCTACATGGTTCTGCGACCACGGTTGCCCCCCGTGACACGGCCAGCAGGAGGCTCTCTGCTGGAGAGTCCTGGCTGGATGCAGGATGCAGAAATGCACCCAGGTCAGGTTGATGATGCAACGGCTTCAGGAGGGAGACCCTGCAACACTCCAGATCCCTCCTGGGAATCTACACTGCAAAAGTTTGTGGTCTTAATGTTAGTTAAAAAATGTTTAAATGGAGAAGAATCAGAGGATGATCAAGTGGAATAATCTGCCAGTGAGGGAAGATAATTATACCTGCTAAGATTTCTTGAAATAAGATAAAACATTACGACTCTAGACTAGAGATGAAACGATTACGGGTAAAATGTTTAACCTGATAAAATTCCCAATGATTACTAATGTTTCAAAATGTAATTACCGTCAAAACTGTGAATGATTACTTTGAAAAGCTCCCAGTGATGCTGCTCATTGGCTGGAAAAGCAGCAGCAGTCGCAGTTTGCAATGTTTAATTTATGAAAACCAGTGTTGTATAGTAACTAAGTAAAAATACTTTGTTACTTTACTTAAGTAGTATTTTTTTACATTTGTACTTTACTTTACTACTTCTATTTCTGATTACTTTTACTTTTACTTCACTACATTTTCAGAGAAAAATCAGTACTTTTACTCCATTACATTTATCTGAGCATCTTAGTTACTCGTTACAAAATAACAAGAAACGTATTCGTCAATCTACAGTCTTTGTTTTGCTGTAGTGGGACCAGTAGCCACTAGCAGCAGCCGTGTGCAGCCGTCTCTGAAGCTAAACACACCTTTACCTGCCTCAGCAGCAGGTGAACGGCTGTTCAGCATCGCTGGTCTGGTCTTCAGTCCAAGAAGAACCAGACTGAGTTCTCACCATTTTCAGAAACAACTTCTTTTGAGGTTGAACAAAACGTTTTTCAGGGTTCAGTAACGACTGATGGACAGTTCATGTGTGTCGCACTGCAGTCATTTAAAGTTCAACCAATCAAGTTCTTTGTTTGTTGCATCACCTCAGAGCACCAAGAGTTTATTAGGAATGATTTAATATTGAATGCACGTGGGTATGAATGTTGGTAGGCATGCATGCAGGTCTGTAAGGATGTTTGTGTGTACAGTATTTTTCTACATCGTTGGGTTTATGTAAGGAGGTATTGAAGCTCCTTTACATTTTGCAAATTTGAACTTAAAAACTAAATTAAACAGAAATAAAGAAAATGTTCAACTCAAATTTCTGATTGCGTTTTATTAACAGTACTTTTTACTTTTGATACTTAAGTACAGTAAATACTAGCTACTTTTTTACTTTTACTCAAGTAATATTCTAGCAGGTGACTTTCACTTTTACTTGAGTCATTTTCCAGTAAGTTACTTTTACTTTTACTCAAATATGGCTTTTGGGTACTTTATACAACACTGCTGAAAACATGGTGGAAAACAACAAAGGCCCCCATGTGGACAGCTCTGGAGATTTTCCCCCCCTTAAAAAGGACAAAGTAGACATTTAGACCCATTTTGGATATTTTTAAAGATGCTGGGGTATTTCTATAGTGCCGCGATAAAAATAATAACCGTGATCCTTTTGATCACAATAACCGTGATATGAAATTGTCATATCGTTACATCCCTACTCTAGACAGGGACAAATACCTTTAAACAAGTTGTAAAACTATCAAGTCTCTCATTTAGTGAAAACCCCCTCAAAACTAGCCATAGCTTCTTTTTAGTGTTTCTTCTTAATATTAAAAGGAAAGAAGATTTTTCTTAATTTCAGAATCGCTAAAAAGCCTTTTTTAAAAGGCACTCTCCCATACTGAAGGAGCAGCACCGTGCTAAACCTGCCAACGTACCTGGATGGAACGTGTTGAAGGCTTTTATTTTACAAAGGGCCAAATAGATTAGGATGACACGGGAGTTGAACCTACAAGCTTCTGGTTAAGCTGCTCTACAACCTGAGCCGCTGTCTCAGACTGTGAAGGGCACCTCTTTGCTTCCAGCGCTTCAATTCCTGGTTAGGTTCTCCTGTTTTAAGATCTTTTCGCTCATAATGAGAAAGCAGCAACACTGAAAATCAGCATTACCAGACTAGTTTTAAGTGTTCATCATCTAAAGGCAGGGTGGATGATGTTTCCCAGGAGCCTTTTTTACAGCATTACTCGTCTTCTTCACACCCTGATTGCAGCCAATTAATTAAAATGTTCTGATACAAAAATGTAAAAAATGAATTACCTGTGGAACGGACAGGAATAAAAAATGAAATGAATTTCATTGGATGGGGCTGCTAACGGCCCGTGCTGATTGATTTAATGATTAGTTTGTCCATCAAACTCGACTGCCGTTTGGTATTTTTTAAAATATAACTTGCTCAAACCGTTTTTCTAGGATCCCCTACCCTGCCTTTAAAAAGAGACTTGAAATGAATGTTTCAGCTTGTTTTAAGCTAGTTCCCACTTGTCTAGATGTTTTTCTTATTATAATAAACCTGCATGTGTGAACTGATGGGACGTCTTAAAACAAGTTTTAACAGCTAAAATTGGGAGTGAAAGACACAATATGATGTGACACTGTTTTAGTGAGATAGTTTAACCTAATGTGCAGATGAAATAACCAGGTTTAGGTTCAGATACTAAGTCGGAAATAAAAGAGATGAACTGTCAAAACATGTTTAAAGATATTACACGTTCTGCTCTCAGATTAGGATCATTAAGACAGTTTCTGATGAATATAAGAATGTAAAACTTAGATTGTTTTTGCAGTGTAAGGCCTTTCCAGACCAGAAGGATTTATAATCCCTTCAGTGGGTCCTGGGTCCGCCCCGAGGTCGCTCCCAGTAGGATGCGACCAGGCTGCATCCTCATCAGACGCTTGAACCCCCCCCTCAGCTGACTGCTTCATGTACAGAGGAGTAGGACTGGGCGATATGGACCGAATATCATATCACGATATATTTATTTTAGATGATGATATAAATATCCCGGTATTTTTACCCTAATTTGTCTGAAAGTTTCATTTCATATCAAACAGCTGTTTTTTAGTATTGAAATATGTTTATCGTAAAGGTATCGCTGCACTGCAGTGATGGAACTGATAAACACTGTTAGAAATGTTTAAATCCAAGTAATTTAAGATAATTGGCTGTTTTTTTATGATTTCTTTGTAAATGTCTTGGGGAAGATTGTCTTCCAGACAGTTTTAATAATAGGGGTGGGAAAAACTATCGACACACTGAAATGTCGCGATATTTTCATATGCCGATACCGCATTTATAAATATAAATATGGTATCAATCTATTTTACTAATGAAATCTCGCAAGATTTCATCGTTCTGTTACAAAATCTCGCAGTATTTTGTGAAATCTCATGAGATTTTATAACAAAATGATATGTCGCAAGATTTCATTAGTGAAATACATCAATACCACTTTTTTAAATATAGATATGGTATTGGCATATGAAAATATCACGATATTTCAGTGTATCGATATTTTTTTCTACCCTTATTAGATAATCAGGTGACCCCTTTGTAGTCAGTCGAGGTTAGTATCTCAAAATATCTCATCACACTCAAAAAAAAGTTATAATATCTTGTTTTAAGAAATAAGAAAAATATACTTAGCAAGATTTGATTTTTTGCAGTGTGGGGCGATACAGAAGTCTGGCTGCTGTCACATCATTTCATTGCCTAAAACATTTCTTCTCTTCAGCATGTAACTCTTGATCTTCCTGTTTCTGCTGCAGGCTGACGGGGAGTTTCGGGACAAACTCTCTCCCATTTACATCCGCCTGAACTTCAGTCTGGATCCTCAGGCTCCGCTGGACCAGCACGGCCTCAGTCCCATCCTGGACTACCAGACAGAGCAGCGTGTAGAGCAGAAGGTAGGTCATCATGAAGACTGGAAACCAGCATGAAGCATCACGCCCGTCCTCCCCCCCCCCCTGCATGTTTCAGTGCTGGGACACGGGGGCGTGAGCACATGGGGGATGATTAGTGGTGTTTCTGCCTCTCTGTGGCTCTGCTGCTGCTAACACGGTCTCAGCTTTGTTTCCACCAGATGCAGCTCTGCTACATTTTGGCTGGAAGGCAGCTTTGTTCCTCATGTGGGATGGGAAGTCTGTTCAAATCTCATTAAGTCATGCAAAATTTCATTTTCTGCTGTTTCTAATAACTCGATGCCTCGGTCGACCCACAAACTCCTGCAGACGGTTTCCACGCTGATTCTGGAAAATGCTTCATGTTTACAACGTTTCTGCTCGTTTCAGTCGTTCAAGATGTGAAACTGACTGAAGATGCTTCAGGTTCATTGTGAAATTATAAAAAGAGCTGCACAAAATCTTCAAGCAAGTAAAAACGTCTTGTTTCTGGAAATTTTCTAAACTTTTGTCTGGAAATCTTTCATCAGGTACCTGAAGTTGCAGTTGTCAGCAGCAAAGACTTGGCTGAACAACGTGACGCACCATGACACCTTCTGCTGTAGATGCTACAGTTGTTTGCCTCCTTCCTGATTTCTTATTTTTTTGCATGTTTGTCACACTTATATGTTTCAGATCGTCAAACAAATTTAAATATCAGTTCCATGTTCTCTACTCAGACATCAAAAAAAAGTTACGTTGACAGTTTTAGCTGTCACTGACCCGTCAGTCGGCAGTCCTTGACAGCCGGCTGGACGACACGCCCACTGATGTTGTGGACTCATCGGGCCCACCACGCCCACACCTGGATGGTACGGGGAGGCAAGCCTGGTGGTCAGGTCCACCACTGAGCGTCCTGCTCTCCCGCCGTACTATTTCCTTCGGAGCAGAGTGTCCAAGGCCTGGGAAAGCATGAATCCCCCCTCGTCTCTGTTCATGGCTCTATCTGCATGCCTCCAGATCCCCCCCCCCCTTAATCCACCTTACTTTTTTCACTATTGATGTCTGAACAGAGAACACGTATCAACTTGAAAGTAGACGTGATAAACATTTTTGAGCTGATATCAAATATTAGACAAAGATAACACAAGTAAACACAAAATGCAGTTTTTAAATGAAGATTTTTATTTTTAAGGGGGGGGGGGGGAATCCAAACCTCCATGTCCCTGTGTGAAAAAGTGATCTTCCCCTAAACCTAATAACTGGTTGTTCCACCTTAGCAGCAACAACTGCATCAAGCGTTTGTGATAACTGGCAGTGAGTCTTCTACAGCGCTGTGGAGGAATTTTGTTCCACTCATCTTTGCAGAATTGTTGTAATTCAGCCACATTGGAGGCTTTTCCAGCATGAACCGCCTTTTTAAGGTCATGCCACAGCATCTCAATGGGATTCAGGTGGGGGCTTTGACTAGGCCACTCCAAAGTCTTCATGTTGTTGTTCTTAAGCCATTCAGAGGTGGACTTGCTGGTGTGTTCTGGATCATTGTTCTGCTGCAGAACCCAAGTGTGCTTCAGCTTGAGGTCACCAACAGATGGCCGGACGTTCTCCTTCAGGATTTTTTGGTAGAAACAGAATTCATGGTTCCATTTACCACAGCAAGTCTTCCAGGTCCTGAAGCAGCAAAACAGCCCCACGGGCAAGGTTCACCACTGTTCCATGTTTTCACCATTTGTGGATAATGGTTCTCACTGTGGTTCTCTGGAGTCCCAAAGCTTTAGAAATGGCTTTGGAACCTTTTCCAGACTGATAGATCTCAATGACTTTGTTTCTCATTTGTTCTCATTTGTAATCCAGCCTGGATGTGGATAGAGAATTTGAACTCAGCTTTCCAAAGATGTGATAAACCCCAGTTAATTTATGTTTTAACAGGAGGAGGGAATTACTTTTTCATACAGGGCCATGGGGGTTTGTGTTTACTTGTGTTATCATTGTCTAATATTTGAATTTGTTCTGAAACATAAAAGTGTGACAAACATGCAAAGAAAAAAAAGAAGAAAGAAATCAGGAAGGGAGCAAACACTTTTTCACACAACTGTAACTTCAAGCTGCTTTTCACAAAGATGAACGGCAGATAAATTTAAATTAGAAACAGGATAATGTTTTCAAGCAAAAGTACCATTTGTCCTGTGGATCCAGCTTTAATTAAGAATATTAGTGATATTCTGTGATTGTTAACAGAATATATCAAACCGTAAGTCAAATGTTTATATCAAATGTCTTCAAAATTTTAGCGCCAAACTCATGACAGATTTCTAGCTTCACTTCTTTGTCTGGGAAGCGTAAATGTTGGTGTAAGTGTGTGAGCAGAAGACAAAAAGACTGCTCATCGTCTGAATTCTCATCATCAGTTTGAACCGTGGCAGTTTTAGGTGTCAACTCCACCCAAACTTCCTGTTCTTCTTACCCGTTAGGTGGAGCATTGTGGTCGCAGCATCTTCCTCAAAAGAACGGAAACTTGTGAAACCACATGGGAAAGTAAAAAAGCTGCAATTCTATGTGGTTTCTATGGTTGCGAAAACCACCTCCTCTGTTTACCAATGTTTTTTTTGTTTTTTTTGTAAATACAGTTTATTGAATATTTTCAAACCATTTTAACAACATAGAAAAACAAACAGACAACCAACAAAAAGCATCTCTGAACAAAGAGATGGCAAAACCCCCTCCACCCACCCACCCACCCCCAACCCAACAGGCTGAGTGCACATGCCATTTTGCAAGGTATGCATGTGTATATTGACATATCAAGTCCCAGATGTACAGTGCAAGGTGAGGGAAAAACAAAACAAGACAAAAAACCAAACAAAAACAGAAACATAAAAATATGTGTAAATACAAAGACAGGGGGTACATGACAAATATAACAGCACCGGCTTTCTTATTCATCCGCCGGGAAGGAGGTCATTGCTTTGAAGTATTTAATTAGATGGTCCCAGTATTGGTAAAATTTTTCAGTATAGCCCCTTAAGGAGAATTTAACCTTTTCTAACTTTAAAAAGGTCATTGTATCTCGCAGCCAAGATGTAGTGGAAGGTGGTGTTTTATTCTTCCACAGAAACAGTATTCTACGACGAGCTATAAGTGAGGTAAATGATAAGATAGTTTTTTGTTTTTTTGACATGATTTCTCCTGGTCTAGGTACTCCAAATATGGCAATGTGAGGACATGGTTTAATATCTTGTCTCAGGATGTCTGAAATTATTTTAAAATATAATTTCCAGTAGTCCTCTAGCCCTGGACAGGACCAAAACATGTGTGTATGGTTACAGGGGTTTGGGAACATCTATCACACATGTCTGCAGTACTTGGGTATATCTTTGCTAGTTTAGTTTTACTATAGTGTGCCCTGTGAACAATTTTGAATTGTATTACTTGAAATTTTACACTAGACGAACAGGACTTTATTTGCTGCAGACCTGTTTACCGATGTTTTTATTCCAGCTGGAGGTCGGGCTGGGTGATGACTTGGTACAATATATACTGATCGAAAGGCGTGTCTGGGATAGAAAAAAATATGAAGGTTGATAAAAAGTTTGACAGAATAAAATCCGTTTCCCTTCCTGATCATGTATATTGACACAAAGAGACAGAAGAGGCAGCCTAGTGGGCAGCAGTAGTTTGTCTTACATTGTTTTAATGGTACATGTACTTTGCTACATTTTCTAACAGTTTGGTTTGTTATAAATACCATAATTTTTGTCCAGTTTTGTTTCATGAGTTTATTTTTTTAAGTAATTCTTAAGCGTGGTTGAAAAGCAATGTCTGACTTTGATTGGTTAATTTTCGTTTAATTTTTATTTCTTATTACTTTTGTCAGGCTCAAGTTATTTCTGTGGGGTTTTCTTTCAATAAACGGGGGGTACCAACAATTTGTCCATATCTGTAAGTAGTGATCACCAGAACACTACTTACAGATAAGGACAAATCGTTGGTACCCCTCGGCACCGATCAGCTTTATGTAAACAGCGGCTAACGCTATGTAGTTGTTAGATCTTCATAAAAGCTTCATATGAAATGCTAAACACATGCATTTGTCACGGTGAAAGTCTGATCGGATTCACTCAAAAAGAAAAAAAGTATGAGACATCAAACCCAGTTAGCAACAGCTAAAGTTAGCTCTCCTTATGTGCACTGAAAGTCACCCGATGTTTACGCTGCACAAGCTGCTGTTTGCAGGCGGCGTCCGATCAGCTGATTGCTAAAAGCATCTCTGACCACGTTCTTCCTTCAGTCATTCATTCAGAGAAATATCTGGTCTCCTGTGCTGTTGTCACTCCCAGCTGCACGGTAACTGGATCTGTTGGTCGATACAGCGTTTATGTCGTTACGACTCAGCTCTGTGATTGGCAACGTGACACTCGTGCAGTCAGCCTGGTGCTTCATTAAAACACTCCCCTGAACATTAGTCCTCAACCAAAGGTTGGGCTGGGCCCCAAACTGGACAGCCCTGCAGATATCGATGGTCAGGAGCGCTCTCCAACACTGGGTCCAGGGACTCCACCAGGACGTGCTCGCTGACTCTCATCAACAACAAACAGGACACCAGAAGTATTTCCTACAGATCCCCAAAACAAAAATGAGTCCACTCTGCACCAAAACTCAGTGGATCGGTTCTCTGCCAGCCTCCAACTCCCCTTCAAGTGCCATGAAATGTAACTTGTTTCATGCTCATGATCACCAAACTCCACACCGCTCATTTCAGGCTTCTGCGTTGCTGAAATGTTCCTGGGTCTTACAGAATTTTATTTTCGGAGGGTTTCCGTTATGATTTGAGCGACTTTCTTTCAGTGAAAGGCTCCTTGGATGTGCAGCCGCATGCATCATTTATTAGCTTTGTTTCCATTCCCTCCTTTCAAGCTCAGTTTTTCCCCCTAATCCTGCTTTTAATTCGTTTCTCCTTTCTAGTTTAAATCTCCGAGGATATGATGTGTGTCTATAGAGTTGTAAAGTGTGTCTATATAGTACACGACCACACTTAAATTGCAGACCGCACCACTTACGGCCACACGTCTTGCATTTTAGGAACTAAACAGATGGTTTACTGCAACCATTCCCAGATGAGATGATGGATGTTTCTCAGAGATCCAAAACCATGGTACATACACAGTTCATATGTTTGTGCCGCAGCACATCTACTGTTGGTATTTTTATCACAGGAAATGTATTTGAATGACAAAAGTGGAGGTTGCATTTCTAACATACGGACCAGGAGGCGCGTGTGCAGCTCTGAACGGGGAGGGGCTGCAGGTCAAACACTGCTGACTGCACCGGGTCGCCGCTGCTCGTTACTGCGCGTTTCATACATGAAAGCTGGAGGGTTTATGGACGAGCGGTGAGTCATGCTCTGCAAAAACACAGAGGGAGGACTTGCAGCTCTGTTTGGGTGGAGCGGTGCTCAGCATTCGCACATCTGGTGGTGGTTTGTGTATGTTGCCAGTGGTCTCCTCCACCCGAGAGGCGGAGCTGAAACGTGCACGCTCATGTGAGGGACTCAAGGTGAAGTGAGAATGTGATGCGGGCGTGTGAGTGTGTTTCACATGTTCCTGTCTTTTATTTCCAGCCCAAATGTCATCCACACATTGGGATGTGGTCTGACGGCACTAAAAATGGGATTTCATTCAGACTTGGAAATAATCAGAAAGTTGGAGAGCTGAGAAATATTTTCCTCTCTGTTCCTACAGCCGTCATAAAACTGAAGATGCTCCTTTGGTAAAATCTGACCTTTTATACAAACTGTATCTTCCTGCTAAAGCAGAGATCATCAATGTAGCTGAACTAGTCAAGACAAGAAGGTGTCATTGTTCCCTGTTTCTAAGTCTGGCTGCTCCTCCAGTTTCCAGCAGAGCACCGCTCGCCGCTTAGATTGAGTCCTACATGTCCAGGAAACTTGTAATGGGGTGGCCAAGATGAGTCAGAAGTTAGTGTGGGGTGGCCACGCAGAGCATTTAAAGGCATATGCCACCCCAGGGTGAAATTTACGCGAAGGACGCACGGCATGCGGAGGCGCAGAAAAGCGCAGCGCCAATTTTCTCGTCAACACCGCTCCTCTTTCTGTCCACATCGGACGTGCACGATCGGCGCAGTCCCGCTTCTCTGCTGCACTCCTGCAACTGATAAGTCCACAATGGTACATCTCCTGTTCTGCTTTCAAACTGTTTACAAGCAGAACGCCGGCATTTCTGTGTGTGAATCCTTCCACTTGTATTTTCAATAAAGATGACAACATGATTGACATATAATTAGATCTATTAAAAAGAGATCGGGTTTTGAAGCTTATCTGGGTGTTTTTACTTTGAAAATGGTTTTATTTCAATAAATTTGTCTCGTGTTCCTGCTTATTATCCTGTCCTGGCTTGACAAATTTGGCCGCGGCTTGCACAGAAAATGGAACAGAAGCCGAAATGATTGCTCCACGCTGTGTGTCAATTTTGACGCTGCGCGCAGTGGCGCACAAATCAGCACCCGATGTGGTCAACACCATCTGTGAACAAGGGCGCCAAAATGAAACTGCTGCGCTTCGGCATGCTTCCGCATGCAGTGTCGCCTTTAATTTATGATTAACCTGGCCACTTGTCAGGTGAGTTGGACAAATGGGCAGATAATTACAGGTTTTGTAACTAATCCAGTCATTCTCTGAATCTGATGGCGCTGACTTTAGCTTAGCTTAGCGTAGTTGCTGTAGTTTGATGGATAGTAGCAAAGGCAACCTATGAAGTTCTGTACAGTGACTCATTGACACTTCTTCTTCTTCCTCTCCCCCCCTCCCCCTCCTCCTCCTCCTGGTGTGTATTGGCAGTTGGCAAACAGCTTTAGGTACTGCCTGGGTCATTCAGTGGGCCAAATTTGAAATACTCATGCATTGAATTGACACTTTCAATTAATCGTGATTATGTTTTTATAATGCTTTATAAAAATTAAAAAATATTAAAAATTAAAAAATTAAATTTTTTTGAATAATTAGGGGGGTTTAAAATGAGTTTTCGGGGGGGAATGGTTTTTTTAATAATTATTTATTTATTATTATTATTTCATATATTTAATTTGCAGTGTAATTAATTATTCTAATTAGAGATATTAAAGGAGATAAAGGGGCCCGCAAAAATCTAGAACATAAAGTAAGTCTTTATGCAGAGGACGAATGCTTTTTTCCCCAAAAATCAACAAAATTTCTCTCCCAAAAAAAAAAATTAATAAAAAATTTTCAATAATTTCGAGTACTCCATTAATTGACCAAGACTACCGCTCCACTATGAGGTGTTAAAAAATATTCCTAATAACAATATAAGTGGAAATATAGATTTGAAAAATATTCACAAAATTGAAGATAAAATATTTTCGCGTAAAAGGATCATAGAAGGAGGTAATCATCTTAATCAATGGAGAGTAGTATATTAAAAATGTTTACTAAAATATTAATTATTATCAATAAAAAAAATAATCCTCTAAGTCAAGAACTGACTCTCACATTTAATATTAAAAACAATATTTAACAAAAGGGTAGTCAACAAATAATTATTACCAAAAATATATTATTTAATAAAACTCAAAAGGAAAGAAAATGGTGGTTATTAGTCATTCAAGTAAAATTTAAATTTTACTTAGTGGAAAAGTTTTATTTAAATAAATAAAAAAATAAAAAAAAATTTTAAAAAAAAATTAAATTCATCTCAATAATAGAAAAATAAATACAACAAAAAAATTAAAAAAACAACGAAAACAATTCCACCAAAAAAAATTAAAAAATTAATCATTAAAAAAAAAAAAAAGGGTTGGGGGGTGATTGGGGGGGTTGGGCTGCCTCGCCGCTGGGGCGGGGCTGTATCCAGCCCGATGGGGGGCATGGGGGTCAGCGGTTGGGGCTGCTCTGCGGCGGTGGGCGGGTCGCTGGTGGGGCCCTGGCCGGTTGCTGTCGGCCGGCGCCGGGTGGCTCAGGGTGGCCCCTGCCTCCGGGGCCGGGGGACCCGGCTTGGCGTGGGGGGCGGGCCGACGGGACGTGCCTCCTCTGGTTTTGGCCGGTCCTCACGACCTGGTGTCTAGTCCGCGTGGGGGCCGGGGCGCCTTGTGTGTGGTGGGGTGTGTGTGGGTGGGGGTGGGGGGTTGGGGGTGGCCGGGTCTTTTCCATGCCGGGTGCCTGTCCGCCCGGCCGTGGTCGGTTGGGGCGGCTGGGGGTGGTCTGTGGGGTTGGTCTGGTGGTGGGGGTGGGTGGGTGGATGTGGGGGGGGGGGGGGTGGTGGCCCCGTGGTCCTGTCCTGGTGTGTGTGGGTGGGTGTGTGACTGGAGGGGGGCGTGAATGGGGTGTGTGTGTGTGTGGTTGCCGTGGGGGTGTGTGGGATGGGGGGGTGGGTGGGGGTGTGGGGGATGGGTGTTTGGGTGTGGGGGTGGTGGTGTTGGTGGGGTTTGTGTGTGTGGGTTGGGGGGGTTTGGGTGGGGGGTGGTGGTTGTGGGGGGATGGATGGGGGGGTGGGTGGGTGGGTGGGGGGGGTTTGGGGGGTTGGGGGATTGTGCGTGCGTGGCCTGGGTGGGGGTGCGGGCTTGGGTTTGGGGGGGGGGATGGGTGCGGGGGGGGATGTGGGGGATGCTGGTTGAGGAGGGGGGGAGGAGGATGGGATGGGGGAGTGTTGGGGGGTAAGTTGTGGGTTGTTTGAAGTGGGTGTAGGGGTGATCGTTAGAGTGGGGGAGGAAAGGGGGGGGAAAAAAAAGCAGCTCTGCGTGCCTCTGGGGGGTTTTGCGGGGTCTGGGGATGTTGGGCCGGTGACTCTGGCCCCTCCGCCGACCCTTTCCGCTCCCGTCCCTTTCCCCCCTCCCTGGCTGGGGTGGTCGGGCGCCCCCAGGGGCCGAGGCTGGCCCCTGTGGTGAATGCCGGTCGCCTGGCCGTGAGGGCGGCCATGCCTGCCCCCCTGCCTGGGGGGATCCTGGGAGGCAGGGGTACCTAATGCCGGTAACGGCTCTTCTTCCAGGGGGAATTCATACCCCTGGTCTCCTCCCAGACCTCCCCCCCCCCCCCTGCTCTACCTCCACACACACACGTGGGTTTTGGGGAGGGTGCGTGTAAGCGGGCGTGGTGAGGGAGGGCACCAAAGTGCCTTTGCTGCCCATCTAGAGACAGCCTGCTCCCCAGTTTTACCACATTAGACACCTACATAAATCGCTCCCTTGGGGGGGCAATGGTGTGGAAGGAGGGAGGGGCCGGTTGGGGGGGTCATGCCCCCTACGCGACCCCACTCCCGGCATGACTTGGCACTGCCCCTCAGTTTTAACTGCAAACAACACACATCTTCACACAAGTCATGGCGGGGGGGGGGGGGGGGGAGGGTCCTTTCATACCCCTGTCTCCCGGGCGCTACTAGGGAGAGAGGGGGAACAGTGGCTGCCTCACGCGCCAGTGGTTAAGGCTGGCTGATTGCGGGGGATCTGCTGGCCCGGGGGATGCCTGGCCGCTGCGTCCAGGGGTGGGGGATGGGGTGGGGGGTGGCGGGGGGGACGTGTTGGGGGTTGGGCTCACGGCTCCTTCCCGGCCCGAGCTACCCTCAGGAGGCAGAGGGCATGGGAAGAGGAGGTGGGTATGTGAGAATAATGAATGAGGTGTGAAAGAGGAAATGTGGGAGGGAGGAACTTGGGCTGGAAGAGGGAGGAGATGTGGGTAAGTGGTTGGAGGAAAGGGGGGGTGGGGGAGGGAGTGGCATGCTCGTGAGTGTCTGTAGGGATGGTGTGAGGGGCTGAAGGAAGGAAGGGGGGAGTGTGATAGGTCAGAGGGATGAGCGGGGTGGATGTAGGGGAGATTCTATGGGGTTTGGGGGTTAGGGAGGTGGGGGCGTGTGTGTGGGGGGTAGGGAGGGGTTGGTGAGTTATGTGGGGGAGTGATGTGTGTGTTAGAGGGTTGAGGAGGTGGGGGTGGGTGTGGACGGTGGGGGGAGAGTGTTGGGGTTGGAGGGAGGAGTGAGTGTGGGTGTGTAGGTGGAGAGGGGTGGGTGGGTGTATGTGTGTGTGGGGGGGAAGTAATGGGGGTGTTGGGGTGGTGTGTGGGGAGTGTGTGTGTGTGTGTGGTGGTGGGGTAGGGGGTGGTAGAGGTGGTGGCGCCCTGGTGTAGGTGTGTGGGGCAGGGAATTGGGGTGGGGGCTGGCCTGCCCTGGGGGGTCCGGTCCTCCTGGGTTTAGTTGGGCCGCCCGGGTAAGGGGGGCGGGGGGGGGTGGCTGCTCCTGGGTGTTGGGTCCTGGGCCCGGCGCTGTCTGTGCCCCGGGGGCGCCCGGCGCCTGGTGGGGTCGGCGCTGTGGTTTGGTCCGCTGGGGCCTGGGCCCCCAGACTGCGGGGGGCTCCGGCGGGGGCCGCTGCCGCCCTTCGGGGGATGCTGTCGTTCTTTGGGGGGGGCGGCTGGGATCTGGGCCTCTTGGTGGCTGCTGGGGGCCTGGGTCGTGAGCCTTGCGGGCTTCCTCCTCCTTGCAGAGACGAGGCTGCATCTGCATGACTGTATCACCACGGAGCACCCTTTATTATGCATGTTGTGCTGTGACACTGCTTCCCATTGCGCTGACTGGTTGTACCTCTTCTCTGCGTAGTTCTGCGTGTGTTTGTATGATCTGAGGATATTTAAGCCACCTGCAGGTCCTCCTGTAGGGGATTGCTTGTTTTGTTTTCCAACAGAGACCTTGGTTGTTTAGGGATCGCTGTACAGATGTACCAGTGAACTGTGTAAGTGGATTCATGTTTTCTCTCCTCTCTCTCTTCCTCTTCCTTCTCCTTTCTCTCTGTTTTACTTTCTATCATTACCTCTGTTAACTTTCATTTCTTCCTTGTCAGGCCCAGCAATGTGAAATGGAATGGTGTAATAGACAAATGTTTAATTAAAGAAATAAAATGAATAAACATGATATCAAGTGGAGCCTTATGTTCATAAAGCTCCGCTTGGTAAAGCAAAACTGTTCAACACAATAAAGCAATCAGATTTCCATTCTGCTTGCTTCGATGCTGGACAGGACAAGTTAAAAAGAAAAGAGCAATAAAAAAAGAAAAGAAAAAAAAATTATTCTAATTAAAGTGTTAAACTGACAGCTCTAGTTGTTGTTGTTGTTATTATTATTGTTATTGTTATGCTTTGTGTAGGTGGATACAGTATAGGAAAAAAAAGAGTTCCTCTACTGTATAGTGTGATAAAGTTTAATGTCAGTGTTGTGGAGAAATGGTCATTTTAACCTAATCATAACCCAAAGAAGCAGCTTTTGTAAATGTGATTATCCAACATAGTTTAGAGAAAATGCTGCAAGTAATGAGCAACATGCATGCACAGCTGAGTCCTTATGTAACATATGATGAGGTGAGTGAATGACTGAATGAGTTGGCTATCCAAAAACAAAGTGACACTATTGTTAACGACACTTTGCTGCTGGTGATTTAAGAGTTATCTGCATCAGTCAATGAAAAGATTGAAAAAATGAGGCAGTGATGCTTCCCATGTTGCATCATCACTGGGTGGGGTTACAGTGCAGCACAACTCTGGCCATACGAGCAGTCCAAGTCCTACAAGCACTCATCTATCAACCACTCTGACGCACAGACCTGTGCGTATGGAGGTGGTCTGTGCATCAGAATATAATTACAAAGAGTGTGGGGATCTAGTGGTGGACCAGAATCTGGTGGTAGACCAGTATCTATTGGTACACCGGGATTTATTGGTAGACCAGGATATAGTGGTATATCAGGGGAACTGCATTATTGCTGCAGGTGTTGCAGCATCTTCACATTTTCTGAATTTAATCAATTATCGGTCAGTTATTGATATTTTGGGGGAAAACAACCAACAGAATCAATGAAAAATGTGCAGCTTCATGGGTTTCAGAACTTACCACCTGTGACAGCCAGGTGAGAACTGATCATCAGAATGAATTTACCGATAACATTTCAAACTTGCGCTTTGCTGTCATCAGACGATCAGCTGATCTGATCAGGCTCGTGAACCCACCAAAGCCCCTGCCTCTCTCACCCGCTGTAGACCTTTGCAACAGATTTTAAACCTTGTTCATGGATAAAATCACACTCATTAGATCTCTTCCAGTTTCATCCTCCTCTCAACCTGTGTGGTCTCCCCCCCCCCCCCCCCCCTCTGACTGTCTTAGGACAGTTTGAACCAGTATCACTGACTGCCCTATCTAAGGTTGTCTGTGGTTCCAAACCCTCTTTCTCCCCCTCTGACCCCGTTCACCCAGTGCTGATTCGTGATGTATTTCACGACCAAAGTTGGCCCGATCATTCACCGCCTTCTCAACACATGCCTGGAGTCGGGCTGATGTCCCACTCTGTTTTCAAACATGCAGTTGTTCACCCTCTGTTAAAGAAGCCTAACCTTGACCCTGTTGAGTTGGTGAACTACAGACCAATCTTAAAACTCCCCTTCCTTTCAAAAATCCTAGAGAGACTGGTGCTGCAGCAACTACAGTCTCATCTAGACCAGAACAACATCTCAGATAAGTTCCAATGAGGTTTTAAACCAGCCCACAGCACAGACGGCTCTTCTAAAGATCTTTAATGACCTGTTTTTATCTGGCTACTCCGGCCTCCCTGCAGCACTTGTCCTTCTAGACCTGATGGCTGCTTTCGACACTGTGGACCACCAGATACTGATGTCCCAGCTTGAGCACTGTGTGGGTCGCACTGCTCTCAGCCGGTTCCGGTTGTATCTTTCTCAGTTCAGCTCGACAACTTCTCATCTACTCCCTCTCCGCTGTCCTGTGGTGTTCCCCAAGGTTCCATCCTAGGTCCCATACTGTTTTCACTGTATCTGCTTCCGCTGGGAACGATTTTTCAGAAACATGGCCTCCACTACCACTGTTACGCCGATGATGTTCAAATCTACCTCTCACTGAACCCCCCAAACGGCCCAATAGACCGGCTCTGAACTTCCTTCACCTCAACGATGACAAAACTGAGATTGTTGTCTTCAACCATTCCCCATCCAAAAATAAGCTAAGCCCCGACCTCGGCCCCTTGTCTGGTCATAGCCGCCCTCATGCCAAAACGCTCGGATTCACCATTGATAGTGCTTTAAAGCTGGACACTCAGGTGAACTCTGTGGTGAAGAGTGCGTTCTTTCAGTTAAGAACCCTACATAAAGTAAAACCTTGCCTGCCCAAACAACACCTTGAAAACGTAGTCCACCTGCTGATCATGTCTTGCCTGGACTACTGCAACTCCCTCTACCAGGGTTTAAATAAGCACTCCCTTCACCGTCTCCAGGTAGCTCAAAAGGCCGCGGCTCGCATGCTTACTGGTGCACGCCGACGTGCTCACATCTCTGGCTCAGATTCACTGGCTCCCTGTTGTTTTCAGAATTCAACTTAAAATCCTGCTCCTGGTCTTTAAAGCCCTCAATGGCCCCTCACCTGCTGAGCTCCTCACCAGTTACACTCCCCCCAGATCACTAAGATCCTCCTCCTTGCGTCTCCTGGACGTTCCCAGGTTTAGATGTGACTCTAAGGGTGGCAGAGCCTTTTCTGTGGCGGCCCACCACTGTGAAACGTGCTGCCTCTGAATATCAGAGCCGCTCAGTCACTCCCTGCTTTCAAAAAGCTGCTCAAAACCTTCCTCTTTCCCCAGGCCTTTCCATCAGAATAACCCCCCCTCCCTACTCTCTCCTGTCCATCCTCGGCCCCCCATGTTATCCCTGCTCTTATTGGCCCTCATTTATCAAACGATCGTAGAAATGATCGCACATCTGATCGTAAAAATGGTCGTACGATTGGACCCACGTGGGATTTATTAAAACGTTCGTATCGGTCCAATCTCGTCGTACGAACAAAAGAGTCTTGATAAATACCACAACTGAAATCCATCGTCATTTAAATGTCACACCCACGGTTACGCCCTTAAACATGCATGATTATGAGGCGTCACCCAGCGAGGTTGCAGTGATGCTGCGGTGATGCTGCGGTGATGCTGCAGTGATGCTGCGGTGATCATGGGGGTCTTAACGGTTCCCAGCCTTACCTGTCTGCATGGGTTATCCATGACTTCTAAGATGTAATGCTGTTGATTCTTACGGTCAGAATCTTCTCTGAAGACTCAGTTTGATAAAACCTAAACCCTGTAAACCTAAACCAGTAGGGGACGGTTCTTCCTTTACAGGATACTCTGGTCCAGCGCGGTTCCTGGACCAGAGTATCCACCAGCTCCTCAAGTTCTTGCATTTCTTAAATACATCAGCCAGACGTGTAAGCTCTTTAATCCTGATGATCCATCAGCTCTGATTCTTCTGTCTGAGTCGTCATCATGTCATGAAGTTGGCCAACAAGCTAATAGCCTGTTACTGGAGGACTTGGACGTAAACATGGATCAAACATGGAGGGAGATGAAGGGATGAAAGAGGAGAAGGGATGAAAAGCGGTTTGAGGACGGAGAGGATAAGTTGGGCCTCTTCTTTTGAATTTAAAAGTCCGGTGCAGAGCACATGTGCACATGTCGTGTTTGGTGTTAAGTGACGGATCGCCGGCTGGATGAGTGTAAAACCAGCGATTTGAAGGAGGAATCTCCACTGAGACGCTGGTAACCATTACCCGACCCGTTCTTTTCAGCCTAATGTTTCCCATGTGCCGAGGAGACAAGGCCACGACAATGACATGGAGCTGCACGGGAGAACAGAAAGACGAGACGGAGGAGAAAAGAGGGAAGAAAGCAGAAAGATGAAGGAAAAGTCAGTCCTGCCAAATCAAATCACATTTATGTGAGGCTGCAGATTCTACACACAGAAGATGAAGAGGAAATTCAGCCTATTGTCTTGTGAGGTTTTCCCCACAAAAATGTAACATTTTTAATGGAATTAAGCATCCTTTTATTCCCCCAAACCTTCTGCTTGTTCCCCCGTTTTTCCCTCTCTTCCTCTCCACATGTTCAGCACATATTTCTTTTATCAAGCAGACATGAAAGGAAGCTGCTTCCTCACAACTTCCTGGCATCTGGTTGTGGCAAATGTTTGTGTTGTGCATATATTGAGAATATGTGTAGACCATATCCACTATTATCCTTTCATTAAATCACCAATCTAGCGCTCAGGCTTCTGTAAACACCCACTTCCTCCAGAGAGCTTCCCTCTCCATACCTTCTCACCCACCGTATCCATCCATCACTCCCTCCTCTTCCAGCTAACTCTGCCCTCTCTTTTCTCTCTCATCAGGCCCAGATTCAGCTGGACTGTGGAGAAGACAACATCTGCGTCCCTGACCTCAAGCTGCTTGTATATGGGTGAGAGGAAATCGCTGTTCTCACTGTTTACAGAAATGCCCCCGCCAGGCAGCGCTAATTTCCCTGTTTTTCTCCCAGATACAACATTTAACAAGGAAACTCACTAACATGATCTTTGACCTCTTGGGAGCTCCAGAACAAGCTGCAGTTAACATCTAAGCTTATGTAACAGCTGCTGCCTCCAGCCACCGAGCATCTTTACTTTCTGACCGTCACATGTAACATGTCTTCCACTCTTCACCTCTGGTTTGGTTTCTTCAAACTCGTGAGGGACATATTCATCTTTTCACCAGCTACCTGCTAACTGTGTGTGTCCACACTGTGTTTTCTGGCTGGAAGTGCTGTGGTGTGTTGGGCAGTCGTAATAACCACACATTTTTAACACAGCGGTATTGATGGGCCAGCTGCAGGGTGCCAAACCCCCACCACAACCACTTCTCTTCTCTCAAACTAAAACTTTCCTCATGCTTTATTGTGCATGTATTAATGCTGCCTTCATGTGGTATCATATTTATGGTAAATACCAAAGTCCGATGTGAAAATGTCACTTTATCACCCACTCATGTCGTAATCTCCACTGGAAAGCTGGAAAAATTTTATGATGCCCAAGTTGCCGAGATGAGGTTAACTCTGACCTTTCAACATGGCGGAGAGCAACAAAAATTTCCTTAATGGGATACATTACATTATGTTTAAAGTTTTCTTTGTTTAGTTTGTTGTCTGAATAATTCTGTGACAAACAGAACTTTAATAACATTGCCATTTAAACCAGTTTTGTTTGTAAAAATATGGTTATTATTTGGTTTAGCAGATGCTATCTAGTCAGTCGAAGATAACCCCCAATGTTAAACCTCATTTACAACAATAAATCACTTGAACACAACACACTGGTAATTTCCACTTAACAAGTGGAAAGGATTATCTTTCCCATACCACATGAAGGCAGCATAAATGTGATTTTTGCTTGTTTGTTTGTTTGCTGCCATGTTCTTCCTTTTCTTTTTAAATTGAGAAACCACAAGTTTACAAACAAACCACGGAAACAATATCAAAACAAAGTAATATGGGTTCACGGGTTGAGATGCATATATTCAAACCATGAATGAATAAAAAAAACAAAACAAATAAAGAACGAACGGGGAGGTTTACATCAAATCAAAGCTATTAATCAAGGAAGGAAGTTGATGGGTCAATTTGTTTTAAACCAAATTAAGAGACTCACAAAAACATTTAAAGAAATTTTTCCAATGACCCAAACTTGGATTAACTTTAAAAAGTCTGCACTCGTGAACAAAATATTTTCTCAGTAAGACTACAGTAATTTTGAGAGTATACACTAAATTTAAAGACTGTTAGGTTTAGAGCTGGTGTTTGGATTCCTTGGGCCTGAAGCCACCTCTATATACTCCTCCAGGAGTCTTGAGTAACAGTAGTGGAAGAAGAGATGATCTAAAACATCCTCTTCATTATGACAAAAAGTGAATTTAAATCTTGTCTTGATTAAAGCATTAGTTGGGTAAATATCATTCAGAATGTTAAAATGAACTTCCTTTACTTTTGGAAGCAAAGGAAAAGAAATATATTTTGACCTAATCTTAGAAATGACATCTATTCCAAAGGATATATCTCCATTTAACCTGACCTGGGAACAATTCCTTCCGTAAAACTCTCTGAGTTAACTTGTCTTTTTTCATTTTAAAGTCCACATCTTCTATATACAGTTGACTAAGAACAGGAAAAGTTTTAGAATGACAGACATCTTCTTTAACCATAGATTTGAGAGGTAGTGGAATTGTTTTAACCTGCCTGTTATAAATCTTTACATCAAAAACAAGATTAAAATTAAAGACAAAATTCATGATAGGAGAAGATATCACCATTGTTATCCATGAAATGCGATATGACTCAGACACCTTTCAAATGCAAGTTCTCTAAAAATTAAGACTCTGTTCAGCAAATGTTGTTCCATACTGGGGTATTATATTAAATGTGAAATGAGTGTGTTGTAAAAGTATTAAAGCCCCTCTGCTACCCAATTTAGCAGATTTTTGACACCAAACGAGGCTAAGTTATCCTCCAGCTTGCTTCCCGTCTCTACTCTGAGATCTGTCCTGCCAGTAAAAGTCGGTACGATGTTGACTCTGATGCCTATTTTTCTTACTTTCAATAATGTCCTTGCGTTTCTCTGACTAATCAGCCATTGTGCACATTGAAACTGGCCAGTGTGTTTATATCCAGTAACTAGCTTGTGATTTCTCAGCGTTGGGATGCTGGTGCACCGAAGACTCCAGAAATGTACATAAGAAATGTCACTGTGCCATCAAAACAAACAAAAACTTGTTTGGTTAAAATTATGGATGCAGCTCACGTTGCTATGGTGACCCCTTAATGCTGTTGTCTTTGTGCTCAAGATGAAGCCAGTTTAACTAATAATAATTCAAATTTATTAATCCCAACTGGGAAATTCATCTCTGCTTTAACCCATCTCAAGTTTAACCAGAGAGCAGTGGGCTGCCAACGACAGCGCCCGGGGAGCGGCTGGTGGGGGTTAAGGGCCTTGCTCAAGGGCCCACCGTGTCAGGGACTCGAACCTGGTTTTTCCAGACCAAAACCAAATTAAACATTAATTAGACTGAACATTAATGTAAAGATGGCTGTCCTGGAATTTCTATCCCATTCAGGAATTTTTCAATCCAGCCACTAAATGTGGTGTTTATGCAGAGACTCTGTCTGGTCAACCCACAATGATCCATGATAACGCCATCATTTATCCCATTTCCATCATAAAAACATCACTATCACTAATATGTTGCTAAGAGAGCTCTATTTAGACCTGGACATGATGAAGACACTTCCTGTCAAACTTTCCACCAATCAGAGAGCATAAAGGGGAAGTTCAGGATTTTTGACATAGGGCCTCATTTACAAGTGAGCCAGAATGCTGCTTATCACTGAAGACAGTTTCAACATATTTCATTCCGTTATTCTAGTTCCAGTGGGTCACCAATGCTAATGCTAGTGCAAGTCAATAGGAATCTGCTAGCCTGCCATTAAAAACAATCTTAACCACTCTACAGAACATTCAAGGCAAATCATTTCTAACTTCAGACTATCTGTGTAAATGCCGTGTCATCAGAATAATGTTACAAATAAAACTAACCTGTGTTTCGTTGCATTTTGATTGTTGCTGCTGAGAAACTTTATAAAGTTTTACTTCCTGTATTTGGCAGCAGAGTGATGTCATCTGCTGCTACGTGCATGAAGGAATCTGATTATACAAATATAAAGTCTAAAATACGGCCACGTCTAAAAGGCATGAGGATATGTCGCATTTTGAAGATGATTTAAAAAATTTTTCATCAAACTAACTGTCATCATGTCTCTATGAACCAAAATACACTGGCAAAGGTAGTAAGCTGGTAAGAAACTAGTTCCTCAATATGTAATGCAACATTTGTCATACAAGGCTAATTTTACTTGTTTAACACATGAGTTTACTAGTTTAACACGGCATTTACACAGATAATCTTGCTGATTTGCCTCGGATGTTCTGTGGAGTGGATAAGATTGGTTTTAATGACAGGCTAGCAGATTCCTATTGACTTCCACTAGCATTAGCATCAGCAACCTCCTGAAACTAGAATAACGGGATGAAATATGTTGAAACTGTCTTCAGTGATAAGTAGTATTCTGGCTCACTTGTAAATGAGGCCCTATGTCAAAAATTCTGAACTTCCCCTTTAAACTGACAGAAACATCCAATCAGGAGCAGCCAAGAAGAGCTTTGTGATGCAGCTCAGTTGGAGTTGGTTTGTGAGGATAGAAGGTAAATAGTAGCAGAAATAACTGGAGACGAGGAAAAAGTGGAAACATGGAAATAGTTTATATTTTTTTCAATACCTGAAAGCCAAGATGGAGAGATGATATGCAGATGCGGAAAGGCTTCACTGTTAATCTGTGTGGTATTTCTACAAAGTTCTGGTAGGAATAAATTCTGGTTCTGGTATCGGGTGGTCTTTATGCTACTACAGTTGTGTGAAAAAGTATTTACCCCCTTCCTGATTTCTTACTTTTTTGCATGTTTGTTACACTTAAATGTTTCAGATCATCAAACAAATTTAAATGTGAGTTAAAGATAACACAAGTAAACACAAAATGCAGTTTTTAAATGAAGATTTTTATTAGTAAGGGGGAAATCCAAACCTCCATGGTCCTGTGTGAAAAAGTGATTGCCCCCCCCTGTTAAAACATAAATGAACTGTGGTTTATCATCTTTGGAAAGCTGAGTTCAGTTTCTCTATCCACATCCAGGCCTGATTACTGCCACACCTGTTCTCCATCAGAAATCACTTAAATAGGACCTGCCTGACAAAGTGAAGTAGACCAAAGATCCTCCAAAGCTAGACATCATGCTGCCATCCAAAGAAATTCAGGAACACATGAGAAACAAAGTCATTGAGATCTATCAGTCTGGAAAAGGTTCCAAAGCCATTTCTAAAGCTTTGGGACTCCAGAGAACCACAGTGAGAACCATTATCCACAAATGGTGAAAACATGGAACAGTGGTGAACCTTCCCAGGAGGGTCCGGCCGACCAAAATGACCCCAAGAGCACAGCAACGACTCATCCAAGAGGTCACAAAAGACCCCAGAACAACATCCAAGAACTGCAGGCCTCACTTGCCTCAATGAAGGTCAGTGTTCATGACTCCCCCATCAGAAAGAGACTGGGGGGCAAAAATGGCTGCATGGCAGAGTTCCAAGACCAAAACCACTGCTGAGCAAAAAGAACATAAAGGCTCGTCTCAGTTTAGCCAGAAAGCATCTTGATGATCCCAAAGACTTTTGGGAAAATACTCTGTGGACTGACGAGACAAAAGTGGAACTTTCTGGAAGGTGGAGGTCCCATTACATCTGGCGTAAAAGTAACACGGCATTTCAGAAAAGGAACATCATAGCAACAGTAAAATATGGTGGTGGTAGTGTGATGGTCTGGGGCTGTTTTGCTGCTTCAGGACCTGGAAGACTTGCTGTGGTAAATGGAACCATGAATTCTGCTTCTACCAAAAAATCCTGAAGGAGAATGTCCGGCCATCTGTTGGTGACCTCAAGCTGAAGCGCACTTGGGTTCTGCAGCAGGACAATGATCCAGAACACACCAGCAAGTCCACCTCTGAATGGCTTAAGAACAACAACATGAAGACTTTGGAGTGGCCTAGTCAAAGTCCCCCCCCCCCCCCCCCCCCCCGTTAAAAATAAGAATCTCCATTTAAAAACTACATTTTCCGTTTACTTGTGTTATCTTTGTCTCACACTTTCAATTTGTTTGATGATCTGAAACATTTAAGTGTGACAAACATGTGAAAAAGTAAGAAATCAGGAAGGGGGCAAACAGTTTTTCACACAACTGTACATCTATTAATACATTCATTTTACATCATTTTAGCCTCGTAATCTGACAGCTGAGGCTGAGTTTTAAGGTTAATAAATGAGTTGTGTTAATCAATTTTAGTGAAAAAAGAGCCAGAACATGAATTTATGTTGTAAAAATAGAATAAAATGTACTTGGAACAACACATGCAGCAAAGATTTGTGGAGAAATAAGTGTATAATTCCTACAGTATGCATCCTTAACTTTGTGCTACCAGTGACTGTTATACCATTATTAATTACAAACAATAAGATTCATCCTTCTTTGCATTTCTTGATGAAAACTGTTTGGGAGAAGAGGAAGCGCCTTTAAAAATTAAGCATCAAAAGTCCAGACATAAAAGGCCAGATTTTTCTGTCAAAGTAAATTCATTAAGATGCATTCTTGGACAGAAATTAGTCAAAAATGTCAGGATTTAATTAAGTAATGAAGTAAAACAGAAAAATAGTATGATTAGATAGTTTAATAAATCCCTCTGCAGCTACGATGGGGTGCAAACTTCAAACCATGACCCCTGCCACAACCGCATAGTTCTGTTGATTAATCACGTTTCCTTGTTTGTGGACGGACATCGCAGAGTTATTTGTCAATGTCTCCTCCATTCAGAAAGCGAACGCACACTCTTGACATCCTGCTTCACCAGCCCTGTGAGGAGTGTTTTGCATTACGTGGCCATGTGATTTCTCTTAGCTGCAGAAATACAATCAGTGCTCAAAGATTCCCATGAAAACTGAAGGATCTGCATTTATAGTTGCCTCGGGACCAAACTCGAATGATTCAGCACTTGGCTGAGACAGAATTTGCCCTCACAGCCGTGTTAGACGCAGCAGTTTTCTCCTGCTTGCTGACATTCCACAAACACTGGGATGTTTAACATTCAGGACCCGGAGCTCTGTCGTTGCATATTAGCTGAATCCTCTGGCTTCAGTTATGCTTTTGTTAGCTTTATGATGCCCGTTTATATTTTCTCAACAAATCAAATTTAGTTCAGCGGAACATCTGAGTTTTACGTCCATTTCCAGCGTCTGGTGTTGTGCCATCACTGTTGCTTCCTCTGCTTTTGCTAAACTTCCCTGGCCTAATTAAAATCATCTGGTGGTTATCTTACCTCGCAAGGGGTCACTGCGTCCAGACCCGATGAAGACGATGGGGGGAAGGGAGGAGGAAATGGAGTGAAAGAAGACTCCTTTCTCCCCTCTCTGCACAATAGAAACATGGATTTACTACCACCTACTGCAGCAGTGTAGAGGATTTATCACAACGCTGGGAATGTTGGCACACAGGGACGTCGCCGTGAACATGTAGGATATGCTCGGGGGTCGGTTTCCTGAGACAAATCACACATCAAATTTGGGTTGTTTCCCAGGTCAGACGTGCAGGAGAAAGCAGCGAGTCCGAAACAGAGATGCACTGTCTGCTCAAACTTTACGTCCCTGACTTTCAGCATGTTTTATGGGATTTAGATCTCGCCCTGCACCTCATGACTTTAAACAGACCTGGAAACACCGCTGGCTCAAACTTACCTGCAGCAGCGTGTTAATGGAGGCTGCTGGTTCAGTCATTTCAAATCGCACAAGATAAATGCAAAAGTACAAGGAATGTTGTACAAGGACGTACAAAACAGTGCAGACATGGATCAAAGAAGCACAACCTGAATAGTACAGCTGTATGATCAGAGCCAAAGTCAGCAAAACAACAGTAGACACCCTCACAGATACAAAGCAGCGAAGGATGTAGGATATTAGCTTTTTTACCAATATCCAATATACTAATTTTGTCCAGCCCTTAATGTCCGATATCGGCTGATACTAATCTCTGCAGACAACTGTGAGGTGGTATTTCTCATATTCTGAGAGATACAAATATTTTCTGTTCAGAGAGCAAAGATTCCAAAGGAAGGAAAGTATTCAGACCCCTGTAAAACTTTTACTCTTTGTTTTATTGCAGCCATTTTCTAAAATCCAAAAAGTTCATTTTATTTCTCATTAATGTTCACTCAGCACCCCATCTTGACAGAAAAAAACAGAAATGTAGAAATTTTTGCAAATTCAGAGCCTTTGCAGTGACTCATATTTAACTCATATACTGTCCATTTCTTCTGATCCTCCTTGAGATGGTTCTACTCCTTCATTGGAGTCCAGCTGTGTTTAATTAAACTGATTGGACGTGATCAGGAAAGACACACACCTGTCTATATAAGAGCTTCCAGCTCACAGTGCATGTCAGAGCAAATGAGGATCATGAGGTGGAAGGAACTGTCCAAGGAGCTCAGAGACAGAACTGTGGCGAGACACAGATCTGGACAAGGTTACAAAAGAATTTCTGCAGCACTAAAGGTTCCTAAGAGCACGGTGGCCTCCATAGTCCTTACATGGAAGAAGTTTGGGACGACCAGAACTCTTCCTAGACCCGGCCGTCCAGCCAAACTGAGCAATGGTGGGAGAAGAGCCTTGGTGAGAGAGTAAAGAAGAAGCCAAAGATCACTGTGGCTGAGCTCCAGAGATGCAGTAGGCTGAACTTACTGAGTTCTGCTTTAACCAACAACTTAAAAGCAGACATATTATCAGCAGCTTCAAAGCAAGTCAGTCTGTAGTAGCAGCAGCTGCACCGTAGTCACATGACTCTGAAAGGAATGCTGGGAAATGAAGTTCTTCCAGGATAACAGGGACTTTTAGACATGCTGGACCAATGCTGATGGAACAAGCTTTACGTACGGTAGTAAACTATTTTTAACTTTGTTTAGTCGCTCTAATCACTCAACTTTTGTAGCTCGTCGCTCCTGTCCATTGAAAGTGAATGACTTCCGGTGATTTTACAGCTTTAGTTGCTCTTGGTCTGAAGGCACAGTAAGCGGTATGTGTGGAGAAAACCAGGCACTGCTCATCACCTGCCCAATACCATCCCAACAGTGAAGCATGGTGGTGGCAGCATCATGCTATGGGGGTGTTTTTCAGCTGCAGGGACAGGACGACTGGTTGCAGTTGAAGGAAAGATGAATGCGGCCAAGTACAGAGATCCTGGAAGAAAAGCTCTTCCAGAGTTCAGGAGCTCAGACTGGGCCGAAGATTCACCTTCCAACAAGACAATGACCCTCAGCACACAGCTGAAATAACAAAGGAGTGGATCAGAACAACTCTGGGACCATTCTGGACCGGCCCAGCCAGAACCCTGACTTAAACCCAACTGAGCATCTCTGAGACCTGAAAATGGCTGAACACCACCGTTCACCATCCAACCTGACAGAACTGGAGAGGATCTGCAAGAAGAACCAGAAGATCCCAAATCCAGGTGTGGGACACTTGTTGCATCATTCCCAAGAAGACTCATGGCTGTACCAGCTCAGAAGTACTTCTACTCAGTACTGAGAAAAGTACTGAATACTTATCACCATGTCATATTTCAGTTTTTCTGTTTTTTAATACATTTGCAAAAATTTCTACATTTCTGTCTCTTTCTGTCCAGATGGGGTGCTGAGTGACATTAATGAGAAATAAAATGAACGTTTTTGATTTTGGCAAATGGCTGTGATGAAAAAAAGTGGGAAAGGTTTAAAGGGGTGTGAATACTTTCCGTACCCGCTGTATCCTTAACTCAGCCAGAGTTCATTTTGGACATCTGGCTGCCATATATCAGATGCGAGCAGGTATTAGCCAACATGTGGCAAATCATAATGTTTCTGACAACTTGGTAACTTAAAAGCAGAACTCAGTAACTTTTTCACTTCTATAAGTGCTTTTCAGAAACCCTGTGGGGCTAAACAAAGTGTTTAGGGAGTGATAGCGATTCAATGTTTCCTAGTCTTCCCCATTGCCTCTGGCCTGTAAGCGGCACTTGCAAGTCTGCCTGAGCAGACCCGACACGAATCTTGTGACAACACAAACTGCTGTGCAGCACTCAGGTCCCCCGATCCACGAGCTGCTTCCAGCGCTGGTTAGAATCAGAACCAGACTAAAAACCATTTTGTTTAGCTTCCCACCACCTAAACACCGTCTCCTGGCTCTAAAACCAACTCCTTGCTGGACCAGAGTGAAGATCCGGTTCACGTAGCTTGTGCTGTCTGGGCGCCAGGTGAAGCAGCCCCGAGCCTCACAGCCAAATAGGCTCAATGATCACTTATGCCCACGAAAAGTAAATAAAAGGTCGTATTCTTACCTGCTACCCACCAACACCGGAGAAAAATATAATCCAGCATAGCAGAGTAGCATCAACAAGCTAGTAAAAGCTTAGAGAAAAATTAAAAGAATAAAATAGAAAAAAGAAAATTAGAGGAAAGGGGTGTGGGGGGGGGGGGAGGGGAAAATAACCACTATAACAAAAAGAAAGGAGGGGGGGGGGGGGGGGGGGGGAAGAAGAGAGTTTTGTTTAAAAAAAAAAATAAAAACAAAAAAAAAAAGAGATATAAAAAAAGAAGTAGGGAGAGTGGAGGGGAAGGTAAATAATGAAAGGAAAGGGGAGAAGGGAAATGAAAATAGGATAACAGGGACTTTTAGACATGCTGGACCAACGCTGATGGAACAAGCTTTACGTACAGAATCTCGCGAGATCTCAGTGTTCCATTACTAAATCTTCCATTAGTATAAATATCAGTTTGAAAAAAATGATCCTCCGTGCTCGGCCTTGTTACATGACTTCTTTACTTTGTGCTGTATATGTGCGTGGGTGGGTCTATTTGTGGGGGTTGGAAGGGTTTTTAATGTTGTTTTAATTTCTGTGAAGCACTTTGTGCTTCATTTTTTTCACAAAAAGTGTAAAAATAAAGTTTGATTGGATACTGATATTTTCCGATATCACATTTTAATGCCGATATTGTCTGATAATATTGGTGGGACGATAACATCAGACATCTCCACATATCAGACAGCAGCCGTGGCAGTGATTGCATCTGTGTTTCCTCTTCGCAGCGACAGGTCGGAGGCCTACCTGGGTGATGAAAACCCCGTGATTCTGACCTTTAATGCCAGGAATGAGGGAGAGGGAGGGGCGTACGAGGCGGAGCTGTATGTGGTGCTGCCCCCCGAGGCGGACTACAGCGGGATAGCGCGCAGCAATGCGGTGAGGCCTAACACCTTCAGTCTGGACAGTTTTCTGCTTGCTGAGGTCATAGATCATCTTTCTCGGCTGCCTGACAAGCAACCATCATTATTTCCCCGTCATTTATCTCTGAATCATGGTTATTATTATCATTATTCTCCAACAAGTACAGATAACACATCTCCCGCTTCCATAACGTACAGCCAGTTTATTCTTTATTTTGTTTGACTTTCCGACCGAGTGGAGCTATTTCAGTCCTGGAGTAGCAGGTGTGGAAAACTCACATTCCCACCAACAAATGAGCAGAGCAGAAACCCGCAACAGGAAACATACAAAGACAAACTCATCACGCGTGTAAAACTTTACTTGTCCAGTCTTTAGACTAAAGGTAAGCAGCTGATGGGTATCTGTTGTGCTCCTTCCAGAGTTTGACTCAGCTGGCGTGCAGCTACGAGGCGGAGAACCAGACCCACTATCTCGTGTGTGACCTGGGAAACCCCATGAAGTCTGGCACCAGTGTAAGAACCGGGAACACCCCCATGCTTCTCTCGGCTATGCTCACTTTTAGCATCTCAGTGCTGTGAATCAGCTTGTGACTGATCCAAACGTGACATGTTTGGAGCTGATAGAGTAAAACATCATCCCAGCGTTCATTCTCTGCTGCTCTGCAGTAAAACCAGCTGAAGTATGATCCCAGACATTAACTGAACCTTCTGTGTGCAGCTATGGGCCGGCCTTCGGTTCACGGTGCCCAGACTGAAGGATACTCACAGTACTGTCCAGTTTGAGCTCCAAGTACGAAGGTAGGTCCGTTTCTCAGCGACTCGGGGACTGCTGAGGGGGTGGGGGGGTGATCGTGTGTGGTACACACTGAGAAACATGGAGGTACGAGACAGGAACATTTCTGTACCTGCAGGTACATTTATCACAAATGTTCTCTCAAAAGTACAACATTGGTCTTCATGAGGCCAGAAGTACCTATATACTATGAAAAAGGCTCCAAAGTAATATAAAGTACACATTTGTACCATTCCAACCCTAAGGGTACCTGCAGCATTGAAAAATGTGTGTAGCTTGTACAATAACTATAAATAGCAGTACTTCTAAACAGTAGTATAATTATAGTTATTATATTATGATTTTCATAATAATCATAGTAATAATTATATGTATAATTATATATGTGTTTGGCCTAATATTTCTATAATAATTATTCATTTATTATTAGCATCTTTGATTGTTGTCATAATCTCTATTTTATTGACTTTTATTCATCATCTTTAATTGGTTTAATTGTACTTTTTTAGCTCATACAGCTTGATAAGGTACAAAAATGGACCATGAAGGTACAGAAATGTCTTTCAGAAAGGAAACCCCCCAGCTACAAACTTTGGACCCTTTTAAGTACAAACTGGTACCTCTGTTTCTGAGTGTGTACCTACACGGCGAGGCATGGGCGCAGATGGCATGGAGACAGAGGATACGTGTCCCCCTCAGATCCATAACGACACTGATCGGACCCCAACTTTCCCAGCATGAGGCGGCAAACAGAAGATTAAAGTATTGACATGACCTTAACTTTGAATGGTTTTGCAAAACAACAAAACAAAATAAGTAGTTCTGAGCAGTTAGAAGCCAATCAGACTTCCATATCCAATATCCACTGTTAAACAGGCGCAGCTTGCTAGCTGTTAGCCATTAGCCTCTGCATGACACAGCGTCATTGGTAGAAGCAGTTCTGGTCGGCTCATTGATATGCAGTATATCAATGACGAAAAATCAACAAACCAGTTCCAGTCCAGCTGTTCTGGAGCATCTTTCATGTTTTCCACCACTTTGATTCTACATGTAAATCAATGAGCCGACCGCAACTGTTTCATCTGGTGATGTCATGTCATAGAGAGGCTAAATGCTAATGGCTAGCGTGCTGCATCTTTTTAACATCAGATATTTACGTGAATATAAGTCTGGTTGACTTCTAACTGCTCACAAACACTTATTTTGTTTTGTTGTATTGCAAAATTACTTGAAGTGAAGGTCAACATCCAAACAAACAAATAACAGCTCGATTTTTTAGGATAACAATCATAAAAGGTTCAATTTCTGTTGAATTAACTTTTCATAAATGAGGACAAACATGTTGGTTGTGGATCAGAACAGCCGGATGTCCAAAATGAACTGGCCTGGCTGAGAAATGCCAGTTTCAGATCTTTGCTCTTGGAGCAGAAGATGGCTGTCACAGAGCGCCCTCTGGTGGTGTTAGACAGTAATGTTTACTCTTCTACACCCCCTAAGAAAAGCTTGAATTCAGATTTTGGTTGACATTAACCATCATTCTTTAAGCTCCCACACATTTATCAGATTTATTTTCCACCTCCTGCAATGTCTCGTGTAAAAACTAAATTGTGTTTTATTGTTTCTAATCAGCAGATGAATAAACGTGTCTTTGTGTGTTGCAGTAAAAATGAGAACAACTCGGAGAGCGAAGTGGTGCTGTTTGAGCTGGAGGTTGCTGCCGTGGCTGATGTCATCCTGCAGGGGTGAGGCCACCACGCCGCTGCCTTATGACATCACCATGACATCACTGTAATTACTGCCATTGTGCCACTTGCAGAGTTTCCCATCCAGACAAAGTCATGTTTCCTCCTCCCAACTGGACAGCGGGTCGGCGTCTGGTGGAGGAGCAGGATGTCGGCCCCCCGCTCCAGCAGGTGTATGAGGTAGGAGAAGAACGTCCCTGCAGCTGCAGCTGCAGCGTTACGCTGCGTTGGATCTGAGCTCATACTCATACTCCTCCCTCAGCTGCTGAATAACGGTCCCAGCACGGTGAGCCACACAACCTTAGAGGTGAAATGCCCCCTGCGGGCTCCCAGCCGGGAATTGCTCTACCCTGTGGAGGTCGTCACCGAGGGCGCGCTCAGCTGCTCCTCCAAAACCACCTTCAATGCTCTGGAACTGAAGGTGAGCCACGCTTCGCCGCGCTGGCAGCTCGGTCGGCGAGCGACACGAGTATCCCTGCTGTTCCTGCCCTGAGATCCTGTTTGTTACCATGTGTGCAGCTCCAGCCTCCTGCTCCAGAGGGTCCCGCAGCCCTGACGTCCACCACCGAGCACCACGTCCGGAGGAGGGAGGTGTACAGAGAGCCTCTGGCCGAACAAGGAAACCTGGTGAGACGCCACCTACCGAGGCAGAGACGTCTGCTCTACGTCACGGCTAAGTTCAGACCCAAATTCGCCCGACAATAATCGCTCTGTTTAAGCTGATCTAGATGTTATAATTTAGTACATTATTATTAAATATCGAGTTAAAAACAACAACTGTAGGTTGTATAAACGAGTATTGATCAATGTCCAGTGTAGTGCAGATTTAGTCTAAGCTAGTCTGAGCTTAGACGGCTAAAAAACGTTCATTTTTAGACCAGTGGTAGACTGATTTCAGCCTGTTAGAAGTCTGAAGTCCGACATACACCGTACGATTTTCTGGCCGTTTTTTAGCCGATTTTCCAGTTGTGAGACAACTTTGGCGATCGGGCCGACTCTTGGCCAAATCGTGTGTCGTGCAGTATACGAGGGGGTCACGAGAGACGACTGGCACCTCACGATGAGCTCCCGATCAGAAATCGTGGGTCGCGGGAAAATCAAAGCTGTGTGATATTCTGGTCGTGGCTGGTGAGAGAATCGCATGTTGAAGCTCTTTCCGTGGAGATTTTCACATTTCACATGCGTGAAACAAAACGAGTCCCCATCTCTTGTAGAGGGAACGTTTTTTCACGGTCCTCTAGCGTGAGCCGCGGCCCCATGGTTAAGAATCACGGCCTTAAAAGACATTAAAGTAGTTCCTCATCGTCCAGTCATAGCTACACCTGAGACCACGGATCCACTCACAGATTAAAACATCTTCATGTCTGGGAGAGTTTTGGCCACTAACAGCCACCGTACATTCACTACAGTGCTGGAATATGAAGTCATTTGAAAGAAATCATCTTTTTTTTTCAAATACCATCTTTACCACTAGATGTCAGTAATTCTTACATACTGTAATACAGTAATACATGCTGTACATAAAATGTTCCTCTGGGCTAAAAACATGCTCTCACATACATTTGTTTTTGTTTTTGCTTTCATGGTTATTTTTATTTTTTTATTTAATTAGAAAGCAAGCAAATTTAAATTTGTAAACTTTGAGAGGAGGCTTCTTGTTTTGTTTTGTTTTTCTTCGAGAACATTTGTTTCTCATCACTGGTCTCCACGTGTCCCATAAAGACGTGGGAGGTCTGGTCTCCTCGGCTCGGCATGTGAGCGGTGGTGACGTGAGCCTGCAGCGCTGCTTCTCTAACACACCACATCAAGGCTGTGGAGCCGAGTCCCGGCCTTCACTCCCACCGGGACGCTCCCGCGGTGATCAGTAAACCCACCACGGCCCAGCCAGGCTGCAGGAAGACACAGCTCTGCTTTCTGTGCCAACATTTAGATTAGGGGGTGATTGGTGTGAGCAGATACGATGCTCGGGCTCTGGACAGACCTCCTGCTACTCGCTCTGACTGCGAGTTCAGTGACTCGCTGGTCTACAGAGTTATTCTGATGCAGTTTGGTGTTTACGTGATCAGAGAATACAGCTTTAATGCTGAATGCTGGAAAACAGTCACCGAATCAGCACCAACTTACAGCAAATTTATACTTCTGAAATATATAATGCTGATTTTGAAGCCGTCAATTGATTTAGATGATTATAGAAGATGAACATCGAAACAGCAGGAACTTCTTCCACCTCAGTTTTAATAATTTATTACTCAGATACTCTTTTAAGTTGTATATTCTGTATCATGAGTTTATTATGAGTGTTGGTTGATCTCCCAAATATTAAATACTTTGTTGTTTAGATTAAAATAAATTTTATTAAAATCAAAGCAACTTTTAACTTTTCCAAAAGCATCCGGAAGCTCCTCCAAAAGCAACAGATATTTCAGAGTACAGTTGTGCTTGAAAACTTCATCCCCTCCCATTAAATATGGAAAAAATGATCTGCTAGGGAAATAAGATGAAACTGACCAAAGTAATAATAAACAAAAATTCTGAAAATCATGACATGACTTGTCAAATTGTGGTTCAACAGAAATATTAAAAACAAACAAACATTGAACAAGCATGATGGGGCTCCTGAACTAAACTGCCATTGAGCAACACTTTGAGGCAATCACTGCAATCAGGTGTTTCTGTAACGTCCAATCAGACGTCCGCACCTGTTGACAGGTACATGTATGTTGGTCCATGTTCATGGGAAAGATGCTCAGGGGCCTGTACGACGAAGTCGGATTTTCTCTTATCGAGGTAACTTCAGGGTTAACCCTGGGTTTTTCGTCCTATGACGCTGGTTCACTTCTGATCGGGTTCTATCTCCCCGGTAACTTATGCTGAACGCCAAACCTGGTCTGGACCAGGTTAAGTTCTGGATAAGAGATCTCCGACTATGAAAGCACCACTCCCTGACCAATCAGCACTCTTGGAAAATGGCCTGCCCATTTTTAGAAGATCCTGTCGATGCCGGTGCGCAGATCGTGAGAGGAGTTCTTAGAAGAGAAAGAATATTCAGAGATGGTGCAACCCTTTTTGATTTGCCACATGACACTTTATATGAAAGATGTAGGTTTTCCTCTGCTGGACTCCGTTACATCTGTCAGCTGTTAGAGCCGTACATCACTAATGTAACGCATCGCAGCCGGACACCGACAACACCACAGATGCTCTTCATCACACTGAGGTTTTATTAATGTTAGACTAATTGAATTAATTTTGATATAGACCAACGCCTCACCTCGAGTGAAAAAAAAAAATAGTGCTGTACTGATGTAGCTGAAAAGCTTATTTTTTGTGGCCGAATTATGCTCACGGTCCCACTCAGTAAAACGTCATTCATTTATTCATTCATTCATTCATTCACTGGTAGTTTGATGCACACCGTTGGCGACACTGAAAACGTATAAAAACATGTCATGTAATACCCGCTTTTCCCCTGTGGGCTGCACAAATATTAAATGAAATTCCATTCATTCATGGCAGCATAGAATCTCGTCAATGGCCGGTTTGGATTATATATTTGTATTTGTTCTTTACTTGTTCCCATGATCGTCTTGCGCTGCGGGGTTGCATCTGAAATAATGCGATTAAGAGGTCACACATGTAGAAAACATGAATTTATGGAGCGCACACCCACCCATGCCGGCATGGTGAAGGGTTACAACACGTTCAACGATATGAGCCTAAAATATCCATATGCACAGAATGAGAAGCAAATATACTGAGGAAGCGCTGTAGTGTGATGAACACTAAATGATCAGAGTCCGATATTGTTCCATGATTGTACAATCGCACGGACTTGCTGCGCATTAACAGCCAGCATTAATTCCTGGCTTTTGCTGCGGCGACTGTGTTGCCGCAGCATAAATGGAGCCATTTATTATCATTCCTGAATCATAATGTCGTGTTATCATTCAGGAATGATGATCCTGAATTCTACATATTTCTTAAGTATCATCGTCTGCTCCTCCATGGTGAAATATGTCGCTCTCTGTTTCTCCATGTCTGTGATTGGTCAGATGCTTCCAACGCCGCCTCTTTTATGTGAGCGCGCACTGATTAAGATTGGAAAACCCTGGGTTGAGTTACCGAGTTGATAACCAGCTTCATAGTACCGTTTATCAAGACCGCAGATGTCTGGTTAAGTCAACCCAGGTAACAGAAGAAATCCCGGGCATGTTAATCCGGCTTCGTCGTACAGGCCCCTGATGTGTCTGGGACGGTTTTGTTTGTTTGGTTTTTTTAAAAAAGTATTTTTTAAAAAATAGTAAAACAAAACAAACAAACAAACAAAAAAAGAAACAGAAAATCAATGTTTTATTTTACTAGATTATAATAAAGTACTTTTTTTTTATTTAACCTTTATTTATCCAGGAACAAGTCCCATTGAGATTAAAAACCTCTTTTACAAAAAATACTGGCCAAGAGGCAGCAATTATAAATGATATGACATTATAAAAGATATACAATAAAAAGGATTAAAAACAGTTGCAATTTACGGAGGCAGGTTCAAGTGCTGCTAGTCTCGACCTAAAAGCGTTCAAAGAAATACGTTCAGGTAATTTGCAGTCTTTTTGCAAACAGTTCCACGCAGAAGCAGCAGCGTAAGCAAACGGAATAAAGCTCACAGTGACAAAATTAATTTAGAAAGAAAAATGACAATTTGAGTTTTAGTTTCTTCACCAGGTTATCAATGTGAGGCTTCAAAGTGAGACTCATCAGGCCAGATAATCCATGTATCTTTGTTTTTTGGAAGATGAGTAGTTTTAGTTTAGTTTGTATTAGTTTCAGTGTTAGTTTTAGTTTTTATTATTTTTTATTGTATTTTTTTCATATATTTGTCTGGTGTGACCTTCAAAATCATCAGAAAGTAAAACTGGTAGAGCAAAGTAAATAAATAGAAATAGATTTCATATCAACCCAAAAGGTTTATGTATTAAATAATAAACAAAGACTAAAACTAAGGATGTTTTTGCAATAATTTACGTTGTCTAAGTTAGTTTTTTAAAGACACAATACAGTTTCAATTAGTTATCGTTTTTTGAAAAACTGTTATTTTTGTTTCAGTTAAAGGGGAATTTTAGCTTCTTCTTTTTTTTTTTTAAGCCGGGGTGTGTTTTCATGTCCTTTCATATATGTGAGTGATGGAGAAAGGAATTTTCCACATAGCTCCAGTGTTTATCCGGGCGGGCATGCAGCCTAGCAGCAGCTAATGGTAAGTATGGGGCAACTGGCCGCCGCGTCTAAGTTCGCCCTGAAAACCTGCTTTTTTCCACCCTGAAGGGCTCGGATAGTCTCACAGGTGTCCGATATCGTACTAGAGAGGAGACATGAACCAAAGTATCTACGTGACCTGGAGATCACTGTTTGTTTTGGTGTCTGTGTCTAAATTTTGGGACGCTAGAAATCAAATCTCGTTCCGAAATTGCACGATAACTAACGCCAAAACATCGGTGGGGGATTCTGCTATCTGCCTCAATAGATAGCGATAGCCAGGTAATGTAGATACTTTGGTTAATTCCTCCTCTCTAGTATGGTGTCGGACAGTCGTTGGGACTATCTGAGCCCTTCAGTGTGGAACAAAGCATGTTTTTAGAGCGAACTTAGACCAGTCTTTCCATGCTTATCGTTAGCTGGGCTGCTAGGCCGCCTGGCCGGATAAATACTGGAGATATCTTGAAAATTCCTTTCTCCATCAAATAAGCGAAATTCCCCTTTAATGAATCTTTTTTTTTTTATTTTAGTTTTTTCGTTAGTTTCAGTTAACTATAACCATGGTAACGGACTCCTGAACCCCAGTACTCGCTATTCCGATACCAGCATTTTTGGCAGTATTGGAGGCATTTCTGATACCGGTATCAGTATTGGCATCAGTATCGGTATCGAGTATCGGACCAATTTTAGTTTTATGAATGTGGCTGAAGTCCATTTCCATCACCAAGCACCTAAAGTGTCCCAGTTTTAGTTCTTACAGCTGTGCTTTAAAATTTCCATCCCCTCTCATTAAAGGTACAGTGTGTAAAAAAAAATCAAAGATCAATGGCAGAAAAACTGATATAAAAACTGTTTCTATTGATGTGTAATTGCTGCACTTGAATTTTTATCGTGTTTATTTTCTTAGAATGAGTCATTTATATCTCCCTGCTGGAGGTGCACGTGCATAGAGGCTGCCGTATTCGTGCTGCTGTTTTTACTACGGTGAATCTCCTGTTTCACCACATCATGATGAGATTAATGCTTTAATCTGCTGTTACATGTTTAATCTGAGACAGGCCTTAACATGATGATCCAATCACAGCCATGCAGGTAGAATATGAGATTTTGTACATGCTGGTATCGGTATTCGATATTGGCCGATACAACACATGCATTAGACTCGGAAACTCTACATAAAACCTATACTTTCTTTGCTCCCTATGCTCTCTTCTGTCCAGCTGGGACATTTACATGTGTCAACTTTTGGGAGATAAAGTGAAATATGGACCATTTCTTTGAGAAATTTTTCTGCTTATCTTCACACATGATGGACACAACAAAAGGTTGCAACTTTAGTCAATTAGGAAATTTTTTCTGGGGTTTAAATGATGTTTTCTTAGCTGAACTTGCTATAAATCACTTTTGGGTCGTTATAATTTCCCCTCACACAGCAGCCTGAATATTGGGGAGCAACTTGGGCCGGCTGGTGGTCCGGCCTGATGGTGTCTGGAATTAGCTGAAAACATGCACTCACTTCCCTCCTTTCATAAAATATCAACTGAGTGAGACTAAAAAGAAAAGTAGCTAAAATGTAAACTCAACGGTGCGGCTGTGACAGAGTTTACCGCAGCGACGGTAGCGGGTCATTTGTATTTGGAGATCATGATGTACTTCCCTTGTGTCTCTGAGGGGAAATTTATCTTGGCCTCGGAGCTACTGCTGCAGATTTAAGATGCAACAAAGTGCCAAAGTTCACAAAGCGCGACAGTTCATATGTTCAACAAATTAACCCACAAGTCCTGAAAAACTGAACGGGATTGAGGGTCTGTTGGTCCCTTATGTTTGAAGGAGAAAATAACAAAAAGAAATCTGGAAAACAATGCATGTGGAACAAAAACCATGATGTGCTTGTGTGGGGATAAATGAAAGAATGTTCATTTTTAGTGATTTGGCTTGTTTGTCTGCATCTCTGCAGACGTGTGGTGCGGTGGACTGCTGGGAGCTGCGGTGCAACGTGGGGCTGCTGGAGAGAGGAGGCAGCATCATCCTGACCGTACGATCCAGAGTGTGGGCTGAAACCTTCGTTGAGGTGAGATTCCAGAGTCATCTGCAGCTCAGAAGCAGTACGAGAAGGCTGAATGAAAGACTTACTGAGGAGACCAACCCAGATCTGTATGAGGCGATGTATGTGCTCATACTGCCCTCTGCTGGAGATTAGCTGTTACAGATGCTGGGTTGTATCTGTGAACCTCCAGGTCACTTTATCTAGTCCACCATCTAGTACCAGGTTGGACCCCTTTTTCCCTCAGAACTGTCTTCATTCCTGGTGTCATAGATCCAACAAGGTGATAGAAACATTCCTCAGAGGTTTTGCTCCATATTGACATGAAAGAATCACACAGTTACTGCAGATTCATGATGAGAATCTCCCGTTCCACCTCATCATGATGAGAATCTCCCGTTCCACCTCATCACGATGAGAATCTCCCGTTCCACCTCATCACGATGAGAATCTCCCGTTCCACCTCATCATGATGAGAATCTCCCGTTCCACCTCATCATGATGAGAATCTCCCGTTCCACCTCATCACGATGAGACTCTCCCGTTCCACCTCATCATGATGAGAATCTCCCGTTCCACCTCATCATGATGAGAATCTCCCATTCCACCTCATCATGATGAGAATCTCCCGTTCCACCTCATCACGATGAGAATCTCCCGTTCCACCTCATCATGATGAGAATCTCCCGTTCCACCTCATCACGATGAGTATCTCCCGTTCCACCTCTTCATGATGAGAATCTCCCGTTCCACCTCATCATGATGAGAATCTCCCGTTCCACCGCATCATGATGAGAATCTCCCGTTCCACCGCATCATGATGAGAGTCTCCCGTTCCACCTCATCATGATGAGAATCTCCCGTTCCACCTCATCACGATGAGAATCTCCCGTTCCACCTCATCATGATGAGAATCTCCCGTTCCACCTCATCACGATGAGTATCTCCCGTTCCACCTCATCATGATGAGAATCTCCCGTTCCACCGCATCATGATGAGAATCTCCCGTTCCACCTCATCACGATGAGAATCTCCCGTTCCACCTCATCACGATGAGAATCTTCCGTTCCACCTCATCACGATGAGAATCTCCCGTTCCACCTCATCACGATGAGAAACTTCCGTTCCACCTCATCACGATGAGAATCTCCCGTTCCACCTCATCACGATGAGAAACTTCCGTTCCACCTCATCACGATGAGAATCTCCCGTTCCACCTCATCCCAAAGCGGCTCTGTTGTGCGGCTGTAGCACAGGTAGAAGAGCAGTCGTCTTTCAACCGGAGGGTCGGGGGATCGATTCCAGGCTTCCCTTGTCTACATGCCGAAGTGTCTTTGGCACTGAACCCTAAGTTGCCTCCCAATGTGCCCATCAGGGTTTGAATGTGTGTATGATTGTGAATGTGATATGTAGTGTAAAGCGCTTTGAGCGGTTCGTACGACTGAAAAAGCGCGGCATAAGTACAGTCCATTTCCCATTTGGACTGAGATCTGGTGACTGTGGAGAACATTGGAGTCCAGTGAACTCATGGTCATGTTGGAGATGATGTCATCTTTATGACATGGTGCATCATCCTGCTGGAAGCAGCATCAGAGGATGCTACACTGTGGTCATAAAGGGATGGACATGGACAGCAACAATACTCAGGTAGGCTGTGGTGGTTAAACCACCATGTTAGTACTAAGGGGCCCAAAGTGGGCCAAGAAACCCACCCACCCACCATTCCACCAGCAGCAGCCTGTAGCCTTGATCCAAGGCAGGATGGATCCATGCTTTCATCATGTTTCCAGCAGATTCTGAGTGTAGCATCTGAATGTGGAGCTGAGATGGAGACTCATCAGAGCAGCAACGTTTCTCCATCTTTATTGTCCAGTTCTGGTGAGTCTCTGTGAATTGTAGCCTCAGTTTCCTGTTCTTAGCTGACAGGAGTGGCACCCGGTCTGGTCTTCTGCTGCATTCTGCTCCATCAACTGCTGCTACTCGATTTTCTCTTCTTCAGATTCTCTAGAAACTAGAGATGGTTGTGGTGGAAATCCCAGTAAATACTCAGACCAACAACCATTAAATCTTCTTTCTTCCTAATGGGGGATTATCACGCTTCCGTGTTCCGAACTTCCGGTTTGAAACACTTAGAGGGCCCACTTCCGGTCCAGTTCAATGTCCCTGCTTTACTTCGTAGATAACGTGAATAAACACCAACCCTACTGAAATTTTCACGGATTCCAGACTGAAGTGATACTAAGGAGGAAGTGGATCAAAGCGATTCTCCAGAGTGAAGGGCCGAACTTTATAATAAAACAACGTAGCATGTTTGTTTGCAGCCGGTGGGGCACAACACCGGCATGCTAGCATTAGCCAGCTAGCGTTTACTGACGTGCTTAACTTTGTGCGTCTTAAAACACACAAACATCTGAAAATCGGGGCTGTACCCCCCCGTTTCCAGTGGAACAACTGGGGACTGCCAAGAAAGGAGACGTTTTCAGATGCTTGTGTGTTTTCAGCCACACAAAGTTAGGCACGTTATCAAGCTGGCTAATGCTAACCTGCTAACAGTAGTCCGCCAGCTACTACTCTGTTAAACTTTATGAATCGGATAAACGCCAATGCCAAGTTTTTCATTCCAGACTGAAGTGATGCTAAGGAAGAAGTGGATCAAAACGACCGATTCGCCGCGGTGAAGGACCGAACTTTATAATAAAACGACACACGTTAGTTTGTGGCCGGCAGACTGCACAGTCGTGTTAGCAGGCTAGCATTAGCCAGCTCGATGACGTGCCTAACTTTGTGAGGCTGAAAACACACAAGCATCTGAAAGCGCACCTTTCTTGGCAGTCCCCAGTTGTTCCACTGGAAACGGTGGGGGTACAGACCCGATTTTCAGATGTTTGTGTGTTTTAAGACGCACAATGTTAAGCACGTCGGTAAACGCTAGCTGGCTAATGCTAGCATGCTGTGAAGTGCCGGTGTTGTGCCCCACCGGCGACAAACAAACGTGTGTTTTATTATAAAGTTCGGCCCTTCACCGCGGCAAATCGATCGCTTTGATCCACTTCTTCCTTTGTATCACTTCGGTCTGGAATGAAAACTTAAGTATGTTTGGAGTTTAAACATCTAATTTAAACAGTATAACAGAGCAGGAACGGCTGTTGTTAAAATGGCCCGGAAGAGGAAGTGTCCAAATACCGGGAAGTTCCGGTAAGTGTGATAATCCCTTATTCTGATGCTCAGGTTGAACTCCAGCAGGTCGTCTTCATCATGTCTACCTGACTGGATGTGTTTAGTTGCTGCTGTGTGATTGGCTGACTGAATGTTTGTGTTAACAAGTGGTTGAACAGGTGGAGGTAACTAAGCGGCCGTGAGTGTCCTGATCCCTTAGTCATTAGATTAATTACTTCCAGTGACTTCAGTCTTCATGGTGAGAGTTAACTGAATATTTAAAGGAACAAACACAGACCCAGACTTTGGAGTTTTATTAAGCGTTGCAATTGTTTGTAAGATTTTTTATTTCATATATTAAAACATTGAAGAAAAAAAAGCCCATCTGCTCTGTGACGTCTGATCATTTCCCACCATCCTTTGCTTCTCTGCAGCGTCCGTACATGCAGCACATCCTGGAGTGTTCTGCTCAATTCCAGGTCAAAAGGATGCCGTATTCTATTCCTCCCAAATCCAAGCCATCCGGAGACCGAAAGGTGACCTCACCGTGGCTTCATTTGATCTTCACTCGCTCGTTAACTTCTCTCTGATGCTGATATGGATGCATGGTGTCATGTTTCTGGTCTTTGCTGGGGTTCAGGTGGTGGCGGCAGTGATGTGGAGCAAGCCGGACAGCCAGTACCTGGTTCCAGTGTGGATCATCATCCTGGCTGTTCTAGTTGGGCTGCTGTTGCTGGCGCTGCTCATATATCTGCTGTACAAGGTGAGAGGCAGAGGAAAAATGCTCCCAAAAAGACCATGTCCATTCTCTTTCTATTCATTTTATTCCAGCCTTTTTCTTTTCGTTTTTCCCCTTATTTCTTTTATAGTATTTATTTAGTTGTCATTTAATTGTAAATAAATTTGTGAGTTACAGGGACTAGAGGCAGGAATTGTGGAAGAATAAACAAGCATGTCCAGTTTTTTAATGCTAATGGGTGATGAAGCGTTAAAACCAAAAAGAACGTTTCCACCCACGTCTCTCTCCGTTGCCGTGAACAGGCTGTGTGCTGCATTTTTCCAGATTTCCATGCTGAATTTCCATCACAGTCCTGTGGATGTGACGTCATTGACGCTGTATACGCGTCCCTGACAGCTTTCATACAGGAAGGAGACGTTGCAGTGGATTCAAACGCTGTAAGCGATAGTTATGGATTCTTCTGCCGTCAGCAAACGATCCAGATCAACTAAAAAGACACTAAAACGTGGAACTACAGAGAAAAAGACTTTATCAGTGTAGTAAACAACGTTATAGCATCTGTTTGTGTGCGCTCCTGTAACGGCTTTCCTGGTGGCTGGAGTTACCCACAGCGCCAGTCGCAGCACTCACGAGTCTCATTTATTAATCTTGCCTCTAGTCTCTTTAAAGGCATATGCCACCTCTGGGTGAAGCAGAAGCGTTTTCTAACCGACCCTGTCATTCTCTGAATCTGGCAGTACTGACTTTAGCTTAGCTTAGCTTAGCATAGTTGCTGTAATCTGGCGTATGTAGCACCACTCGGCGAAAGTGAACTAATTAACTCAACATTTTTTCCAATTACGTTATGTGACCCGCAAATTCTGATGGAGTACAAACGAGAAGCCGAATTCACATCAAAGGGGGCGGCACTCAATAGGGTGGTACAGAAGCTAGAATCTGATAGGCTACCACCATCATGTGATACAGAAGCTAGAATCTGATAGGCTACCACCATCATGTGATACAGAAGCTAGAATCTGATAGGCTACCACCATCATGTGATACAGAAGCTAGAATCTGATAGGCTACCACCATCATGTGATGCAGAAGCTAGAATCTGATAGGCTACCACCATCATGTGATACAGACGCTAGAATCTGGCTGCTTTCATCATTTCAACGCCTAAAACTCTCAGAAGTAGAAACAAATAGCATGTTTTGTATCTGTACAGTGGTATCACGATACTCAAAAAAGTATTGATTCCGATATTTTGTCTGGCTGATATCAAAGTATCGACTCCAAGGTTTCGATATGCCCATCCCTAGGTCAGTCAGACGTCTGCACCTTTTGACAGGTATGTTAGTCCACTGTTCATGAGCAAGGTGCTCCAGCAGTTTTGTTTGTTTGTTTATTATTATCGTTATTATTATTTTAAAACTAAAGTTCAAAATTAACATTTAATTTCACTAAAATATAATTTAGTAATTTTTATTTATCATACCTTTTTTCAGTTTTGTGTTATTTGAGTTACTATTGTAAATTTATCCTTTTCTTTAATGGGGATGTAAGCTTTCAAGCATTACTGTATAATAACTCCGTTCACGTGAACCAGTTTATGAAAAAAGTTACCTAGAAAGGACGTTGACAGATCATATTGACTTTTCATTGAAAAATACAGTGTGTGAGGCTCTCAGATTGTGATTGATGATTTTTTTTTGTTAGCCTAGCATTAGCTAATGCAGACTGGATATGCTAAAATCAAGTTCCTATGTTCCGATATCTTCAGCCGTACCAAACAGCTGACTTGTGATTGTTGAACCTCCTGTACAGGAGGCAGCATGAGATACATGCAGTACAGAGGATGTTTGCAGACACCAGGAAGCAGCAATGCTAACATGTAGCATAGCAACATGAACGTAGAAACTAAGCTAAAAGACTTCACCAAGTTCAGACCCCAACAGTTCTATAAATGTAAGAACAGCATAAGAACAGCTTCATCATCATCATCATCAGAACATTAGAGCTGTTGATCATGCCTCCAACGAACCAGCTGTCGTATGAAAGCAGAGTGCTGGTTACAGAGACATCTGTCTCGTCACTGTGGGACAGAAACTCTGGCAGCCAATCAGAAAGCAGCTCCTACATTTGCTGTTTTTATACCAACTCTAAAAAATTCTCCTGAGGTTGGTAAGCTCAGGTGTGTGACGACCTGTTAACATGGCTCTGGTGTAACATTCCTTCAACCCCCACACTACACCTACTGGGTGGGTGAGATCACCATGGTAACCGACTGTGCACATACAGTGCTTACTGTTTTATGTATCACAGAAAACTATCCAGTAAACTGGAAATCCAAAGTCAATCTGAGCATCAGCCAGTTTATCAGTATCAGTATCAGTATTGAGACGATGTCTGCCTCCTCCAAGCATCAATGACAGTAGATGTTCAGTACGGCCAAAAGTTTGGACACACCCTCTCATTCAGTGTATTTCCTTTATTTTCATGAGTATTTACATTGTAGATTCTCACTGAAGGCATCAAAACTATGATTCAACACATGTGGAATCATGTACTGTACTTAAAGGATATTTTTCTTTTTTTCAACCTGGACCTTATTTCTAGGAGTTTATACGTGCATTTACTCACCGGTAAAATTTCTGCATTACTATCTTCAGGAGATATTGCGTTGAGTTGCCCTCCACCATGCATCCATACTGTATAATGGGAGAGACGGGGCAGCCTCAACACTTTTTCATCGCAGGTATTTGCCAAAATCAAAAAAGTTGGTTTTATTTCTCATTAATGTCACTCAGCACCCCATCTTGACAGAATAAAATAAAAAATGTAGAAATTTGTGCAAATTTATTTAAAAATTCAAACTGAAATATGACATGGTGATAAGTATTGAGTACTTTTCTCAGTTCTGAGTAGAAGTACTTCTGAGCTCGTACAGCCATGAGTCTTCTTGGGAATGATGCAACACGTGTTCCACACCTGGATTTGGGATCTTCTGCGTTTTTCTTGCAGATCCTCTCCAGTTCTGTCAGGTTGGATGGTGAACGGTGGTGTTCAGCCATTTTCAGGTCTCTCAGAGATGCTCAGTTGGGTTTAAGTCAGGGTTCTGGCTGGGCCGGTCCAGAGTGGTCCCAGAGTTGTTCTGATCCACTCCTTTGTTATTTCAGCTGTGTGCTGAGGGTCATTGTCTTGTTGGAAGGTGAACCTTCAGCCCAGTCTGAGCTCCTGAACTCTGGAAGAGCTTTTCTTCCAGGATCTCTGTACTTGGCCACATTCATCTTTCCTTCAACTGCAATCAGTCGTCCTGTCCCTGCAGCTGAAAAACACCCCCATACCATGATACTGCCACCACCGTACTTCACTTTTGGGATGGTATTGGGCAGGTGATGAGCAGTGTCTGGTTTTCTCCACACATACCGCTTAGAATGAACTCCGAAAAGTTCAATCTTGGTCTCATCAGACCAGAGAATCTTATTTCTCTCAGTCTGGGAGTCCTTCATGTGTTTGTTGGCAAACTCTATGCAGGCTTTCATATGTCTGCACTGAGGAGAGGCTTCCATCGGGCCACTCTGCCATAAAGCCCCGACTGGTGGAGGCTGCAGTGATAGCTGACTTTGTGGAACTTTCTCCATCTCCCTGCTGCATCTCTGGAGCTCAGCCACAGTGATCTTTGGCTTCTTCTTTACTCTCTCACCAAGGCTCTTCTCCCACCATTGCTCAGTTTGGCTGGACGGCCGGGTCTAGGAGAGTTCTGGTCGTCCCAAACTTCTTCCATTTAAGGACTATGGAGGCGACCGTGCTCTTAGGAACCTTTAGTGCTGCAGAAACTCTTTTGTAACCTTGTCCAGATCTGTGTCTCGCCACAATTCTGTCTCTGAGCTCCTTGGACAGTTCCTTCCACCTCATCATCCTCATTTGCTCTGACATGCACTGTGAGCTGGAAGCTCTTATATAGACAGGTGTGTGTCTTTCCTAATCAAGTCCAATCAGTTTAATTAAACACAGCTGGACTCCAGTGAAGGAGTAGAACCATCTCAAGGAGGATCAGAAGAAATGGACAGAATATGAGGTAAATATGAGTCACTGCAAAGGCTCTGAATACTTATGACCATGTCTTATTTCAGTTTTTCATTTTTAATAAATTTGCAAAATGCTCTACATTTCTTTTTTTCTGTCCAGATGGGTGCTGAGTGATATTAATGAGAAATGAAATGTTTTTTTTTTTTCATTTTAGCAAATGACTGCAATGAAACAAAGAGTGAAAACGTTTAAGGGGTCTGAATACTTTCCGTACCCGCTGTATATAAAGCATTATCTGCAGCACAACTCCTTCATTTTACCAATATTTTAAGTAGAACGAACCAACGAACAAGTATTGTTGTCTCGTGAGTTCAAAGTTTTGTGGATTGCAGTTTGTTGCCTGGGTAGCAAGCTGCTCTTCTCAGCTGTACTGCAGCAGGGAACGTGTTCAGCATGTAGAGTGTAGAGAAACTAAAGGAGAATTAACTCTGAACTCTGGACAATAGAACTCATTCGTTCGTTCATTCTGCTTTGAGTATTGGTGAAATGAAGGATTTGTGCTGCATATAATGTCATATAGAGAGGCTGCTCCGTATCTCCCATCATGTGGATGCACACCAGAGGGCAACTTAATCTAAATAAGGAGTCAAAGTGATACAGAAATTTTTAAAAAGTGTGAAAAAACGGAAAACATGCCTTATCCTCTCGTCAGTAGCCCCCCTCTGCACTGATGACTGCTTTTCGCTCTTTCGGCCTTTGCTGTAGATCAGTGTTTCTCAATCCTGGTCCTTAAGTACCACTGCCCTGCACGTTTTGGTTCTTCCCAACTCCAGCATACCTGATGCAGATCAATTGAAGCACTCATCATGTTCTTTGCAAGCCTGCCGATGAGCCATTCATTTGACTCCGGTGTGTTAAAGTATGTTCACCTGGAACACATGCAGGGCCGTGGTACTCGAGGACCAGGACTGAGAAACACTGCTGTAGAGGAATTCCACTCCCTCTGGTCCGCTGTGATTAGCTCCATCACTAAACGTAGGAAGAGGCAAGCGGCCTCGCCATCCTGGGGGTTGGGGGTTGGCGGTGGGGGCCTAATGGCTGTGGGTCCTTGGCAGTTACTTGGGGTGGGATCTGGGCTGCTTTGTTGCTGGGGAAGGACTGTATTCAGCTTGGTTGGGGAGATGGGAGGGTCTGCAATTGGGGCTGCCCTGCGGCTGTGGGGCAGGTCGCTGGTGGGGCAAAACAGTCCCTAACCATAACACTGCCTCCACCATGCTTTACCATGTACATGCTGCTTCTCCCCCCTGGTTCTCGTCTTTGTTTAGTGAAAATTTAATAAAGATCTCGAGCCTGCTTGAAGATTAATTTGTCCATGAATAAAGATAGAGTGTGTGTGCGCTATAGGAGTTTATTGCTTTTTAACTATCAAATTACAATCTGTTGAGGAGATCTGAAAAATCTATAAATATGTTAACCATCATAGCTGACTTCTGTGTGATGTTTCCCTGCAGATGGGCTTCTTCAAAAGGTCAGATCCATATGGTACCACCATGGAGAAGGCCCACCTCAAACCCCAGGCATCCTCCGAAGCTTAGATCCACAATGAGGGTCTTCCCCTGCAGGACTGGAAGGAAGAACACATTTCCAAACAAGTATCTGAGCTTGCCAAGTTAATGCAGGCTACTTTTGTGCAGGGACATTTATGGGTGCTGTATCACTGGAGTACACTGTATCGGATGCTGCACTTAATGCCAAAGTAGAGAGGATGGCAGGAGTCGCAGTTGGACATGCACTGCTGCTTTGGACACTGCTTTTTCGAAGCTCCTGCTTGAGGAAAATCCTCTCATTATGGACTCAGATGGACAAATGCACCTCCAACAAAAGGCACTAAAGCAACAGCATCCAAGTCCAAAAGTTGTATTTTAAGCCACGTTTGCAATCCCAGTGTTTGATGTGTGGAGATTCCTGCTTTTCTATGATCCAAACACCACTTATTTATGGCACCGTGTTTTCCTGTTGATCGTTGAATGTTGTACTGTACTGTCTGCAGGAATCACCTGGTAAAACTGCGATGTTTGGCTTGAATCATTCCTCTCCCATACTGGGAGGTACTGTGTTTATGATGCAATGTATTCGCTGTCTTATGATTTCTTGTTGTTTTTGTTGTTGTTTTGGTTCAAAATAAAGCCTAATTTTGTATACCCACCCCAAAAAGTAATCTAAATACTGATTACTTCTTTAAAATGTCCGTCAGCATCAGTCAGTCATTTTCTGTACCGCTTATCCAGTTCAGGGTTGCGGGAGTCTATCAGGTGAGGGGAGGGGACACCGTGGACAGGTCGCCAGTCTGTCACAGGACCAACACAGAGAGACAGACAACCATTCACACTCACATTCACTAAACCGAACGTGCATGTCTTTGGATGGTGGGAGGAAGCTTAAGAACCTGGAGAGAACCCACGCATACACGGGGAGAACATGCAAACCAGGAAGGAACTGTTGGAATTGTTCCACCCCCCCCCCCTCAGCCGGGAGTTGAACTAGCGACCTTCTAACTGTGTGGCTGCGGTGCTAACCACCATGCCACCGCGCAGCCTCTTTAAAAGGTAATTTAGTTATTTTACTGATAACTTAAGTTTCAAAGTAACTGAGTTACTTTAAAACTGCATTACTTTATCAGTTAAATAAAAATGACAAAAAAGTTTTTTTTGGCCTCTACTAAAAGTTCTCAGCATTAAAGGAACTTGAGACAAGATTAAAGGCCAACTTTCATTTCAAATTTTGTTTTATACAGGATCCATTTATGTCGACCTAACTGGGTTTTGGTACCGAACATGGTGTGACTGAGTCTGTGTGAACAGGCACTCGCGCTTGTGGTCGACCTAACTCGCCCGCTCTCAGACCGGCTGTATGGAGTCGTTTCGGAGCGGCTTGCGTCGACCTGAAATGTGGGGAGAGTGATGTGTGAACGCGCACCAACTTTAGCCCGACCTAAATTCCAGATACTCCACCTTTTTGAACTAAACAGGTATCTGCTGGCAGTTGTACTGTTGGGATATCCTTCATAGTGTAGCAAGGGCACGTAAAGGGCTAACTTGGTTTTTATTTCTGCACAATAGAGAGTGTTATATTAGAAATAACAAGGTTTAAACGGCCTAACTGTAACGTTTAGTATCATCTTGTGTTTGCTAGCTACTAATGTATTTCAAAAGTCACAAACACTGGACAAATTACCAACAAGGGCTAGCAGGCTAAGTGTTAATCCTCATGTTTACAACTCACCGGTACCTGGCTGTTCGCCGATACTATCTGCGTATGGTTCGGACTTCACGGTTCAACAGAATCAATCTGCATCTTGTTCTGGTTTGTCTGGAAATCCGCCGCCTCCAGTGCATGATGGCATTGTTATCCACACGCAACTGTGTCTCGTCTTCAACATGCTCCATCATTCACGTGTGTTTTGTTTACAACACACTTCTACTTCCTCGTCTGGTTGCCATGGATACACAACGCTCCAGTCTCCAGTAGAGCAACTGCTGGGCACAGTGATTAAAAAGCATGTGTGAAACGGAGCCGTATTAGTTAAAAATTGAAACGTAACCTTTTCACTGATGCGGCAGCGCTTGGCTCCGCCCACGTGTGTGAAAACGACCTAAGAAACGAGACTCGCAAGTGCTGCGACTGGCGCTGCGGGTATCAGCACAAGCCGAGCCGACACGGGAGCACAAACTGATGCTGTAACGTTGTTTACTACTCTGATCATCTTTTTCTTCGTAGTTCCACTTTTACAGTGTCTGAATTTACCGCGACCGTCTTCTTCCTGGATCAAAACTGTGGATGTAGCGTAATCTGACATCACGTCCGCAGGGCAGCGCGGGAAATTCAGACACCCAATTGCAGCTTTATGCAGCACACAGCTGCATAAAACTGCGAAAAAACTGGCAAAAAAACCAGCGTTCCAGTTCTCCAACACTAAATGAAACTTAGGTAACAACAGTTTTCTAACCAGCTAGCTTATATGCTAACTACTCAGTCATCATTAGAACAGCTTTACTCAACTTCCATTCATCTGTTTGAGGAAAAACTCTCCAATGTTTTCTGTCGTTGCGGGCTCTGGTTTGCTGGACATGAGGAACACCTGCAGCTGGCGATCCGCCGCATGCTGGCATTTAGCGCGCATCACACGGTGCATTCAATGACAGCTCGGAAAAACACGTTGCTGCATGTAAATAATGAATCAAACAGTTGTAATGGCAAATAAAAGTGCAGGAACAGAGGATGTGGATACAGGAGGAGCGGCGGACATGTACCAGGCCTCCATTACACCTGTGTTAGTGTATGAAGGAGAATGATGGGGGAGAAAAGGCGTTATGAATGAACAGCATGATTTTTCCCAGCTGGTCGGGGCCCTCCTCCGTTTGGGGGCCCCAGGCAATTGCCTACTTTTGCCTAATGGTACGTCTGCCTCTGTGATAGGGGCAGTAGCCCACCCAGCAAAATTTGGTTGAAAAGACATTGAAAAGACATCGTATCCATCCGTTGAAACGTTTTGTGAAAAAGTGAAAGGTGAAAAGCCGTCTTTCATTTAGACGTTGAAAAGACGTTTTTCGGCGACTTTTAAACGTCTAATTTTGGGCTTAAATATAGCTATGACGGACCCACCAGATTTAGCCCAAAAAACAACGTTCAAATGACGTCTTGTGTTTACTGAACATTTGTAGCAACAGAAGTAAACATGCTGGATTATAGTTAGCAAGCAAATTAGCATCTGAGGTCTGAAGGCAGGTGAAGAAAAGAGATCCAATAAAACAACAAAATAAATGAAACTGCAGCCAGCTGCTGCTTTTCAGGCTTGAAGTGGAACATCTGTCCTCTGTTTTCACAAGTCTGCATGTTCACGTGACTGGCTGCGTGGTCTTTAAACTGGTCAATCAGAACAAAGTTCTGCAAAGTTCTTCTAAAAAACAAAAAAACTGGGAGCCGGCTATTTTGATTCACTGCAAAGCATCGGCTCTCCAGGATGTAGGGATGGGCATTTCGATACCCTGGAGTCGATACTTCAATACCAGCCAGACAAAAAAATCCTTTTGATTCTAAGAGTGACCAACATTTTCTTTTTTTTTGCTTGTAATAAGTAAAAATTCCTACTAATAGAACAAGCAAAATTTTCTTGATAAGATTTCTTGAAATAAGATGCATCGCCTTAAAACAAGATCTTATATCTCACTGAAATGTTTCTCTTTAAGTAATTTTGTCTTATTTTCAGTGTGATGAGATATTTTGACCAGAAATGGGAAAAATCTACTTGGTAAGATTTGAGTTTTTGCAGTGGATCCTTTACGTTGAAGGTTAAAGTAAAGAGTTTTCTGTTTCGTTGCTTTAGCGGGTACAGTAGATAATGTATGAGAGGCGATATTAGCTTCATTCTATCTTATATGTGTGTGTTTGTGTTTGAATGTCTAAAACCAAATTTTCCATGAAATGGTCAAATTTCTCATTGTGAGCATCTGTTTGTGTTTTGTTGGGGATGAAATATGGTTCGTTGAGATTTGGAAATAATTGTGTTCTGTTTGTAGTCACCTCAGACACAACCTCCCAACGTTTGTGTTTAGGGTTGGTGTTTCGTACGTAGGACTGTACGACCGAACATTCAGATAAACTGATCATTCTGATGAGATGTAAAGTGAAAATCAGCTGAGTGTTCATGCATGTCTGCTGAATTCTGCTGGATGGACACTCGTGTGTTTTGCTTCGTTCCTCCTGCACTTCCCCCTTTCTCTTCCTCTGTGTGTGTGTGTGTGTGCATGCATGTGTGTGTGTGTGTCTATAAAAGTCAGCCACACACTGGTGTCGCCTTGCAGAGGAGCTCTAGTTTGCTTCACGAAGAGAGACAGAGGAAGCAGAGGAGCGTTCCCTGGCTGTAAGTACCGTGTATTTAGAGCTGAGTGTGCGTTTACTGCAGAGGTTATCGTGTGTGTGCTGCATCTATCCTCTTTATGTCTGCAGGGGTGGATGACTCAGCTGCATTTGGTTTGAACTGTAAAATGAAAAGCAAACACAGTGTTTACCCGACTGAGCTGCAGATGGAGCACATCTTTACAACAACTTATATCTTAAAGTGAAAAATATGAAGTTTCTTTTTTATTTTGTCAGGTTTGTACAGTTAGCTGAGGTGTACGTGAGGTCAGTTAGAAAACGCGCTCAGCCATCCCGGTTGTTTTCCTGCAGACAGAAGTCCGTCTGATGACAGGTTGATCCTCCATGATGCCTCCTATTCAGCAAGTAAAGAGCTGGGCTTTCACCCGGTCTGCTGGGCCGTGAGTCAGCACACCGGGTATTAGTGAGGGGGTCTGTGGAGACGCCAGGTCCTCCTGCGCTTTTATTCTGTTTTCATTTAAAGCTCTTGAAATCAGCAAGTTTAAAGTGGGAAAATGATAAATATATATTATTTTTACAGCAGTCTTTTTCAAGATGACATTTTTTTGTGCTCAGAAGAAAATGTGATTTTTATTTCTAAACAGATGCTGTACAAAAAAGAATGATAATGCGTAAAAGTAAGTGTTGCTACCAATCAGTTTTATCCCAGGGCATAAGAAGTACGATGAACAAGTTATTATTGAAATGTATTTTATGAAAATTTCCATAAAATCCAATTTGGAAATTGTTTTAAAACTTTTGACTGAGTATACTTTTATATATATATATATATATATATATATATATATATAGCCTATATTTCTTTAATTGGAGGGTATGAATAATTTTATATATATATATATATATATATATATAATGGTAGTTATCACTGCAGCCTCACAGCAAGAAGGTTGCTAGTTTGAGTCCCAGCTGGGGAGGGGGTTCGAACAATTCCAACAGTGGCCTTCCTGTGTGGAGTTTGCACGTTCTCCCCGTGTATGCGTGTGTTCTCTCCGGGTTTTCCGTCTTCCTCTCTCCATCCAAAGACATGATGTTAGGTTAACTGGTCACTCTAAATGGTCCCTTGGTATGAATGTGAGTTTGGGTGGTTGTCTGTCTCTCTGTGTTGACCCTGTGGCAACCTGGCGACCTGTCCAGGTGTACCCCGCCTCTCACCTGATAATAGCTGGGATAGACTCCAACAACCCCTGTGACCCTGAACTGGTTAAGCGGTACAGAAAATGACTGACTGATATATACAGGTACTATCCAAAAATTAGAGTATCATGAAAAAGTTCATGTATTTTTGTAATTCAACTTATGAAGTGCAATTTACATATTGTATGGACAAATAATATGTGAATCAATATATTTCAAGCTTTTATTTGTTTGGATGTTGCTGATTAGAAGTTGCAGCTTAAGAAAACGTCAGATTCTAAAACTCAAAAAATTAGAATACTGCATAAAATCAATCAATCAATCAATTTTATTTATATAGCCCTTTACAGTACACGAGGTAACCAAAGTGCTTTCCATAAAAACATCATAGAAAGAAAATAAGAACAGCATGAAGAAAATAATAGACAAATGCAAGTAAATACAAATAAAGCATAAAAATATATCACCACATTACTGGGTGTTAAAGGCCAGTCTAAATAAATGCGTTTTGAGCTTTAAAAAGGCCAAAGTCTGTTATTGAGCGCATGTCAGGAGGCAGTTTGTTCCAGAGTCTGGGCCCAGCGACTGAGAACGCCCCATCACCCCAATGCTTGTATCTGGCTCTAGGGACTTCCAACAAGAGCTGGTTTGCTGACCTTAAAGCTCTGGTCGGGTTCCGAACATGCAAAAATTCGGACAGATAAGGAGGGGCAAGACCATTAAGCACTTTAAAAACAAATAACATAATTTTAAAATCAATCCTAAAAGAGACGGGAAGCCAGTGAAGGGAAAACAGAACCGGGGTGATGTGCTGACGTCGGGGGGTGTTGGTTAGAAAACGGGCAGCTGCGTTCTGAACCAACTGAAGACGGTTGATTGATGAGTGAGAAACTCCGACATAGAGTGCATTACAATAGTCGAGTTTAGAACTAATAAAAGCATGAATGGCTTTTTCAAGATCACAACGATTTAAAAAAGGTTTTACCTTTGTTAAAAGACGTAGTTAATAAAAACTGCTCCTGACCACACTATCAATCTGCTTATCAAATCTGAAACCGCTGTCAAAGATAACCCCAAGATTCTTGACAGCAGGTTTCAGTTTAGAGGATAGAAAATCAAAATTCGTACTATCACCAAATAAAATATACTCCGTTTTATCATTGTTTAAGTGAAGAAAATTTTGCCCTAACCAATCAGAGAAGGGTTTTAAATACAAAAATATCAGGCCTCCTAAAGTAAAATCTTGCATGTGTACTTGGTGAGGGCCCCTTTAAAGACTCTTTAACCCAGGGTGGCATGGATGCTAGCAGCTTTAACCCTGCGTGGCATGGATGCTAACAGCTTTAACCCGGCGTGGCATGGATGCGAGCAGCTTTAACCCGTTGTGGCATGGATGCTAGCAGCTTTAACCTGTTGTGGCATGGATGCTACCAGCTTTAACCCGGCATGGCATGGATGCTAGCAGCTTTAACCCGTTGTGGCATGGATGCTAGCAGCTTTAACCTGTTGTGGCATGGATGCTACCAGCTTTAACCCTGCGTGGCATGGATGCTAGCAGCTTTAACCCTGCGTGGCACGGATGCTAGCAGCTTTAACCTGCCGTGGCATGGATGCTAGCAGCTTTAACCCTGCGTGGCATGGATGCTAGCAGCTTTAACCCGGCGTGGCATGGATGCTAGCAGCTTTAACCCGGCGTGGCATGGATGCTAGCAGCTTTAACCCGGCGTGGCATGGATGCTAGCAGCTTGTGGCATATCTCAGCTGTTATGGAGACCAACATGCTTCCATCACAGCCTTGAGCTCTTCTTTATTGTTTGCTTTCTTCCCGTTCAGCTTTCTCTTGACGATGCCCAACATGTTTTCAATGGGGTTCAGGTCAGGTGGGTTTGCGGGCCAATCCAGCATGGTGATCCGTGGTTGTTGAAGCAGGGTTTTGTAGTTTTGGCAGTGTGGGCAGGTGCCAAGTCCTGCTGGAAGATGAAGTCTGCATCCCCATACAGCTGGTCCACTGAAGCAAGCATGAAGGTCTCCAAAATGTCCTGGTAAACGGCTGCATTGATGCTGGACTTCATGAAGCTCAGAGGACCAACACCAGCAGCTGACATGGACCCCAGGTCATCACAGACTGGGGAACTTAACACTGGACTTAATGCATCTTCTATCTACTGCCTCTCCGGTCTTCCTCCAGACTCTGGGACCTTTGTTTCCAAATGAGATGCAAAACTTGCTCTCATCAGAAAAGAGGACTTTTGACCACGGTGCAGCAGACCGGTCCTTCCTTTCTCCAGCCCAGCTAAGGTGCTTCTGCATGGGCTTTCTCTTGAAGCAGTAACTCCAGCCTCAGTCCATTCCTTATGAAGTCCTCCACACGTTTGAAAGGCCCTTTCCTGACCATCTTCTCCAGGCTGCTGTCAGCCCTCCGGCTTCTACACCGTTTTCTTCCACACTTCTTCCTTCCACTTAACTGTCCATTAATGTGCTTTGAGACACTCTGACAACATCCAGCTTCTTTTCTATCACTTTTTGTGTCTTTCCACCTTGTGCAGGGAGTCAATGATGGTTTTCTGCACAACTGTCAGATCAGCATCTTCCCCATGATTGTGAATTCTTATAAACCAACACAGAGACTTTATAAAGGCTCAGGGTACTTATGGAGGTGTTTTGGATTACTGACCTGATTAGAATGTGACACTCTGAACCTACAATACTGGAGCTTTTCACAATATTCTTATTTTTTGAGTTTTTGATTTTGAGTTTTCTTAACTCATTGGCTGCCAGACATTTTCCGAGCAGTGCTCCATATTGCCAGGATTTTTAAGCATTTTCACTGATTTTGGGAGATCCACAGAATATTGTGTACTATGCCAATACAAACACTGAATGTACCAAAGGAAAGCTTAGACTCTCTTCTTTTATCAGAAAAAAAACATTTGTTTCTAGCTTTTTCCATGCTTTAGTAATCTGCAGTAGAACATGGCTTTGTTGACCAAAAAGCTAAGAAAACTAGCTTTGAATGGTACGGGCCGCTTCAAGTGGAAAAGTCTTTGATGCCAATATGTTTTTACTTCAGTAACACCTTCATCACCTGAACAGCTGTTTACTTCTATGAAACAACAAATACAACACTGAGAAAAGAGTTTTGGAGGCTAAATAATTATTTACTAGCTAAATAAGTCACAAGTTTGTTTCACAACATAATATTTGGCAGAAACATAGAGCAGAAACATCTCTCTACTCCTCCCCCCTCCCTCCTTCTCCTTCCACCGCAGCTTAGGTGCACCCCCCCCGCGCGCGGGAAACAACCGCGTGCTGTAGACTTACTTTCACTTTCAGCTGCCGCACTTCGCTGCTGTATTTCCATCGTGTCTTCGATCGATCGTGTCTGTCTGTCACCGATCACTTTTCCCACAAACTTTCCTCCTTCATCCACCTCCTAACCTACTTCCATTACGACCGGTCGCCATGTTCTCTCACCCCCGCAGCAGAATCCAGCACACTTATTGAGCTAACAATAAGTGGCCCGCTAACTCTAACAACACAGGAAGCATCATAGAAGCACATCACTTCCCTGTAGGTTTTTTAAGCTTGTCTGACACCGCAATCTGCTGGATTAGATGAAAACTACTGAAATAAAGATGATCAGCACTTGGTCCCTCTGACAAGCTCCGCCAGAGATTAAAACAGCTCGTCCAATTAAAACCCTTAAAATAACCCTTAATGGAAACACGTGATTGGCAGTTAACGTTCGGATTTGAATTAACGTGGAAACACGTGAATGGCAGCCAGTGAGTTAACAAGCAGTTGGACAGGTGTACCTAATAAAGTGGCCGGTGTGTGTGTATATTCTCATCATGGATGTGGTGGAAGAGGAGATTCATGGACCGAAATAAAATCTCTCAACACTTTGTTGAGATAATGCAGCTGTGACGGAAGTAAGGGCTTAATAAAAAAAAACTAGCAAGGTATTCTTCAGAAAGTGCTCGGTGAGTGTTCACCAGGACGGTGCACAGGTGCACTTAGGAATGAATTACATGTGTGTGGGACCGACCGCAGCATGATCTCCTGTTTGTCCTGTACAGACTTTGCCTTCCCTGTAGTGATGGCCAGAAACCTGCTGAAGAATCCCAGTGGCGACGGTAAGATATCCTTTTTTTCCATGAGAATCTGAAAGCAGCAGTGAAAAGTAGATTTTGGCCAAAATGTCGCCGATGTTAAAATTCTATTTTATACCCCCCACCCATAGAGCAGTGTGCTCCTGCCCCCCCTACATTGTGGGTAGGGATGACACTGTTCTGTTGTTCGTCTCTAAGCTCAGATCTGGAAGTCCAGACTACGTGACAAGATGCTGTTCATCATAAAACCTCAAGCTAAGAAATAAATAATGAACACCGTATAGAATAGTGTTATTCGGTTTCCATATTACTTTAAGAAGTTTTATTTTGAACAATTATTCGATGAGCTTCACATATTTAATTTCTCACACTGCAACATGACATTTTAGTTTTGGCCCATGACCATCCACCCCGAGGCCCTCCAATGTAAATTGTGTCACGTTTATCTGGTATCTTCCATGATCTGTGAACATTCATTAAAGGTATTTTAAAATCACTGTCCTCTGTTTTTTGGTTTAAAACATGATTAGTTCTGTTTTTGAGGCCATTTAATGTTGACTATAACTCAGCCTTTATCAGGAAGATCTGTAGCATCTAGGGATGTGCATTTCAGGCAAAAATACTATTCGATAATCGTGGGGCAGTCATCGGTTGATTTTCGAATATTCGCACCCCCCCCCTCCCCCCGCGCGCCCACACCTGCTGCTGCGGAAACAGAGATCTGAGATTTTTCAGAGCTGTCTTTTTAATTTGTATGGCAGGTTATTGTAACATATGTTTCCGTTGTCAGCGCTGTCCAGGAATCAGTTGTCAGAGCCACTTTTTCGACTTTCGTTAACTAAGTGCGCAGCTCACTTGCTTGATCATCAAAAAGTTTCTCAAGTCTTGCTGTAATTGTTTTTCTCGACGGGACTGAGAACTCTGGCTCAACAAATGCCATCAAACTCCGAAAACCCTCACCTTCAACGAAGCTGATGGGGAGCACGTCTTTTGCGATCATCTTTGAGATGAGGGACGCCGTTTGCTCCGCACGTCTGTCATCACATGTACGTTTTCTGGTGGCAAAGCTGGTAATTGACTGTTGCTGTGACGACGGCCCGCCGCTTTCACTCGGGTGCTTTGCTCTCATATGAGAGTGCATGGTTGTCGTAGACCTGTGATATGAAAGCTTTGCCTCGCAGAGTTTACATTGTACCTCTGTTTCGCTCGTTTTTTTTAAATGGCTCCACATGAGACTTTTTGACGACTGCCGCAGTAATCTCTCCATTGTGCCTTCTCCGGTTTGTTTCTTCCTCTACGAAGAATGGCTTGGCATCTAGCCCACCACAGTGTGTATCATCACATGGTATGCTGCACCCGTGCGGTAGCCGCCAGAAATACAACCTTTTTTTCGCCAGATTCACTATTCGTTTTTATGATTTACTATTCGTTGTTTTTATAATTTAACGACTATTCGAATATTCGAAAATCGATGCCCATCCCTAGTAGCATCATGACCAGATTGAGAATGTGAATTTTCTTCGCAGAGCAACTGGAATTCTGGGAGCTGACGGAGAATGGCGGAAGCCAGTGGAAGGTGGAGGAAATGCCAGGAGACTGCGGTCACCACTTCTGCAATGATGGAGTTACTAAGTACTTCGTAACTTCTTTCGAGTAAGTGTTGGTCACTGTCTGTGTTACAGTTTGATGACTATGGGCAATTCAGAATGATCATTTAACTTAAAGGAGCTGTATCATGTTTTCAAATGTTTCAAAAGTTAACTACAGATATATATAAGCTAAATAAACAATATTGCCAAAAGTTTTGTTTCACCTGCCGTGACTCACATCTGAGCTTCAGTAACATCCATTCCTGATCCAGAGGGTTCAGGATGACGTTGGTCCACCTTTGCAGCTAGAACAGCTTCATCTTCTGGGAAGGCTGTCCACAAGGTTTAGGAGTGTTTCTGGGAATCTTTGACCATCTTCCAGAAGCACATTTGTGAGGTCACACTGATGTTGGACCAGAAGGCCTGGCTCTCAGTCTCCGCTCTGATTCATCCCAAACTTGCAGTGACGTATTCGGCTCTATGAGCACACCGGAGCTGGGTGGATCTCTACCGGCCTGCAGTATCATTTTGGGCTCAGCCTCGTCATACAGGTCGACCACGTCTCCCAGTGAAGAAAACCAGCGGAAAATCTCTTAATCCTTGTTAGTTATGTCGCCTCCCATAGTGCTGGAGTGCTTTCTCATGTTGAACATGAACTCAGCGCTGCAGGCAGAACTGTGAAGATCGGACGTGCAGGAGGAAAGTTAGGAATCCGGTTTGAAAGCTGAACTCAGCGAGCAGCAGCGCTCCGCTTCACACCTGCGCTCTCCACAGGAACCGCCTCTAGTGACGTCGGCCACAAATGGACCAATGAGCAAACACTGTGCGCAGGCAGTGCTCATGGGAGTTGAAGTCTTTTAGTCTAACATTTAAGTTCGTTTATTATTTCAGATACCGTTTGAAAAAACTACAATTAAAATGTAAATAGAAGTCAACCCGCCAAAGTGGCTGGTTGGAGCGGCCGTGTTACCCACCAATGCTGAAATTCACCCGCATTTGGCGGGTGTTAATGTCAAGCCCTGTTTGGAGGTCTGTAGTGATTGACTCTGCAGAAAGTTGGCCACCTCTTCTCACTATGAGCTTCAGCATCACTGACCCGCTCCATCAGTTTACGTGGACGACCACTTCATGGCTGAGCTGCTGTCGTTCCCAAACACTTCCATTTTCTTATAACACAGCTGACAGTTGACTGTGGAATATTTAGGAGGAAACTTCACCACTGGATTGTTGCACAGGTGGCATCCTATCACAGTTCCACGCTGGAATTCACTGATTCCTGAGAGCGACACATTCTTTCACACATTTGTAGAAACAGTCTGCATGCCGAGCTGCTTCATTCATACACCTGTGGACATGGAAGTGATGGAACACCTGATTCCATCATTTGGATGGGGGAGCAAACACTTTTGGCAATATATGTTGCCCTCGCCACTATAGATAACTAAAGTCAACTACAGGCACACAGTATATAAGCTAAGTGTGTTCCCCTAAGATATTTCTAACTGTCTACAGTCTCCATATTTTTTCTTATTTTACCCAGTGGCAGATTATTTTACTTGATTATGGTCTGATCTGCTCAGTTTCAGTGTTTTTAACTCATATTAAGGCCAGAAACTTTGTCCTTCCATATCTTTTTTGGCCACGGTTGCTTTGTGCACAGTTTAAGGTTTAGATATAAACAGAATTGGCACCCCTGAGATCAAAGATCCCGTTTAGCTTCAAGTGTCCCTTTTCCAGTTTCTCTAATGGACCTGCTGGACTGGTCTCTAACATCACCCTGGTTCATGAAAGTCCTCTTTCCTAGGCTGTGTCTGAAGAGACAGGTGATCGACCTGTTAGCAGAGGGTTACTCCTCTGAGCAGCTGGATGCCCAGCCTGTGGTCACGGTGGAAGACTGGTAAGAAACAGCCTAACAGGCAGACATTTCCACGCCTCCTGTGAAAGTAAAGACGGCTCCTCCTGCAGGTACAGCGGCAGGACGGACTGTGGCTGCACCTACCAGATGACTGTGAGTCTTCTGGACGAGAATCAGGAGGTCATCCAGGAGTTCAGACACGAGCCGGTAACTCTGGACCCCGACTGCGATGACTGCTCATGGAAACAGGTCTTTGTTAAAACCATCGCAGCCTTTAATGTGTTTATCTGATGTCTAATAAGACGTCTAATAGATGTTTAATGGTCCTTACCCCGTGTTCACACCGGACGCGAATAAAATTATTCACGCGAATGAATGATATAAGTCAATGTACAGGCGCGAATAGATGTCTTTGCTTGGCGCGTTTGACGCGAATTCGCGGCGCGATGAGCCCCAAACGCGCGGCTAACTCGCGTGAATGAGGCGTTTTACTCGCGCGAATGAGGCGTTATATTCGCGCGAATAGAGCGTATTTCGCCTATTCGCTCGAGTTGAAAAAATTGAACTCGAGCGTTTTGACGCGCGAATAAACCAGCCCCGTCATTGAAAATGAATGAGACGTGATGTGAACGGACCGGCGCTCTGCAGCTCGCTGCTCTCTTCAATAGTAAAGAAGGGGAAAGCGCTTCTCACAGATAAAATCACAAAGTGCTGCACACAAAAGTAGTGTAATACCATAAATTTAGGTCTGAAAACCCGGTCAGACAAAACCTCATTAACCAAAAGCTGCAGATCTCTGCAGCCGGTGTTCGACGGGGTGAAACGTCACAATGCGACACTCCCGGAGGAAGATGCAGCTCTGTCCTCGCTACATAAATAAGCAGGTTGTTTGTTATAAAACGTCAATATAATTCAATATGAAATTGTAGTCAGACTAGTGTAGTATTCAGTTTGGTCAGAAGATGACGCTCTAGTACCAGGAGTTCAGCTTCAGCAGATGTAAACAAACACACGCTGTGTGTGTTGTGGTTGTGAACCGGTTGAAAGCAGCAGGAAAGCGGACAGTTACGAGTTGCATTTAATCAGCTGGTTAAATGTTGAGAGGTGGAGGCGAGGAGACGGCAGAGACTCGTTAAACTGAGCTACGATAGCTAGCGAAAACACGTTTTTTTGCTGGAAGTTGTTGGACATTTTGGTGGAAGCGCTAGCTAGCTGCGGCTAGCTTACTCACCGAAGGCAGGTGGACCGATGCTCCGCAGCCGGATACAGCGCCTGTAGTTTGTATCCTGGAGGGATATGCAGCACCGATCCTCCCCGACAGAAGCCCATCAAACTGGGCTGGGAAATCCCCCTGGAAGCGGCCGTCATCCAGACGTAACTCCTGGATCAGCTGATGAAATTCACCGAGCTCCGAGCGCCTCTGGAGAATCTGGTGGGTCCAAACACGCCGGCGTCTTCTCTTTTCCATCTTCCAGAGCAGGTAGAATGCCGCAACTCGCTCAAAATAACCGGAATCTGCCACGTTCATCTGACTGAACTGAATGACTACGTGACAAACCACTGTTTTCTCTAGAAAGTTCAACTTGACGCGCGAATGAAGCGTTTTATTCACGGGTACAATACGCTTCATTCACGCGAAAAAAACGCCTGAATGAAGCGAGTAAACTTCCAGCATTCGCGTGTTGAAATCTAAGTGCGTACGCGAATGGAGGCGTCCGGTGTGAACACGGTTAGACGTGTAGGCTAAAATCAGTCTACCACTGGTCTAAAAATGAAAGTTTTTTAGCCGTCTGAGCTTAGACTAAACCTAAACCACACTGTAGAATGACTGGCAAAATGTTTTAATCCAACATTTGGCCATCATTTACACAGCTTACAGTTGATTTTTAATTCAATATCTAATAGTAATGGATTAAATTATAATGTCTTAATTTGGGCGAAAATATGGACTGAGTATTGTCTGGTGAATTTTGGTCTAAACTTAGACGAGACGTCTAAAGCCCAGGAAACACTGTGCGATATTTTCAATCGTTGCTCGCAGCTCCAACTCAAATTATGCAAATCAGTCACAGAGTTCAAAAGTTCACAGCTTGTGATGTTTGTCCTTATACTGTACGAACCGACGCTCAAATGAGATCTGACTACTCACACTGTACGTCCTCAAAGACGGGTCGGGGTCTGGAACAATCCCGACATGAAACGCAATAAATACAGCGAGTAGTAGAAGAAGATGAATACGACAATAACAGCAGCAACAGTATGCCATCACCAAAAAACCGCGCTGCCTTGGCGATTTGCGCTCTTCTTTGTGAAGAATTCGCCAAACAGAAAAGGCGATGATGTCGTGTGTGGACGAGGAATTGGCTGACCAGACGTGGGCTGTACGGTCTGTCGGTATTACAACAACTCGGTCCAAAAGACACGCGGGTCGCCATGCGGCCTCCCGTTTTACATCCGTTTTTGTTTCACACATGCAAATTCTGAAAATCTCAGAGGAAAGAGTTCTGTCTGGTTGTGGCGGCACTTCAACTTGTGATTCACTCACGAGCCATGGCCAAAATATCAAACAGGTTTGGTTTCCTCACGACGAGCTCACGATTTCTGATCGGAAGCTCGTCGTGAGGTGCCAATCACCTCTCGTGACCCCCTGGTATACTGCATGACACACGATTTGGCCAAGAGTCGGCCTGATTCCCAAACTTGTTGCACGACTGGAAAATCGGCTCAAAAACGACCAAAAATCGCACCGTGTATGCCGAACTTAATGCATCTTTGGCTCAGTGGGAGAACTGTGACAGGTATCTAACAGCAGCCCTGATCTCCATCTGTCTCTCTGCTTTGGATCCCAGGTCAACCATTCGTTTTCAGACTACGGCTCAGGACTCCGGTTTGTCTGCTTTGAGCACGGAGGCCAAGATACGAAGTTCTGGGACGGCTGGTTCGGAGTCAGAGTCACCGGGAGCTCGGTGTCGATCGAAGTCTGAAGGAGCAGGAAGAGGAAGAGGATGAAGGATTGCGGAGTGGAAGTGGAGAGCAGATGTCTGCAGGGATGAAGACGACCCTCGTCTGTGTTTCACAGACCAAACCTTCTGCTGCTGTGATTCTAACGCTAAAACCTTTGCTATGCTTTAACCTTAAAACCGCACCATGTCATCATTAATCACCTGGTTAACTACCTCTGCACCGCAGCCTCGCTGGTTCACTAACCGCACGAGCTGAAAGCCGCCGTCATAAAGATGCTTAACTGAACTAAAACACTGCAGAACCTAGAGCTGAGTGGGTTGTCCTCTAGCAGGCAGCTTTAGAGGCTGCCAGATTTAGACGTGTGGCCGCGCTGGCAACCATGTGACGTTGGTCATGAAGGAAATAAAGTTTTATTGATGATGTGTCCACTTTTCTCTGTCAGCTGTTGGTGACGATATTTCATTGATTTAAGGAGTAGAATTAAGTTTACATAGATACTAAAATGTACCGATGCACTTTCTCTGATCCAGTCCGATACGATACCTGGTCTGGGCGTATCTACAATACTGATCTGAGACTAGAGATTAAATTATGTACATTAATCAGGGCTCCTACACATTTTTACAAGTTAAATTTAAGACTTTTTAAGACCACTTAGATCAGAATTTAATGCTTGTTTTTTAATTTTTTATTCAAGCTTATATATACAAGATAAGACAATGAGAACAAAAGATAACAAAATGAACAGGAGTAAGAGCACAAAGAAGGGAGAGGGGGGGGGGGGGGGCTGCCAGACCCTGTGAGTGGTACACTTATCAATAAATAAATCAGAAAATAGAAGTGCAATAAGCACACATGAAATGTACACGCAGTGTGCAAGGAACAATACAGGTAACCAAGAGTATACAAGTATAAACCAAATTGCTGACAGTCATATCCATAACATAAAATAGACAAAAAAAATTCACATTAACGATGAAGACAACATAAAGAAAAGAAACGAGTGTGTCACATTATTGTTTTATGTGATTAACGAATGGACCCCAGATTTGAGTATATTTGGAAGGAGAGTCAGAGAGAGTGAATATCGAATTTCCTCAAGGTACAAACAAGAGACCATATTCATTAGCCAGGATTTAAAACGAGGAGGAGGCACTGATTTCCACTCTTTCAGGACAAGTCTCTTAGCTATCACCATACCAAACGCTAAGGCAGACTGCAAATCTGATGGTAGAGCCGGAGTAAGTGGCGAGGTACCAAGAATAGGGAGGTGTATGTCTGGAGGTAGAGTTCTATTATATACCGATTCAAAGAAACCAGATATGCTGCACCAGAAAGACTTCAGTGTGGGACAGGACCAAAAATGATGTCCAAGTGTTCCAGTATCTTGTTTACATTTGTCACAAATGGGTGAAAGAGAGGGGAACAATTTCTTTCATTTGGATTTTGAAAAATGTAGACGATGAATGACCTTAAATTGAATGAGTTGAGGTCTGGAGTTGACAGAACAGGATTTAATACCCCGGAGCGCTTTGAGCCAGAGGTCATCAGAGATTTCCACACCGAGGTCATCAACCCACACATCCCTAACATGAAAAGTGGGAGTTGGTGAGTGGAACTGATTTACAAACTTGGAGATTAAGGGTGGATTCCTGTTCCTGTCTTAACCCTCAATCTCAAAAATGCGCACTCCCACGAAGTGCAAGTGCTGTCCCGATTCTCAGAAAGTTAAGGGGCAAGTTTGAGGCTGAATCGCCCTCAATGTTGAGATTCTCCAACACCACCCTTGTGAGTAAGGATTACCCACAATGCAGCGGCAAAGAAGGCGAGCTACAAATCTTAAGTATTTTCTTTGTTAATGGAGATATAAATACTACGAAAACCATCGTTTTATCTTAGTTTAGGCCCATTTATGGATCAGTTACCTCATTGTTGCATACTATTTATTTTTATTTTTCGATCTTTTGTCAACAGCGGCCGGTGCGGTCAAACCATGTTGCTATTGTTTGTTAGTTAATGTTATAAAATGGTCATTTTTCTCTGCGCTAATGTCGTTGTTTTATAACGTGCTTGTGCCGATAACAGTATAAGATGTCATCTCCCGTAGTCGCAGAGTTATGGAACAATAGTTCTGTTTCATTCCTTCTCTAAACAAAGCTCCTCCCGCTCTTCGCAGGTTGAGTCCTAATAACAATTGTCATTTATGCTGCCTTCATGTGGTTTCGTATTTATGGTAAATACCAAAGTCCGACATCAAAATTGCACTTGAACACCCACTCATGTCGTAATTTCCACTGGGAAACTGGAAAAATTTTATGATGCCCGAGTTGCCGAGATGAAGTAAACTCTGACCTTTCAACATGGTGGAGAGCAATGAAAATATCCTGAATGGCAAGCAATACATTCTGTTTAAAGTTTTCTGCTGCTGTTATGTGGTTAGTTTGTAGCCGGGATGATTCTGTGACGTACAGAACTTTTATAACATCACCATTTAAACTTAGTTTTGTTTGTAAAAAATATGGTTATTATTTGATTTACTTCCTCAGAGCAGATGCTAGCCAGCAGCTAGCTAGCTAGTCAGTCAAGATAGCCTCCATTGTTAAACGTCATTAAGACAACAAAGCACTTGAACACAACGCTCTGGTAATTTCCATTTAACAAGTAGAAAGGATCATATTTCCCATACCACATGAAGGCAGCATTAGGTGACGTGTCGGCCAGCTGACTGCAGTCATCCCTGACTGCAGGAATTCACAGAACCACAGTTACCTACGTAACTTTCGTTATAGCTGCTGTTTACCTTTCAATAAGCCGTGGTATGCGGTGACAGCTGAATATGTCCATGGTTAGGCAGGTTAACAGTGCAAATAAATGTAAATAAATTCTTCTTCTTCTTCTTCTGACAGACTGAACGCCGCTTTGGCGTAATGCTGCCCCCCACAGTTTAAAGACATATCTGCATTTAAGGGTGTCCCATTTCCAAGTCACAAAATAGCCCTTAACACTTGGTTTTGAGGGCGACTAATATTGAGGGTTGAGCTTGAGGGTTAAGATAGGAATTGGAATTGGGCCTAAATGTCTAGATACTGGACTAGAAGTGAGGAGCTCATAGAGATTTGTCGTACAGGTATAGCAGGGAACTGTGGGAGAGACTGCCTGACAAAATTCCTGACTTGTAGGTAACGAAAAAATTGACTCACAGGAAGGTGATATGTAGACTGCAACTGGGAGAAAGAAGCAAACTGATTGTCTACAGACAAATCCTGTATGGAGGACAGACCCCTACCAGACCAAAATTCAAAGACCCCATCCATCAGTCCAGGTTGAAAAGAGGGATTGTGACATAAAGGTGTGTAAATAGAAATAGAGAGTTTAAAGGCAGCTTTAATCTGACCAAGAATCCTGAAGGAATTATGGAGAATGAAACTGGGTTTGACATGTTTCAATGAGGGCTTGAAACCAGAGAACAGCATAGCAGAGAGAGAGGCCTGTGTAAGAGCCACTGAGACGGAGGACTCCATAACTGGCCAAGAGGGGGAGATTAAAGAATTTTGACCATCAGCTGACAGGGCATTACACCAGAACACCACAGGCCCCAGCTGACCCCCACCCAGGCCCTAGCATTACACCAGAACACCCAGGCCCTAGCATTACAAGACCAGTAGTAGTTACGCAGCACAGGAAGGCCGAGACCTCCCTCCTCTGTGGGCTTCTGCATGTGTGTCTTGGCAATACGGGGGGCTTATTAGACCAAATAAAGGGCAAAATTATGGAGTCAATCGTCTTGAAATAGGAGTTCCTAAGGTATATAGGCACATTTTGAAAAACAGAGAGAAACTTGGGAAGTATTACCATCTTAATAATGTTAACACGGCCGATCAGAGACAGAAGAAGAAGCTTCCATTTATCTACCAAAATTTTTAGGTTCTCCAAAAGGATTATATAATTCAAATTAAACAGTCATTCTGGATTGTGTGGGATTTTAACACCTAAGTAATCAAAATGGTCAGTTGCTATTCTGAATTTATAACCAGTGAGAAAGGCAAAGTTGAAACAATCTGACAGAGGCATTAACACAGATTTGGTCCAGTTAATGTTAAAACCGGAGAGTCACAATTTAATGTTTACTTAAAGGTAGAGTCCGAAGTCCCCCACCGTTTCTGTTAGCAAACAACAGTAATCAAACTGAGCCCCTCCCTCTCAGGCTAATGGCAGCCTCCTTCAGCCTATTCAGCTTCAAGCTTCTCCTTCAGAGCTCAGAAGTGGGTAAAAGCCAAACTAATATTAGCCCTGGTTTTCCAAACTGCATTATCTCAAGCTCTTACCTTTTCTTCGGTGCATCCGCTGGTTTTTCTTTCTTTTTTTTTTTCTTCGAGAGTTCGAGTGACCGGCATCAGCTCCAATCATGAGCTCATTTCCACACAGCGTCATGCTCTTAGCTCTGTCATTGGCTGCTGATATAAACAGAAATCTCCACCCAGAAACGTCCCGAACACAAGAAAACAATGCAAAAGAGCGAATTACAGGCAGTTTGAGATGGATTTCACTTGCTCAAGTCTAACATTTATTTTCACAGGGGGAACTTCGGACTATACCTTTAACGGTCACACTGGCAAAAGCACAGATCCCTCTGCAACACCAAGATGTCAAAAAAGCTGGATTGAACAAAAACTACTACACATACAGTACATAAACAGATTATACTGTATGTTTAGAAGAAAAAACTCACAAATAGGGCTGTGTGATATACTGATATATCATCGCAATATGACATGAGAGCAATATGGTATTTACACATATTGTTATATCGCGGTATTAGTTGTGCAAATATTTGGTTTTATCTTTTTTTGTAATGACCCACTGCACCCCGACTGACTACAAAAGGTCTGATTATTGAATAAGGGGAAAAAATATTGATACACTGAATTATCGCAATGTTTTCATATGCCAATACCATATCTATATTTAAAAACGCAGTATCGATCTATTTTATGAATGAAATCTCGCGAGATATCATAGTTTTGTTATGAAATCTCATGAGAATTCACGAAATACCGCAAGATTTCTTAACAGAACGATGAAATATCGCGGTATTTAATGAAATCTCGTGAGATTTCATAACAAAATGATGATATCTTGCTAGATTTCATGAGTAAACTAGATCAAAACTGCGTTTTTCAAAAATAGATGTGGTATCGGCATATAAAAATATTGCAATATTTCAGTGTATTGAAATCTTTTCCCACCCTTATTATTTAAACTGTCTGGAAGACAATCCTCCCCAAGACTTTTACAAAAAAACATAAAAGCCAGCCAATTATCTTTTATTACTTCAATTTAACAAACATTTCTATCCAGTGTTTTGTCAGTTCCATCATTGCAGTGCAGCGATACCTTTACGCTAAACATGTTTCAATACTAAAAACAGCTGTTTGATATGAAATTAAACTTTTAGACAAATTAGGGTAAAATACCAGTATATATCGTATATCGTCATCTAAAATAAATATATTGTGATACGATATTTGGTCCATATCGCCCAGCACTACTCACAAATCCACAAAATTTTCAAGTCACTGGCCACGTTTACATGGAGACTTTTTTCCCTTTCGGATTGAAATCATTCTGATTGAGGATTTTAGGGCAGCTGTTTACATGGGAACTAATTCATTCGGATCTGGCGTGTACATGCGCCAATATTCATTCAGAATAATCCTGCCTGACATGCGCAGAATGATGTAAATCACGTTATTTATTAAAGACGGAGGTCTACAAACAGCTGATCGTCACAGTCGTTGTGGTTTCTGCAGGACGTTAATGAAGCAGCAGCTGATCCTCATGCGCTCCTGCTGGAAACAACCAAGAGGAAAAGCTGTAGAGACAGAGTTTGAGTAAAAAACAAACTTTCTCGCTGTCCAGGGAATAACGTTGTTCACAGCCATCTGTCAAAGTGAGGAAACGTCACTTGTTTCACGTTGACGTCTTGTTGAAGCATCGCTGTAAGAGCGCAACCTCACAACTTTGTGATTCAGCGTTTACATGATACCCCGTTCGGTTTGGGGAAAGGAATATTCTACCCCTGTGAAACCGAAAGAAAATTCATTCGGTTCAGCACTTTTCATTCGGAAAGAGGCGTTTACATGGATCATTTTCATTCCGAAAGAGCTTTTAAACCGAAAGCAATCGGTCTATTTGGGTCCATGTAAACGCGGCCACTGATAGGTTGCTGTAAATGAAGGTTTCCTATGTGTGCGTTTGGTTAAATGTTCCCTGATAATATCTACCTACAAAGTCAGCCTTAAAGTGGTTTAAAATTTCATTATAATGGTCAAGTTGGAACAGGAGAAAACTAGTTAACTACCCTCACTTTGTAGATGAGCATGCTAGACATTTTTTACTTATTCTGATTGGCTAATATACCAGTTTTGTTGAGATTTACAGCTGTGTGAAAAGTTTTTGCACCCCTTCTAATTTCTTACTTTTTTGCATGTTTGTCACACTTAAATGTTTCAGATCAAACAAATTTTAATGTGAGTCAAAGATAACACAAAAAAACAGAAAATGCAGTTTTTGAATGCAGATTTTTATTAGTGAGGGGTGGGGAGGGGGTCCAAACCTCCATGGTCCGGTGTGAAAAAGTGATTGCCCCCCTGTTAAAACATAAAGTAACTGTGGTTTATCATCTTTGGAAAGCAGAGTTCAGTTTCTCTATCCACATCCAGGTCTGATTACTGCCACACCTGTTCTCCATCAGAAATCACTTAAATAGGACCTGCCTGACAAAGTGAAGTAGACCAAAAGATCCTCCAAAGCTAGACATCATGCTGCCATCCAAAGAAATTCAGGAACAAATGAGAAACAAAGTCATTGAGATCTATCAGTCTGGAAAAGGTTCCAAAGCCATTTCTAAAGCTTTGGGACTCCAGAGAACCACAGTGAGAACCATTATCCACAAATGGTGAAAACATGGAACAGTGGTGAACCTTCCCAGGAGGGGCCGGCCGACCAAAATGACCCCAAGAGCACAGCGACGACTCATCCAAGAGGTCACAAAAGACCCCAGAACAACATCCAAAGAACTGCAGGCCTCACTTGCCTCAATGAAGGTCAGTGTTCATGACTCCCCCATCAGAAAGAGACTGGGGGGCAAAAATGGCTGCATGGCAGAGTTCCAAGACCAAAACCACTGCTGAGCAGAAAGAACATAAAGGCTCGTCTCAGTTTAGCCAGAAAGCATCTTGATGATCCCCAAGACTTTTGGGAAAATACTCTGTGGACTGACGAGACAAAAGTGGAACTTTCTGGAAGGTGTAGGTCCCATTACATCTGGCATAAAAGTAACACGGCATTTCAGAAAAGGAACATCATAGCAACAGTAAAACATGGTGGTGGTAGTGTGATGGTCTGGGGCTGTTTTGCTGCTTCGGGACCTGGAAGACTTGCTGTGGTAAATGGAACCATGAATTCTGCTTCTACCAAAAAATCCTGAAGGAGAATGTCCGGCCATCTGTTGGTGACCTCAAGCTGAAGCGCACTTGGGTTCTGCAGCAGAACAATGATCCAGAACACACCAGCAAGTCCACCTCTGAATGGCTTAAGAACAACAACATGAAGACTTTGGAGTGGCCTAGTCAAAGCCCCCACCTGAATCCCATTGAGATGCTGTGGCATGACCTTAAAAGGCGGTTCATGCTGGAAAAGCCTCCAATGTGGCTGAATTACAACAATTCTGCAAAGATGAGTGGAACAAAATTCCTCCACAGCGCTGTAGAAGACTCACTGCCAGTTATCACAAACGCTTGATGCAGTTGTTGCTGCTAAGGTGGAACAACCAGTTATTAGGTTTAGGGGAAGATCACTTTTTCACACAGGGACATGGAGGTTTGGATCCCCCCACCCCTAAAAATAAGAATCTCCATTTAAAAACTACATTTTCTGTTTACTTGTGTTATCTTTGTCTCACATTTAATTTGTTTGATGATCTGAAACATTTAAGTGTGACTAACATGCAAAAAAGTAAGAAATCAGGAAGGAGGTAAACACTTTTTCACACAACTGTATTAGCTGGGAAAAAAACATGTGGATCTTTGTTTTTTCTTTGCTGTTGTCATTTTGTCACACGTGACAGAAATCCGTAGTGGCGTCATATAATTTAAGACCTATCATATGAAATTTAAAACCAAAGCTGTCAAATTGTAAGGACTTTTTAAGGACTATTTAATTCAGTTGTGTAAATTTATGACTTATTAAGACCACGCAGGAACTCTGTTAACATGTGTTAATTTGTTACAGTTTGTTTTAATAAGGCTAAATGTTTATGTTCAGCTTGATTCCTTCACTCGCATGACAACGTATACACAGTTCATTCATTTAATGGTAATTTCGGATCGCCACTGGATACCAGCCAATACACTCGACCCAGGTATTGGTATCGGATAAAAACTTGATCAGTGCATCTCTAAAACCTGACATACTCTGTGCGATTTTTGGCCGTTTTTGAGATGATTTTCCATTCATGCAACAATTTTGGGATCGGGCCGACTCTTGAACAAATCGTGCATCGTGCAGTATACAAGGGGGTCACGAGAGGCGATTGGCACCTCATGACGAGCTCCCGATCAGAAATCGTGGGTCACAAGACAATCAAATCTTTTTGATATTTTGGTCGTGGCTCGTGAGAGAATCGCATGTTGAAGCGGAGCCACGACCAGACTGAGAACTCTTTCCCCGGAGATTTACACATTTCGCATGAGCGAAACAAAAACAGAAGTAAACCACAGGCAGCATGGCACATGTGTATCTATCTGCAGATTGCAACCCAAGGGTGTGTCCTATAGTTGGTGTGTCCTATAGTGGGTGTGCCCTATAGTGGGCGTGTCCTACAGTGGGTGTGCCCTACAGTGGGTGTGTCCTATAGTGGGTGTGTCCTATAGTGGGTGTGCCCTATAGTCAGTGTGTCCTACAGTGGGCGTGTCATATAGTGGGTGTGTCCTATAGTGGGCGTGCCCTATAGTGGTGTGTCCTACAGTGGGTGTGTCCTATAGTGGGCGTGCCCTATAGTGGGTGTGTCCTACAGTGTGTGTGTCCTTTAGTTGGTGTGTCCTACAGTGGGTGTGCCCTATAGTGGGCGTGTCCTACAGTGGGTGTGTCCTATAGTGGGTGTGCCCTATAGTGGGTGTGTCCTATAGTGGGTGTGCCCTATAGTGGGCGTGTCCTACAGTGGGTGTGTCCTACAGTGGGTGTGTGTCCTACAGTGGGTGTGTCCTATAGTGGGCGTATCCTATAGTGGGTGTGTCCTATAGTGGGTGCATCCTATAGTGGGCATGTCGGTTAGTGGGTGGGTCTTTGTTAGGTTAAGGGGAAGGGTCAGGGGTAGGGTCAGATTTTACCGTACTCTCACGGATCTGGTGGGCGTGTCATAGAGTGACGTCACTCAACGACATGCCTCTGTGTTGCGGGCTGCAGATAGACCCTACTTGCATGGCGACCCGGGGTGACATTTGGACAGAGTTCTTGTTGTAGAATTGACGGACCGTACAGCCCACGTCTGGTTAGTCAATTCCTCATTAACACGATGTGGTCACCTTTTCTTTCAGCCGAATTCTTCACAAAAGAGTGCAAACCACCAAGGCAGCATGTTTTGGTTTTTTTTGGTGATAGCATACTGTTGCTGTGTTCTTCTTCTTCTTCTACTACGAGCTGTATTTATTGCGTTTTATGTCGGGATTGTTCCAGACCCCAACGTGTCTTTGAGGACGTACAGTGTGAGTAGTCAGATCGCATCCAAGCATCGGGTCATACAGTATGAGGACAGACATCGCAGGCTGTGAACTTTTGAACTCTGCGACTGATTCGCACAGTTTGAGTTGGAGCTGCGAGCAATGATTGATTATATTGCACAGTGTATCCCAGGCTTAAGCGATACTGTTGAACGAGTCATATACCTCACTATGTGAGTGAAGGCATCAGGCTTGACATAAACATTTTTAAAAAAAAGGTAACAAAGGAACTACTACAGCAACAACGTGTATTTATCCAAGTTCTCCAGATAACAAAGGTCCAATCTGAGCTCATCCCACACCGAACAGAACATCGCTGTTAAAGCTTCATCAGTGACCGGGAGAAACTTGGTTCTATATTTGCAGTATGAGATTAAAGATTTGGGGTTTTTAAAAAGAGCTCCACTTGGATATCTGGTATCACTTCAGCAACTTGTAACCAAGAAAATATAAAACTTCGTATATATATATATATATATATATATGTGTGTATGTATAAAAAACACCCTAAATCCGTCAATTGGTTCTTACTGGCTCGCTCAGCTCAATAACGAGTGAAAACAGTTTACAAACTCAACGTCTAGCTTTTAAAAATACATATGATGGGGTGCGAAAGTTTAGACACCCTTCCATTAAAGATGGAAAAAAATCAGCTGCCAGTGAAATAAGTTGTAATTGACAAAATTATAAAAATTTTGACAAACTCATGACATTGATTTTGAATTGTGGTTCAACAGAAATATTAAAAACAAACAAAAAATGAAACAAGTAAACAAGCATGATGGGAGTCCTGAACTAAAATGTTGAGCAACACTTTGAGACAATCACTGCAATCAGGTGTTTTCTGTAACGTCCAATCAGATGTCTGCACCTGCTGACAGGTATGTTGGTCCATGTTCATGAGCAAGGTACTTTAAAAAAAAACTGTCCCAGATAAATTATAATTTCAATCACCACCATGTAACTTTTATTCATTATTGACTTTATTTACATGTTTGAATTGCTGTTGTGGATTACTGGTAAGCATTTTCTGGGAGGGTGTCTAAACTTTCGCATCCCACTATACGTGCAAACTAAAAAGTAGGGATGCACGATAATTATTGTGCTGATAACAGGAAATTATGTCATTCCGATAAGTCCGATATCATGACGACTTACCCCGATAACTTATGTCCCATAAAGTTGGAATTTTTTAAATCGGACCTGCAGAAGTGGAAAATCCCACTTTTAAGCTTTTCTCGCTGAGATATTGTAATTGGGGAAAGAAAGCTGCTGCTTCACGGGGGGGGGGACCCCAAACTGCTCCCAAACCACTTTTCCTTCTTATTTTAGACACTAGCTACCCCATACGGTTGGAATTTTTGATTTGGTATAATTAGGTATGTATGTGTGCTATCGGTATCGTTATCGGCCTTTAGCAGCAGAAATTTATCGGTTATCTTATATATAGTTATTGTGCACCCCTACTAATAAGTACTTCTCACTTAATCTTCAAGGTTTGGTTTGACCCGTCTGAAGTAAACTCAGGTATTTCTAGTAAAATAAAGCAGAAAGTATCAAGCAAGGACAAAATACCTGAAATAAAGTCATCTCTCTGACAAAAGGAAACAGAAAAGTCAGTCAAAGCTGCTCATATTTAAGAAATGAGAAAAAAAAAAGAGCCTCACAAAGTCGGTCAAAGTATCTTTTAATGATCTCTTTCCATTAAACTGAAAAGAAAAAAAATCCTGCCTCCTGTCCAGATGTTCTCCGTTCAGATGTTGGGTTTGTTGTTCGCTGCTCAGATATTCTCCTTTTATGAGACACTTCATAAACTCAACCTTTTCCTTTAAATGAGTTCTGGAGCAAAGACGGAAATTCTCCGGCCGCCATGCAGCGATGTAATGGCAGTTGCTATCTGGTGTTCTCGTTTTTAGCATGAAACCTGGAAAGTAAACATTTAAAAGGAAAGGAGTCGGGAAAAGGAGTCTGTAAAACCTCGGCACGCCTCAGCACCAGCACCAGCACCAGCACCAGCGCTGCGTCCGGTGTTCACGTCCACATCACAGATCCAGATCCAGGCGTCCTCACCGTCATTCTCCCTGCGACTGCATCTGTTTGCAGAAGGTGTCGAACTGCTGCTGCTCCAGCTCCGTCATCACCTTGTTCAGCGCGTAGATCTGGAAGCAGGACACGGACAGTTACCACCTCTGAGCGGGAGCACGTGACCGGGACGCGCGGGGGGGGGGGAGCGGCCACCTCTGCTCTCTGACGCTGTTTGAGCTCCTGCTGGGCAGACTTCTGCTTGGACCGCTCTCCTCTGGTCGGGGTGGAGTTCAGCTTCGGCTTGTCCTTCCGGCAGGCGGGCTCCATGGCGACCACGTCCGCCTCCCTCAGCCTGAGAACCAAAGCCGTTTACAGGGAATTTGGAGGTTTCAGCAAGTTAAATTTAAGACCTTTTAACCCTCAGAATGATGGTCCTTCATTTTCTACTCACCCTTTTAAATATCTCAAATGCAGCCAGAGATCGGGGGGGGGGGGTGTTCATTATCCACCAAATTTCATAAAATGGAGGTGACCGGCGCTCGACACAAAAAGGTCCGTAAGTCCACAAAAACTTGTCAATATACTGGGTAGTGTCCAGAATTGACTGGAAACATCATATAGTAGATTTTTATAGTAAGGACGCACGATATAATCGTCCCCCTATCGGTATCGGCCTATATCGGTGTTAAAACTGAGTATCAGACATCGGCCACCCCACCGATATTTAACCGATCAGGCCGCTGTTTCTAAAGTCTTCAAAACAAAAAAAACTTCTTCAAAAACTTCTTTTTTTACAAACTTTAAAACTTCTAAACAGTGGAAAAAAATATTGATACACTGAAATATCGCAATATTTTCATATGCAGATTTCATATAGATATTCAAAAATATGATATTGATCTATTTTACCAATGAAATATCACGATATCACGAAAACCGACGAGATTTCTTGACTGAACGACAAAATCTCGCGAGATTTCATTAGTAAAATAGATCGATACCACATTTTTAGATATGGATGTGATATCAGCATATGAAAATATCGCAATATTTCAGTATATTGATGTTTTTTTCCCCCAACGCGTAAACGATCTATTCCACTTACAAAATCTCCCAAGAATTCACAAAATACCGTGCGTTTGGAACAGAACGATAAACTCGAGATTTTGTGAGTAAAATAAATGGATACTGTGTCTTTAAATATCTTTTGATATCGGCATATGAAAATATCGCGATATTTCAGTATATCAATATTTTTTTCCCACCCCTAAATTTCAGAGTGTCTGAAACGGATAACAAAACTGCTATTTGCAATGACTGCTTATTTTTTCAGCTTTAATATCGGTATTGATATCGATTGTCGGCCACGAGTTTTAAAATATCGGCAACTTGGATATCGGCCAAAATTCCTATATTGTGCATCCATAGCTTAAACAGTAGAACTTTGCACTTCCTTGTGTGTTTCGTGCAAGTTCGCGACACAACGGAAGCAGCTGCAAATGAGGTCCAGCGTTCTCTTTATTTCCTTCTTTTAAATCAGTAGCCAACCTCTCGTGTTTTCCACAGCTCGTTCGCTCTTACACTGCAAAAACTCAAACCTTAGCAAGTATATTTTTCTAATTTCTGGTAAAAATATCTCATCACACACAAAATAAGACAAAATTGATTAAAGAAAAAACATTTCAGTGAGAAATAAGATCTTGTTTTAACGCAAAGCATCTTATCAAGAGAATTTTGCTTGTTCTATTGGCAGAATGTTTTGCTTAAAACAAGCAAAAAAATCTTGGCCACTCTTAAAATAAGTAAAAAAAAAAAATAGGAAGTTTTTTTTTGCTTGTAATTGAGCAAACAACAACAACAGCAACAAAAAATCTGCCAATGGAACAAGAAAATTTTTCTTCAGAAGATTTCTTGAAATAAGATGCCTTACCTTAAAACAAAATCTTCTATCTTACTGAAATATTATTCTTAAGGTAATTTTGTCTCGAGTGTGATGAGATATTTGGACTAGAAATCAGAAAAATGTACTTGCTTAGATTTGAGTTTTTGCAATGTAGCACAATGTAAACCAAGTGTATCTATCTGCGGCTTGCAACCCAGTGGGCGTGTCCTGTAGTGGGCGTGTCCTATAGTGGGCGTGTCGCATTGTGGGTGGGTCTGGTTAGGTTTAGGGGAAGAGTATGGCTAGATTTTACCGTGCTCTCATTGGCCTGGTGGGCGTGTCGTCGAGTAACGTCACACTACGACACGCCCCTGTCTTGCGAGCCGCAGATAGACCCTTCTCATGTAAACAGCGAATTTCTTCTTCTACGCTTGCATTATCGGCAGAGTAGGCGCTGAACGCTGCGGCTTCCGTAGTGTCGTGAACTCCTACAGGGGCGCATGGGGGAAGTGCGATGTTCTAATGTTTAGGCTATAAAATAGGAATGCATGATATAGGAATTATGGCCGATATCATTATGCCGATATTTTAAAATTCCTGTGGCCGATAACTGATATCGATACAGATATTGAAGCGGAAAAATAAATGATAAATGATAAATGAATGATAAATTAGAAAAATACCTCAACTTGTGTTATGTATAACAAGTCAAACTTAACGACAGTTGCTCAAACAAAACTAATAGGATATGTGCGTGATATCTTAGAACCACCTGGATTTTCTTCTTCCTGAGAAAAAAAACAAACAAACCTAAAAATAGGGGATATTTGGTTATTTACACAAATGACCGTGTATAAACTCTGTTCACACAGAAAATCCTAAAAGAAACTGTCTTTAAAGTTTTAAAGTCTGTAAAAAAGAAGTTTTTGAAGAAGTTTTTTTTGTTTTTTTAGACTTAAGAAACCGCGGCCTGATTGGTTTAATATTGGTGGGGTAGCCGATGTCTGATTGGGGGCCGATTATATCCTGCATACTATAAAAATCTACTAAATAATGTGGTTTCCAGTAAATTCTGGACGCTACCCACTGAGGACACTTGGATTACATTGGACGAGCAGTATGGAGGAATATTGACAAGTTTTTGTGGACTTTTATGGACCTTTTTGGTTCAGCTGCCTGTGAACTCCATTATATGAAAGTGGGGGAAACGAGAAGCCTTCCCGATCGCCGGCTGCATTTGAGATATTAAAAAGTGCTCCAGAGTCTTGCTCTGCATGAGGGTGAGTAGAAAATGGAGGACCATCGTTCTGTGGGTGGACTACTCCTTAAAGACATGTATAAATCAAATTTAAGACCAACATGATGCATTATTAGAAACATTCAAATAATCCCAGAAACTGACGTAGGACTTGATAAAAAATGATAACTATTATTATAGAGATGTGTTTGATCAATCTTGATTAATCACATAACAAAAATAAAATTGTGAAATCATTAAATTAAATATCCCCAAAAAAGTAGCTTAAAAAAAAAAAGACAATGTTGGTAACTCAAGCACAACTCAAGAAAAAACAAATTTAATTTTATATCAATTTTTTTTTTAAAAAAAAGAAAGAAAGAAAAAAGAAAAAAAATGGACAATATCCCTCACAGCTATCTGAACAGAATCAACCTGCCATATATTATTCTACGGATTCTATGTGGCCAACACTCCTCGGGAATAAATTAAATTAAAACTTGTCCAGATCAAATTGAAAACCCTGGATGAAAAAATGACCCTTTTTAAGACCTTTGAAGGTCTCAGATTTTAAGTTCAGAATTTTAGACATTTTTAGACTTTTAAGACCCTGCAAGAACCCCGTGTTTAGCATCTGCATCGCAATAGACGGGTTAGCGTTGAAGGACGGTGAAAACTACATTTTTCCTGTCAAAACAACACCAGTAGTTTATGGTACTATTTCATCTATACTGATACTTTTTATCTCTTATCACATGATTGTACAGTTTAAATTAATATCTTGAATACAGGGCAATATTAGATATAAGTGAAACCTAACAACAGAAGTACAGGAAAGAAATGTTAAAAAAAAATAATAAATAATGAAGAAATTAAAAATAAGTTAAAAATTCTTTCAATTATCAAATAACTTATGTAGAGGTTACCATTATTTACATTCATTCAGCGGAAAATGTTCAAATATAAAATGTTGGGCTGGGACGATAAACTTTTCTCTCCCAATTCGATACTTAATTATTTGGGTATCGATTCGATTTAAATTGCGATATTTCAATTTTGCCGATTTGTGTGATTTTCAGTTTGGTTTCTGAACACTCCTTATAATCTGTCTGCCATTCTCCATATTCTGTTTCAGTTTTATTCATTAATTTATTTTTCCGTTATTTATTTCCAGGAATAGATATATACATGTCATGTTATAGACAGTCAAAGACAGCAGCTAGAATCTGGCTGCTTTCACATCATTTCATTGCCTAAAACTCTCAGAAGTATGCCTGCCCCTACCTGGCTGGTGTGGAAGTATCGACTTCAGGGTATCGGTATTCTCACCCCTCGGAGTGACTGCTGATGTAGCGCAGCATGAACCAGGAACCGTTTAGATGGAAAAACTAATTATTTTAGCTTCTTAAAAGCGTCATTGTTCTTCTTATCAAGCCATCAATGAAGGAAAGGAAAACCGTTAAACTTTATTTAGTCCTGGGTAATCCTCATTGTATGATAGTTACTAGTTCATGTCCGTTAACTACGCAGATGGCTCATTAATCAGCGATCACATTGATCAATAAGCGAGACGTCATACACATTTACTCTGAATGGATTCACCGAAAATAATGGAGGAATGCTAACGAGGGGGAAAGGTATTAAACGCCAAATAGTGAGAAAGCTAGTAGCCAGGTGTGTGTGTGTGTGTGTGTGAGTGTGTGCGCGTGAGCCTGCTGTCCGCTTCTCCCTGCGGGAAACTTCACCGTTAACGGTGCGGATAATAGTTTACTTACCGCTGGAAACACCGCGGCTATGACCGGAGCGAAAGGAAGATATATGAGAGTAATTCAGATTGTTTCAGTTGTCTGGAATAACGTATCTATCTAGTAGCCAAAGCGGCTAACGTGTCACCAACAAACAGATCCGTGGATGTCTAAGGAGCGTTTGTCCAAAGGTTCCGGCCTGTAGCTTCTTCTTCTTTGGTTTAGGCGGACCAGACGCGCATTGCTGCCATCTACTGTCCAGTACCACAGATACAGCCTCAAAATTATTCATACCCTTGAATTTATTTCTACTTTATTCCGAACATAATCATAAAAATAAAGGATAAAAGATTAATTGAATCAAAAAAGTAAAGAGGATCAACCAATAAACAGACAAAGCATTGAAAAGAAAAAAAAGATAAAAAAAAACAAAATAAAGACAACACAAACAGCTTAATAGCATCAACAAAGTAACAAGACAGAAAGCTTTGTCTGCTTTTTTCTCTCTCTTCTCCCATTTCCCGCATATTTCTCACCTATTTACAAATTTTACTTTTACTATTTACGAAATAAAAAAAAAAGGGGGGGGGGGGGGGATCTTTAAAAAAAAAAAAAAAAAAAAAAAAGTGAGCTTTTACAATACTGAATTTCCCTTCGGGGATGAATAAAGTATTTTTCATTTAATTTCATTTCATCTAAGACTGGGTCAGCAAAAATACTAAAAACAAACACAAACAGGTAAACAAGCATGATGGAGCTCCAAATCAAAAATGTTGTTGAGCAACATTCTGAGCCAATCACTGCAATCAGGTGTTTCTGTAAGGTCCAATCAGACGTCTGCACCTGCTGACAGGTACGTTGGTCCATGTTCATGGGAAAGATGCTCTGATGTGTCTGAGACAGTTTTGTTTATCAGATTTTTTTTCCAACCACAATTCAAAAACAATAATTTATTCCACTAAATTATAATTTTGTACATTTTTATTTATCATTAGTTTGTTTGGTTTCTCATTTGAATTATTTTTGTTAATTTAGCCTTTTCTTTAAATGGAGGAGAACAATTTTGAGAACAACTGTACAGATAATGACCCTGTCCCACCACCCACACTAAACCCTACGGTCCTGTATGAAGTGTGCGGTTGGTGGAAGTGCACATTAAGGGTTGGATGTCAACAAATGTCAACAAATGTCCATGAAAACATGTATGAGGTAAACAGCTATCTATTGCTAAAGATATATAGTTACTTTTATCAGTAAACTAGCAACTTTTATCATTCAAATGCTTTGAATTTTCATAGTCAAAGCATATTTCGAAGTAACAACAGTGACAAACTTTGGTTTTTATTTCACATACAGCGCAGTAAAAGATTAAATATTTCAACATTTACATTTGAAAAGACATTTTTTTTCACCACAGGCAGGAGCTCAATCACCAAACACGGGGTCTGACTCTCTCCACGCACATACACTGCACAGTACAACACTCCTGAGTGCAAGTGCGGTTTCAACTGAGACTCTGTGCTCTGAAAATACCCCCATGTTGCCCTAAAACCGGGCAAAAAAGCAAGTAGCACCGAGTAACAGCTGGAGCCAGTACAAACCACACCCACTGTATGAATGAGAGGACCCTAACCCCGAACAACAACCCGCCCACATCGCTACAAACCCCACCCCATGGGCTTTATGCGCGACTCCAGTACTTCCTGAACTTAATGCTGCACCGTTGTGTCCTGTCTTACATGATTGGATGAACTGATTAATCCAGGTGTGTCTGATCATTTGCTGACGTCTCTTAATTATGTTACATAAAAGTGAGTGATTCTTTTTATTTAACCTTTATTTATACAGGTCATTCCCATTGAAACAGTCTCTTTTGCAAGGGAGACGTGTTTACCTAATGTTCAGTCATCCTAAAATTATTCACACCCTCCAGTTAAACAAAAGGATAAATTCACAGCAGAAATTCAATTAACAAGAAACTAAATAAACTAATAATAAATAAAAATGTACAAAATTGTAATTTAGTGATTAAAATTTTGCTTTTGAATTGTGGTTGAAAATAATCATTAAAAAAAATGTTGCAGACAGATTAGAACACGTTTCCAGTGGACCAACATACCTGTCAGCAGGTGCAGACGTCTGATTGGACGTTACAGAAACACCTGATTGCAGTGATTGAATCAAAATGTTGCTCAATAACATTTTAGCTTCGGAGCCCCATCATGCTTGTTTGCTTTGTTTGTTTTTTTTTGTGTTTGTTACCTCCCTCAATGAGGTAACGTTTTTGGTAGCGTTGGTTTGTCCGTCCGTCTGTTTTTCAGCAACGTTACGGAAAAAGTTCTGGACCGGTTTGACCTGAAATCTTCACCATCCGTGTGTCTCAGCCCAAGGACGAAGCCATTAAACGTTGGTGGTGATCCGGATCACCTTCTGGATCCAGGAATGTTCTGAAGGATTCTTTATCATTGTGAGGTCGGCCATGTTGGGAAGGCTGTTGATGAGGCGTGAGCGCCCCCTGGTGGCAGAAGTGTGCAGCTGCTACTGAGCACATGATGATGTCAGGATGCAGAAATGAAACTTATGAGCAGGAGTGAAGGCTGTTGGACAGACTTGTAGCAGGTAAAGATGGTGAACTGTGTGCGTCTGTGAAGAACTGGAAGTAACTAGTTGTATTTCTGCTGAACAGGATGTTTATTTAGCCTTTAATGTTATTTAGCTGATTTGCTTATTTAGAAGTTTCCTCCATTCACCATGAGCCTGTTTATGCTATTAAGCTAGCTGACCTGCTACATGCCAGTTACTGGAACTGTTAGCCTTGAACACATATGCATGTTTAGTCCTAACTGGAAGGATTTATTAGTAATAATTAATACCTTGAATGTGTTTATTTGCTGAACGAATGTTCCTCATGGCTTCTTTGTATTTCTGTGTTTATAGACCACACTCACTTCCATCCACATTCACCTGAACTACCTGGGTTTCCGGAACTTGAAACACTTCCGGGCTAGTTCAATGTCCCTGCTCTGTTCCACTTCGTGAATTGAATAAACACCAACCCTACTTAAATTTTCATGGATTCCTAGACTTAAGTGATGCTGAGGAAGAAGTGGATCAAAGCAATTCTGCCATCAGATCTCTTCACATGTTCACAAAATTGAGCCCATGTTTTCATTTGATAAACACAGCGTAGCACTTTGTAGCCTGTGCACACACACACCAGGCACTGAATACACACCTGCTTTTGGCTGAATATTCCAGCATATAGAACTCTGAAGAGCATACAGATAGAAATGGCCTGTAATGACGTGCCCCACTTCTCTCTTAGACAAACATAAAACACACACAATGTCAGACAAAACATTTATTTTCTGTAAAAGTGTCCCCCCCCCCCCCCGCTTCCAGTGGAACAATAGGGACTCATAGATTAAGGCAGTTTTCTAATGGTTGTGTGTTTTGGCTGAAGGGTTAGGCTGATGTCATCAGAGCATTGCTAATGCTCCCCTGCTAACACCAGCTGTGTCGTCTGCCTGAGGGGGGTCATACAAACAAATCCCCCCCTGTGCTTTTGCTGTTGTCTCTATTCTAGGGTTCGGCCCTTCACTTCAAATTGTAGATTGTCATTGCTCTGATTGTCAATTTGGGGGGGGGGGGGGGGGTCTTATGTCATCACTCCATCAGTCTGGTGAATCAATCTGATTTAGACTTAAGTATGGTTAAAACTCTGTGAGTGGCTTTGTAATATGTACTATTATACTTATTACATGTATTGAATATGTATATATTACTAATTATATGTATAATACTATGTGATTGTATAATACTTTAATATTTTAACTTCCATCCAGGCTAGACTGCACTAACAAGCTTAAAATCAGCTTTGCTGGATGATGTGTTCATGAAATCTCTTTATGAAAACTCTTGTGTGAACATTTCAGTAGTTACACATTAAAGGAATAGTTCACCCTCAGAATGATTTAACTTTATTTTCCACTTCCCCTCATGGTGAGCAAGACTCTGGACCACTTTTTTAATATGTCAAATGACACCGGAGATCAGGAATGCTTCTCGTTTCCCCCCAATGAAGTTCACCGGGGTCCGAGCCAAAAAGGTCCATAAAAGTCCTACAAAACTTGTCAATATTCCTCCATACTGCTCGTGCAATGTAATCCAAGTGTCCTGAATGGGGCTTCATGAATTTTCTCCAGAAACATCTCTGAATGCACAGTAGAGCGCTGGTTTTTGTTTTTTGGGTTTTTTTTTTCTCAAAATTGCCTTGATAAACAGCAAATCACCTGGCAACCTTCCAATTGCCGATATACGATTTAACTGGGGATTGTCCCAGCCCGACTGTCCTCCATCGCTCATCAAACAAAAAGAAGTCTTTTTGGTTGGGGAAACAAAATTGGTGTTGGGGGGGGGCTGAGATTTATGAGGGAAGTGAGTGCAAAGTAGCAAATTCAGAGTTCTGATAAGATAAGGAAATCTGAAGTAGTAACAGATTGAGTACATGCGATTGGAGACAGAAGTAAAGGTTGGGAATTGTACCAAATTTTTGCTTTTTGGATTTTAGCAGTAGAAAAAAAAACTGTAAGAGTGACCAGTAAAGACAGTTAACTGTACAAGCGAGTCCTGTGTGCTCTGACCAACCCCCCCATGGTGAACATCAGACCTCCTTACCAACGCCTGAACACTCTTACATCATCATCACCCTGATAGGACACATTTCTGGAATCGTTCCATATAACTCCGTACAAATATCCTGAGTGTTTGGTAAAAAATTACAAGAAAGGATCTGAATGAGTTCTAGAATGTTTCCAAAGTTGATCCGGATCAGAGAAAATTCAGGATTTGATGATCCAGAACACACAAAGATGAGGGAGTGGAGCTGCTTGGTGGAGGTCTGAACGCCGAGTGCTTTTCTAGTTTTTATTATTTCTGTGGAACCACAATTCATAATCAATTCATTTTTAATTTATATCTATTATTACTTTTGTCAATTTCATCTCATTTCACTGACAGATGATTTTTTTCCTTTTTTTAATTTGGGGGTATGAATAATTTTAAGGACGACTGTACATGTCTTTAGAATGAAATTATAAAGTTTAAGTGCATTTCTGTATTAGCTGCACCTAAAATGGATTAAGTTAACGAAATACAGGCAAAAGAGCAAAAATCTCAGCTTTTAGCTGCTTTTACAGTTTTTCTAGTTGTAAAACACTAAATCTCATTCTCAAGCCATTTTTAGAACCTAAACAAGGTATAAAATCAGCTCCTTGTGATCAAAAGCTAAAGCACGTTTTAATCACTAGACTCTGTTTGCAACACATTTGATTGTGATGCACTTGCTGTGCAAAATGGTGAACACATGCTGCCCTTTGATCACAACTAAGACACAGATGTCAGCAGGTAAACTGTTGACTAAAATTGATTTCACCTTTGGCTGATGATGATGGAACAATATAAACAGTTGGGAAGCTGTGGGAGGTCAAGATTTTGAATAGATAGAGGATATAGAGAGGAAGAGTCTGATAAGAGGTGGTCACAGAGGTGGTCGAGGATGGGAACGTGGAAGGGGGCAAAATTAGGTGCGATGCAGAGCCTTCATTTTAGATGAAATCCATGCAACTGTGACGACATGTTATAGTTTCACAAGGGGTTTGCTTTTGGTAGCGCTGGTTTGTCTATCTGTCAGCAACTTTATGGAAAAAGTTCTGGACGGATTGACCTGAAATTTTCATCAGCCATGAGCCTTAGCCAAAGGACGAACCCATTACATTTTGGTGATGATCCAGATCACCTTCTGGATCTTTATAAGGATTCTTTATCACTGTGAGATCTGCTTGGCAGAGGTCTGCGCTCTCCGAGTGCTTTTCTAGTACTTTATGTTATGAGTTCTCTGTGTTGAGACATGATGCATTTGGCCTGATGTAAATAAAAAAAAAAACATTTTGACAGCATGATGTTCTGAGAACTCTATTTTCCTTTTTTCCTTCTAGTGTTTCCTGATTGCTCTGTTGTGTTTTACATTTTGCTGTGCTTGGGGCATGATTTGACAATAGTGTCACTTTTTGAGGTCAGGTGATGCTGTTTTGAGTCAATAACTTCCTTTTGCAGCAAGAAGCAGAGGTTTTGGGAAAGTAGTTTGAGTTATGGGATTAGTGTTTAAAGTTGTGAAAAAGTGAGGGGACATTTCAATAGTAGTGTTTTAGCAATTGAGAAAAACTGTAATCTGCAGGAAAGAGAAGCAGCAGCTGTTCGACCACCAGATGTCGCTGTTGCCTAACGATCCCTCCATGGAGCTACGCTGGTTTCCATTAGCAAGCGGCATCATTCAGTGAGTTTTTGCATCAGTGAGGTGATGCAGAAATAAACGGAGATAGAAGGAGAAAAGAGAAAGTGTTCCCCTGATTTCAGTTTAAATGCAGGGCAGTGAGCGGACGAGCCGAACTCAGGCCATGTACGTACACGTAGACACTGTGCAGCCCCCCTCAGGGCAGCTCACAGCGTAAATCAGCCTGGTGATGAGTGAGGCTGTTGGGGGCCGAGGGGTGGTCCGCAACACATTCATCACCACAGAAACAAAACCCGCTGTTATGAAGGGAGAGAATAAGCAAACACTCACATCGGAGCGAGGAAGCCTCCTGATGCCAGACTGCTGACAGCACTGGTCGCACTGCCGCTGCGAAGCTCAGGGTGCATGCGTGCCCTCTGGCAGGGCTGCGCCACAGAGATTTATGGCCCGGCATACCAACGGTTTACCTGGATTTATCCTGCAACTACAGGAGAGCGCTCTCCCCTGGAACAATATCCTGCCAGAAACAACTCCTGCAGCTCTGCAGAGTAAATGAAAAACATGCTTCCAGATCAGCTGCAGCGGCTAAATGTGCTCTCTCAGCTTACACATCATTTCTTTCTGGTGAAAACTCTGCATTTAAAAGCTTCGAGAGACTTCAGCAACATGCTGTAACGTTTACATTTACATCCCAGCCGTCACGGACAAACCGCGGCCATGAGCTCGCTGACTTTTACTGCTGTAAATCTCCCACAGAGGTTTGGAAAGCTGGAGAAAACAGGCAGGATGAGACGTGTCTCATCAGGGAAGAGTTCGTGACAGGAGTGTCATCACCGCTGCCGCCCACAGGAGGTGAAAGCATCACAGCTCTGACCACCGTGTTTGACTGACCAGTTATTTCTGGGGACAGAAAAGCACAAACACCCACAGAGATGACTGATGAAGAATCAGCATCATCACCGGCACCGACCTGTCAGGATGCTGTCTGCCTTCAGAGTCCTCCTGCAGTTTGTTTGTACTGTTGTTTAGTAAGAGCTGGCTCTACGATTAAAGTTTCTAACCATTTCACAACCCTGACCAAACGCCAACTTCACAGCAGAAATAAACATGTTTACAGCAAAATAAACATGTTTACAGCAGAAATAATCATGTTTACAGCAAAATAATCATGTTTACAGCAAAATAAACATGTTTACAGCAGAAATAAACATGTTTACTGCAGAAATAATCATGTTTACAGCAAAATAAACACGTTTAAGGCAGAAATAAACATGTTTACAGCAGAAATAAACATGTTTACTGCAGAAATAATCATGTTTACAGCAGAAATAAACATGTTTACAGCAAAATAAACATGTTTACAGGAAAATAAACATGTTTACTGCAGAAATAAACATGTTTACAGCAGAAATAAACATGTTTACAGCAGAAATAAACATGTTTACTGCAGAAATAAACATGTTTACTGCAGAAATAATCATGTTTACAGCAGAAATAAACATGTTTACTGCAGAAATAATCATGTTTACAGCAGAAATAAACATGTTAACAGCAGAAATAAACATGTTTACTGCAGAAATAATCATGTTTACAGCAGAAATAAACATGTTTACAGCCAAATAAACATGTTTACAGCAGAAATAAACATGTTTACTGCAGAAATAAACATGATTACTGCAGAAATAATCATGTTTACAGCAGAAATAAACATGTTCACAGCAGAAATAATCATGTTTACAGCAGAAATAAACATGTTTACAGCAAAATAAACATGTTAACAGCAGAAATAAACATGTTTACAGCAGAAATAAACATGTTTACAGCAAAATAAACATGTTTACAGCAGAAATAATCATGTTTACAGCAAAATAATCATGTTTACAGCAAAATAAACATGTTTACAGCAGAAATAAACATGTTTACAGCAGAAATAAACATGTTTACTGCAGAAATAATCATGTTTACAGCAAAATAAACACGTTTAAGGCAGAAATAAACATGTTTACAGCAGAAATAAACATGTTTACAGCAGAAATAAACATGTTTACTGCAGAAATAATCATGTTTACAGCAGAAATAAACATGTTTACAGCAAAATAAACATGTTTACAGGAAAATAAACATGTTTACTGCAGAAATAAACATGTTTACAGCAAAAAAATAAACATGTTTACAGCAGAAATAAACATGTTTACTGCAGAAATAAACATGATTACTGCAGAAATAATCATGTTTACAGCAGAAATAAACATGTTCACAGCAGAAATAATCATGTTTACAGCAGAAATAAACATGTTTACAGCAAAATAAACATGTTAACAGCAGAAATAAACATGTTTACAGCAGAAATAAACACGTTTACAGCAAAATAAACATGTTTACAGCAGAAATAAACATGTTTACTGCAGAAATAATCATGTTTACAGCAGAAATAATCATGTTTACAGCCTGGTTCAAAAAATCATTTTAAGTTTAACAGGTCAAGTTTACCTTCATGTCGACTGTGAAGGGGGTGAATTTTTTTATAACTCATCCGTTTAAATGTTATTTAATCTTGAAATTACACAGAATTAAGGCGTGTCCTTTTGATTGACAAGGAGCTAACAGTTAGCTCCTCGTTAGCTCTCAGTAAGGTCACAGTTTGTAGCAGAGCAGAACAATGGCGGTTTTTAGTCAGATAATATCAGTCTAACCATGTCTGACCTTTACCCCGCCGCTTAGGGGGCTAATCTTTGTTAGCTCCTGTTAGTTTTGAGTTAGCTCGGTTAGCGTTTAGCCCAGAGTACTTTAGCTGTCAATCATTTGCCCCGCGGCTCGGAGTGGCCTTGCCTTTGCCCATTTTAGTATTTTCAGGGAGTGACGACACATGTGACACAGCAAGATGGTGACGGTGGGACACGCCCAGCTGGCTTCACTTTTAGCTCCTCAGAAACCAGCAGGTGACGTAGCGAAAGGTTCGTCCATCTCTATTAACGATCTATGGTTCCAACTAAGGATCGACTGATATTGGTCACTGATGTTCACACTTTTTGCTGGTATTGACATTGGCCAATACGTCTGGTGTGGTGGCCAATATTACGTTAGTTTCTTTTTGATATTGTTACAAGTGCACCATTTCACTTTTATATATTCATTTAAAGGAGTGATGACATAGCAGTAAAAACTGGTTCATGTAGGTGACATTACTGCATATGTAAATACTCCAAAGAAAAAACATCACTTTTTACAGCGAGGGGTTGTTTTGGCAGCTAGACCTCCTTCCTCAGTAAAAAGAGTTGGGTGCAGTAGTGATATGCAGCTTTACCCGGAGACCACGTTGACTTTATTCGGATTGGCTCCATCTTATTTGGCTATGACCTTATTTGGAGAATCTAGGTCAAGCTGCGGTCGGAGTTTGCTGAAGGCTAAATGTTAGCATCATGTGCATTTCAGACAGTGAGCTACGTTTATCAGACAAGACAGCATTCAGCATTTAGAAAATAAATAAACTTACAGGTAATGACAAGGTTGTGGCCCCCTCCCTCAGTGTTACTGCAGAAGTTTGCTTTTAAATCCATTTGTTTGAAAATCCAGACCTGACTGCACAGAAGTTACTACTAGCTCCATACACGCAGTTAAATCAGACAGGGAGGGGGGAGGGCAGAGTGGGGGGTGGAAGGAGAGAGGGGGGGGGGGGGGGTTGTTTGCTTAATAGTGTGTTCTTATTGGAGCAAATGAACTACGTAGAATGATGGAACTACGTAGAATGATGGAACTACGTAGAATGATAGAACTACGTAGAATGATGGAACTACGTGAGAATGATGGAACTACATAGAATAATAGAACTACGTAGAATGATGGAACTACGTAGAATGATGGAACTACGTAGAATGATGGAACTACGTAGAATAATAGAACTACGTAGAATGATGGAACTACGTAGAATAATAGAACTACGTAGAATGATGGAACTATGTAGAATGATGGAACTACATAAAACGATAGAACTACGTAGAATGATGGAACTACGTAGAATGATGGAACTACGTAGAATGATGGAACTACGTAGAATGATAGAACTACGTAGAATGATGGAACTATGTAGAATGATGGAACTACGTAGAATGATAGAACTACGTAGAATGATGGAACTATGTAGAATGATGGAACTACGTAGAATGATGGAACTATGTAGAATGATGGAACTACGTAGAATGATGGAACTATGTAGAATGATGGAACTACGTAGAATAATAGAACTATATAGAATGATGGAACTACGTTAGGCTGTGTTAAACGATTATTTTTTAAACGATTAATCTATCGATTATTTTTTTCGATGCATCGATTAATCTAACGATTCATTTTTTTGCTCGATCGCGATTCGATTATCGATTATCTCCTCATAAATTGACAGACAGTAATTTATATATGCTGATATAGATATCTAAAATGTAAAAAAGAGCATGAATAAAAAGGCAGTGAGCAGCAGCCTGTCATGGACTTTTTCATGAACCAACAGAATGTAAAATTTATGTTGAAAACACAGCGGACTGAAAAACAGGCTTTTAATTCTTTCATTTACATGAAAATAATAATAAAAAGTCATTATTGAAATAATATGATCATGTAAACTTGGAGGATTTAAGCTAAGACAGATATTATTTTCCAACAAAAGATAATGAAGATAAGTAAGCATTCAGAGTTGAACATCTATATTGAACATGGGTCTAGCTTCCAGAAAAAGTGCATCTTCATCTTTAGTCTGTTAATGCTTAACACGGGTGCCAATCACTTGGAAATTAAATTAAAAATTCTTTATTTATCCCAGAAGTGATTACACAATACTAATACCAACAGATGAAACACGAACATGAGGTTGAGAACGTGACTTTAATTATATTCAGTCAGAGACGAGACAGCTCCCTGCATCAGCTGCAGTTCCACCCACGGCCAGCAGATGGAGCTCGTGCTTCATGCTGACCGTCTCAAACAGGCCTGACGTGTCTGAAGACTTGGCGTCGATCTCACGGTTGTCTCATGTCTCATTAGGCTTCGGATTCGCCATCCCTAATATATAGTTATACCTTCGATAAACGAGTGTGGGCCTTCACTGCCTTACACTTTGGAAACTTGGAAGAGCCACTCGCGGAGATAGCGCCGCCATCTTTGTTTTAGTCTGAAGTCGCATGGCGCCGCCATCTTTGTTTTGGTCTGACGACGCATCGGTACGCATATTTTGCGTCGACGTATTTTTTGCGTCGACGTAATCGGTTACGTCGACGAATCGTCCCAGCCCTAAACTACGTAGAATGATAGAACTACGTAGAATAATAGAACTACGTAGAATAATAAGCTGCTGTCTGATTCAACTGTTTCTGAGCAGAGAAACAAAGCTGACAGACCATAAACAGGAACTTTGATTCTCACTCTGGACATTCACATGACCTCATCAGTGCACAACAGATCATATTATACACCAAAAACCCCAGAAAAGTGAAAATTGATGTCATGGCACCTTTAAAGTGCTTTCTTTCTTTCTTTTTTTTCAAAATTAGTTTGCATTACATCTTTCATTATATCAACTTTGGGGTCAAATGCAGTATCGGCTCCAAATATCGGCAGGTTGTATCAGCTGAGGCTGATGAGAAAAAGTTGGTATGGGCCCTAAAAATTCTGTATCGGTCGATCCCTAGTTCCAAAACCTGAATTCCTCTGACATTTTAATGTCGCACGCCTGTTAGCAGCCTTTTAAAATGACAAAAGAAAAGTGTGAAACTGCAACAAAGGTAGACGTAGCTTTGATCCATATCAGGATTTGGTCTCCGCATTTCACCCAACTCTAGATTAACCAGAGAACAGTGGGCTGCCATGACTCCACACCCAGGGAGCAGTTGGTGGGGGTTATGGACCTTGCTCAAGGGCCCACAGTGGTTTAAAGGTTGAAAACGGAACATTTTTATTAAAAGCTATCTCAAAGGCATATGCCACCTCTGGGTGGAATTGAGAGGTGCCAATTTCACATCAAAGTACTGACTAGGCAGCGTTCAGTAGGGAAGCTACAGTATATGGTGCGGAAGTAGAGAGGCGAAGCACCGCGGAGAGCAGCAAAGGCAGCGCGCATGCGCAGCATCCGGTGGCAACCCTGTTTACGGAAGTTGGGGATGCTGTGCATGCGCGCTGCCTTTGCTACTATCTGCGGTGCGTAGCCTCTCTACTTCCTCCACTTTATGTCGCTATATCACATCGATATAAAAACGCTGTATTGATATCTTTCCCTAACAACATCTTGTACGATTTCATCTTTCCATATGATATTAGATATCGCAACATTTTGTTTTATTTGCAACGGACCATCATGTAGAGTCATTGTGTGCATCTGCAGGTTCAGGTAAAACTTTACACGTATGGCCAGGTTTTCATCGACCACCCAGTTGTCTGAGATTGTAATGACTGACTGAAATGTTTATTTTTCATATGCACAAATGCATTTTTATTTACTCCTATACTAATTTGTTTTACTGTTTTACTGATTTCACATGAATTCGTGTACATTTCTACTCTTCCAGCTCAGCTGTGGTAATATTGTTTTCAAAAGCACTTTATTTTGATCTTATATTGAGTTGGGTTTTCCCAGAGTGAGAAATATTTATGTTCAGGGGGACGATTGTAAATGGTTTATTGAGATCCAAGTGGCAAAGAAGCCTGTCCAAGTTTAATAAATGAGACATGGAGAAACTTAATTTCATTGATATGAACTCATTTTGTTGTTTCAGTCATCCGATGTGTGTACAGGTACATAGGTAGAACTTTTACTTCAAGCTGCATTTTAAATTTTTTCTAAAGTATCTAGAATATCGCAATATATCGCAGTGTCAAAAAACTGCAACATTGCCTCGTACAGTGACCCACGTATCCTGATACATATCGTATCATGAAGTCTTTGCCAACACCCATCCCTAGACCTGAAACAACTCAACACACAAAGATATTCAGAGGCCATGTTTGGTCAAACTGAGTACAATTTCTTTGCATGTCGGAGGTATTTTCAAGCTACTAGATTTTTGTACTTTGTACCCCTAAAGAAGGTTGATTCCCCATCCTCTCTTCTCTGAGCTCCCTTCAGTCTGTAGAAGTCAGTGACCAGCGTGTTAATATCCAGTTACTGGCACATGACAGGCTGCCACACAGCAAACCTCAGCTGTAACGTGACGCTGGAAAAAGGTTCAGTTTCTCATTCTCAGAATGCTGCAGGGCAACGGCAGCTCCAGGAATGCACATAATTCATCTCAGCATGTCAGCAAAACGAGTTCTAAAGTCAGAAACTTGCATCGTGTTGCTTTAAAAGGTTCATTTGTGGATACAATTAGATCTGATCAACCTGATCATTTGGTCAAGAGTTGCTGCTCATATGTGCATTCATTCAAGAACCTGATTCAGAACTTTCTTACTTTGTTGTCACAACTGTATAGTGTTTGCACAATATCACACAAGTGTTTATACTCATATGATCCATGGACAAGCAACCACGCTTGCATGAGTGCACTGGAATTCAGTGCATAGTGCGCACTGTGCACGTTGCTGTAGTGCACACTCTCATGACCCATATAGAACGCTGCACTTACCGTATGTGACGGACTAGAATTGAGTGCTAACGTGTGCTCAGTCTACTGAGCCGGTTTAACCGCAGCCTCAAACACATGACCAGATCATAACGTTATCAGGGAGTTAACAGCTTGGAAGCCAGAGTATACGGTAGTAATTATATCTGAATACTTTCATGAACATTACTTACATCAGTACAACACAGCCTCCACTGCTGCAGGGGGCGCCACCGCTTCAATCCCCGCTGTTGCGGCTGGAAAATAGTTCCTGTGGACACAAACCTACAGAATGTTTGTGTACATAGTTGCTGCAGCACGTGAGGAGCGGCCGAAACGCTCGATACTGGAGGTCTCTGCTCTGACTACGCAGCACTTTGACTGGAAGGCCAATCTGACGCTCACAGTGTATTTCCTGCATTTCTGCCAATAACACTTTATCTAAAACTGTTGCAGCACAAGTGACTGTCACCATGCAACAGGGAGGAAACATAATAAAGACGTCGGTAGTTGTGGACAAAGTTGTGGCTCCCTTCCCAATGGTGCCCCCAAGGGGGAGGCCAGGGTTGGCCATGGCCACCCTAAACAAGTAGTTGGCCACCCCAACAAAAATGATACTTTTTCATTTATATAAACTTGTATGTACTTTTAACATGGCACAGCTTTGCTTATATTTGAATATCAAAATCTTTATAAGCTAATAAAAATAAAATAAATAAAAATATTACACTAGAACTACCGTTTTCTGCCATTGCTTTTTTGCCGTAGTCCCTCGCAGGTCTGTCAGGCCTAATTAACTCGGCCTTTCTTATGCAAGTTCATCCAGGAAGGTGCCACCCAGAACTGCCCCAACCAGTTTGTAATGCCCCTTTCACATTAGCACCTACTTAGCCGGCCCTTATTGGCCGACGCCACACTAATCCATTTTAGTTTGTTCACTTTACAACTGAGGCCGTCTTCAGGTCTGGTTTTCATTGTGGACGAGGTCATAGTGAAGTTTTGTGAAGTCATTTGTTTGCGACACACACACTGAACAACAATGGAGGAAACTGAGCTCATGATTTAACTGTAATTAATTTTATCAACACAGTTGACCACAGTGTTGTGGTCACACAGCCGGTAGATGTGTGGGGAACACCCCCGGTAACTACAGCAAGCCAAATCTGAACTCACAGGACAATAGTACTCATTCATTCACTCATTCCATTAAAGTTTTGGTGAAATTAAAGAGTTTTGCTGCAGATAATGTCTTATATAGAGGCCCATTCATTCTGCCCCCTTCACGTCTGTTCTATGGATGTATGCGGGTCTAGGACCAATCTGAATACAGTAGCGTCCAAAGGAGTCAGACTGATGCAGAAATGTTACTGTTGGGTACATGCATGTGTAAATTCCTAGAAATAAGGTCCAGGTTGAAAAAAAAAAAAACAAAAGTTATCCTTTAATAACCCATTGGCCACCCCTAATAAAAAACTTCTGCATGCGTCCCTGGCTCTTCCAAACAACCTAGTGTTTCATTGCTATGCGGATGACCTGCAGGTTTATCTTCCCGTGTTCCCAAACACCAGTGGAGCACTTCATGCCTTGGCCGATTGCATTTCGGACATAAAGCTATGGCTAGGGCAAAATTTTCTTCACTTAAACAATGATAAAACAGAGTATATTTTATTTGGTGATAGTACGAATTTTGATTTTCTATCCTCTAAACTGAAACCTGCTGTCAAGAATCTTGGGGTTATCTTTGACAGCGGTTTCAGATTTGATAAGCAGATTGATAGTGTGGTCAGGAGCAGTTTTTATCAACTACATCTTTTAACAAAGGTAAAACCTTTTTTAAATCGTTGTGATCTTGAAAAAGTCATTCATGCTTTTATTAGTTCTAAACTCGACTATTGTTATGCCCTCTATGTCTGAGTTTCTCAGTCATCAGTCAACCGTCTTCAGTTGGTTCAGAACGTTGGTTCTAACCAACAACCCCCGACGTCAGCACATCACCCCGGTTCTGTTTTCTCTTCACTGGCTTCCCGTTTCTTTTAGGATTGATTTTAAGATTATATCATTTGTTTTTAAAGCGCTTAATGGTCTTGCCCCTCCTTATCTGTCCGAACTTTTGCACGTTCGGAACCCAACCAGAACTTTAAGGTCAGCAAACCAGCTCTTGTTGGAAGTCCCTAGAGCCAGATACAAGCATTGGGGTGATTGGGCGTTCTCAGTCGCTGGGCCCAGACTCTAGAACAAACTGCTTCCTGACATGCGCTCAATAACAGACTTTGGCCTTTTTAAAGCTCAAAACGCATTTATTCAGACTGGCCTTTAACACCCAGTAATGTGGTGATATATTTTCATATTTTATTTGTATTTACTTGCATTTGTCTATTATTTTCTTGATGCTGTTCTCATTTTCTTTCTATGATGTTTGTATGGAAAGCACTTTGGTTACCTCGTGTACTGTAAAGTGCTATAGAAATAAAAATGATTGATTGATTGATTGAACTGAGTAGCACCTCGCCGCCGCTACGAACCACGCCCCTACACGACTTGCCCATTACACCAATAAGAGCACGGTAAAATCTAACCCTAACCCCACACGACCCACCTGCTACACCTCACAACACGCCCAACTTCGCGACATGCCTCTGGTCTGCAGGCTGCAGCTGGGTATACTTGCAACAACTCGCCATTGTGTTTACCTCTGATCTCGTGTTCACGCTTTTCTATGCATGAGCACCTTTAGCATTCAAGTCAATATTGCATCACTCAACACATTACCTCGCGTCCGCATGAGCGTACTCGCAACAACACTAGGAATGTGTGGCAGCCATGATACATATGCAGACACATCGCTAACAGCAAGTATAAACCAGCCATTAAACAAGTTCTTCATGCATCAGTGAAACGTTTGTTTGTTTGTTTTTGCCGATCCCCCCAGAGGGACTCTGTATAAAACAACTAAAATGACTGAACTAGTTCAGAATTGAAATGGGGAACTATGTTTGAATGTGAACTTTTCATTTTAAAGGATAACTTTCTCTTTTTTTTCAACCTGGAAATTATTTCTAGGAGTTTATACGTTCATTTACTCACCGGTAAAATTTCTGCAACACTGAGTCTTTTGGAAGATATTACGTTATGTCACACTTCGGTGTTCATCCAGTATAATAGTGGAGTCACTATAGAAGACATTATCTGCAGCAAAACTCCTTGATTTTCACCAATACTTTAAGTAGAATGAACGAACGAACGAACGAACGAGTACTACTGTCCCGTGACTCCAGATTTAGCTTTCCATTAGTTATCAGCGTGTTCTACACACTTTTCGGGGCTGTGCATTCATGATGCGCGCTACTGTAATACAGCTGAGAAGAGCAGCTCGTTACCCAGACAACAACAAAAACACAATTTGGGAAACTCTGAACTCACAGGACAATAGTACTCATTCGTTTGTTCATTCAACTTAAAGAATTGATGAAATCAAGGAGTTTTACTGCAGATGTCTTATAGAGAGACTGCCCCATCTCCGCCATTTCACTGGATGTACACCAAAGGGCAACAAAACATAATTTCTTATGAAAGATTATGAGTAAATGCACGTGTATATACTCCTAAACATAAGGTCCAGGTTGGAAAAAAGAAAGTTATCTTTTGAACTGAGTGAACTGAACTTTGAACCAGTTCATGAGAAGCACAAACTTCCACGACGCCGGACTGTACAGTGGAGGAAGGAGATGAAATGGTAGGAAGTAGGCAGAGAGAAGACACGGAGACGGTTAAAGGTTTGTAGAGCGGAGGAGAGGGCTGGAGAAGGAGGGATGAGGTGAAAAGAGACGGACGGCAGCAGCGCGAGTGTGTGTTAGGAGCCTTGTTCCTCTAAATGAAACGCTCTCTCCAGGGGAAGCAAAGCTCTGACTGCTCTTTCACACCAGCGGCCCTGAACACACAAACTTACCACAACCTCCTCACCCCACTCACCAGTCCCTGCCAAACACACACACACACACACACACACACACACACGCATACAGCAAAGCATGTGTGTGTAGAAACCCTGTACTACACACAGATCCGTACACACAAGTCATTCAGGACTAAAAATAAACTATGCTGGTGAGTGTGCCTAAAATAACTGGAGGCACACGCAAACACTCGCTTACTGTACAAACACACCGTACACAAAGGCCGTCACGCATGCACACGCTCAGGCGGACCGTGCACACACACTGTGTTGCTTTCTTCACACCTGAACCCCAACAGACCTGCAGAGGCCAAAGCAAATACCGAAGATACGGACAGGATGTGACCCGACAAGCAGAGGTCAGTAGAACCGTGTCGTACACACCCACATTAAACAACAGCGCGCGCTCACACACATCCTTGTACTTCTGTCTTTGTGAGGACATTTATTGACATAATGCATTCTCTAGCCCTTTACCCTAACCCTAACCATCACACCTAATTAGGTGCCAGTATACAACCTAATGGTAGTAAACTGGTTCATACTGAAACGGGTGTTTATTTTTGTCATGATATGTATTTTTCATTTACTGCTATACCGGTGAAAAGCCTAGACAACATCCGGAACGTGCGCAGTGGGAAAGTGTTTCAACAGGGACCCATTTCACTGCTGGACACAAACAACACAGCGTGTGAAAAGCTGGTGAAAGCTGTCAAAGTGAAGCACACGTCGTTTATCCAGACGAACTAATTCCCAAAGAGGAGCCACGTCTATGGTTTGGCTTTTCTGTTTTTTTGGCTTTAAAAGATCAAAGGTGGACAAAAAACTGTTTGCAAATGCTGTCGAGTAAAAGTGGCTGCTGGCAGTGGAAACGCTAGCAGCTAGCATAGCCGACAACACAATTTAGAGTAGCAAGAATGTTTTTTTTTCTGGGACTGCAAATGAGAAAAAGAGCAAGAAGCAGTCGGATTACAATCATATTTCACCGCAGCAAAGGCTTCAAGTTGATGATGAAAACTTTGGGTCCCAGGTAGTCTGCACGTTCAGGATGTAAACATCCAGAACATGGTAGCTGCTTTATAAACCAATTTGCAAGATGGAGCAATGTGTATTTATTATTTTCAAAGCGGTAGCATTCGCTATTTACTAATTTCACAGCAGTAGCAGCCAGTGTGCAGCTGTTATGACGGCAGCTGTGACTCCAGAGCTGCAGGACCTGCACAGCTTATTGCAAGCTCACGCTAAAGTGTTGTGTAGTAATGCAAAAGGAAAGAAATCTCCATGTTACCTGAGGGGCTCCATAGTGTCATAGTGCTGTGTGTATGCGCGCGTGTGCATCTGTGTGTGTATGAATATACACTATATTGCCAAAAGTATTTTCTCACCATCCAAATGATAGAATCAGGTGTTCCATCACTTCCATGTCCACAGATGTATAAATGAAGCAGCTCGGCATGCAGACTGTTTCTACAAACGTGTGAAAGAATGTGTCGCTCTCAGGAATCAGTGAATTCCAGCGTGGAACTGTGATAGGATGCCACCTGTGCAACAATCCAGTGGTGAAATTTCCTCCCTCCTAAATATTCACCAATCACTGAATATTTAACGGTCAGCTGGATTATAAGAACATGGAAGTGTTTGGGAACGACAGCAACTCAGCCATGAAGTGGTCGTCCACGTGAACTGATGGAGCGGGTCAGTGATGCTGAAGCTCATAGTGAGAAGAGGAGGCCAACTTTCTGCAGAGTCAATCACTACAGACCTCCAACCTTCATGTGGCCTTCAGATCAGATCAAGAACAGTGACAGAGCTTCATGGAATGGGTTTCCATGGCGACCAGCTGCATCAATCCATCCATCACCAAGTGCGATGCAAAGCGTGGATGCAGTGGTGGAAAGCAGCCGCCACTGGACTCTAGAGCAGTGGAGGCGTTCTCTGGAGGACCAATCACGCTTCTCCATCTGCAATCTGATGGAGGAGTCTGGGTTTGGTGGTTGCCAGGACAACGGTACTTGTCTGACTGTATTGTGCCAAGTGTAAAGTTTGGTGGAGGGGGGATTATGGTGTGGGGGTGTTTTTCAGGAGCTGGGCTTGGCCCCTTAGTTCCAGTGAAAGGAACTCTGAATGACTCAGCATACCAAGACATTCTGGACAATTCCATGCTCCCAACTTTGTGGGACCAGTTTGGAGCTGGCCCCTTCCTCTTCCAACATGACTGTGCACCAGTGCACAAAGCAGGTCCATGAAGACCTGGATGCAGAGTCTGGTGTGGAGGAACTGGACTGGCCTGCACAGAGTCCTGACCTCAACCCCATATAACACCTTTGGGATGAATCAGAGCGGAGACTGAGAGCCAGGCCTTCTGGTCCAACATCAGTGTGACCTCACAAATGTGCTTCTGGAAGATGGTCAAAGATTCCCAGAAACACTCCTAAACCTTGTGGACAGCCTTCCCAGAAGATGAAGCTGTTCTAGCTGCAAAGGTGGACCAACGTCATCCTGAACCCTCTGGATCAGGAATGGGTGTTACTGAAGCTCATATGCGAGTCAAGACAGGAGAGATGATACTTTTGGCAATATAGTGTATGATTTCCATCAAATTCTTTATTCAGATTGCTTTTAAATGAAAGTTTTTACTAAAAAACATCCAGTTTTCAGGGTTAAAATTTATGCCAGGGCCAGACTGGATCCTTAGGCGGGTGGTTTAGGCCTCCAGGCTTTATGTCTGACACCCTGCATTAGATTTAACCATATTTTGTTGTCAAAATTAAAGGTATATGCCACCTCTGGGTGAAACTGAGCCTCCCCCCACAGTCCCCTGAGTTAAACAAGTGGGCAGAAGCGTTTTCTAACCGACCCAGTCATTCTCTGAATCTGACTTCAGCTTAGCTTAGCTTAGCTTAGCGTACAGATCTGGGCATGAAAAAGTTCCTCCTTTTTCTGCCAGAAGTGGTGCGGTGATTGTGCACTATTACTGCACTATCACTGGCTGAACGATTTGTCCTGCAAATATGTCATCACGCACTTTGTCCAAACTTGGTGTGTGGAAACGTCCTTGTTCCGGCCGTTCATTTATGCTCTGAAATCGTTTCCCCTGGGCACACAGGTGTGTCTCTGTGCAATTGAATTAGCAGACAGGTCACTGGTAAGTGGCTGGTAAGTGGCTGGCAGTCGGCTGAAAGGGGAACTTTTTCATGCCCAGATCTGTAGTTGCTGGCGTATCTGAACCTGCACATTCTGATCGAGTATTGGGGATGCTGTGCATGCGTGCTGCCTTTGCTACTATCCACAGTGCTTCGCCTGTGATTGGCCTATACTTCCGCGGTGTATAGTTCCCCTATTGACTGCCGCCTAGTCAGTCCTTTTATGTGAAATCAGCTTCTCGTTTGTACTCGATCAGAATGTGCGGGTCACAAAACGTAATTGGAAAAAATCTTGAGTTATTAGCTCACTTTCGCCAAGTGGTGTTGGTTGGATACGGCAGATTACAGCAACTATGCTAAGCTAAGCTAAAGTCAGTGCTGCCAGATTCAGAGAACGACTGGGTCGGTTAGAAAACGCTTCTGCTCACTTGTTCAACTCAGGGGACTGCGGGGGGGCGGATAAATTTCACCCAGTGGTGGCATGTGCCATTAACAGATCAACAGACAAAATGTAGAGTTGATCAGGGAAAATTAGTTTTTTCACTGTGGTCACCTGGTAGGTAAGAAGAGGGAGATACTTGAATGTATAAATGAATCTTGTTCTGCCTCCTCCGGTAGAACTCTGCCCCCTTGTGGTGATAACCTTGAAGCCCAAAATGACAAAATCCACCTTTAAAACAGTTTCAGTTGTGTTGTTTTGCTGAAACACAGCTGGCAGTGGACAAACCTGTTCAGCATAACTGGCCTGTGTTTCCCACACACAGCTACAAATGTACTTCTAATTGCCATCACTCACCTCATACACCCCCCCCCCCCCCCCCCCCCTCCCCCACCTCAGCAGGGAGAGTCGGGCACAGGAAGGAGCGTGTAGGGGTGAGGCTGATGAGGGTGATGGCCGAGCTATAGGAGGAGGACAGAGGGGAACAGTGGGTCCTTTAAGTCCATGCGGAGACACAGCGGGGTCAGTGTGTTTGGCCTGGCCGGGTCTCACCCGTCTCCCCCTCTCGTTTCTCGCTCTCTGTCCCAGGAGCTGCTTCTCATTAAGCCTATTTGTTTTGGCCGACTCACAGTGGCACTTAGCAGCAACTCACTTGCCCACGCGTGTGCACGCAGGCGCGCATGAATCCCACGCACATGCAGGTTTTTGTTTGCTTTGGCAGTGGCCAGGTGCCACTTAGCAGAGCCTCTAAACGCCAGCAATCCACCAAACACACCACCGTGTTTGCTTTCGCCGAGCGTGGACGCATGCACGCGCACAGAGCTGCAAAGATCCGGGACCGGTTTGTGAAATTTATGCGGTAAATTAGACAAGTTTAAACTCTTTCCTCTATAACAGTGTTTGCACTCATCAGGAAGGCTTCATTAATGCTGAATTCATTCACTCTTATTGGTGATATTAATTTTATTAGGTCTAGAAAGGAAATAAAAATGGGTAGAAATGTCTTGGAGAGACTGTAGCGGCAGGAATACTGTGCAGATCAGGTGCAGACATGCAAGCCTTTAACATAACAGCTCAATTTTGTTTCTGATCCAAAGCAATGTGCACGTTTGTGATTTACTGTATTTATCTTTACCATCAATCTCTCCCAGAAGCAGCAGAGAGGAGAAAAACCTGCACACAGTAGCAGTGTTTCAGGTGTTTACGTTCTGCTGAACACCGACACCCGTTTAGCTTAGATAGAAGCGATAATACCCCCTTAAAGAGCCTGTCACAATGACGCTGCTCTCGCCTGCAGTTGGCCAAACCAGAGAAAAACATACTCCACACAGCCATTACAGTCCACAACACACACTTAAGCCACTGTACACAAGCTGAACACACAGCGCAGGAAACAAACGCAGCGTTCTCTTCTCTCACAGAGTGTAATTTGGACCCCAACCCTCCCAATTTTCTGTCTGAGACAGCCTGTGGACGGTTCTGTGGAGAGCATGCAGCCCTGTTAGGTTTAGGTTTCCCAACACACACCATGAACACCATAAACAATACACGCATTCTTAGGATCTTTCACATACACACACATGCAGATACACAGCGTATATACATGTCCACTCACATGCAGACAGGTCTGGTCCTCGTACAGCTATTGTACCGAAGCTACAATGGTCTCTGTCTGCCTCCAACACATGCAGATAGCTGGACGCTGAACACACACTCCATTCAGCCCGTTGTGTTTTCCTGCAGGGTCCAGGCGCGCTGCGGCCCTGCGGTCAGAAATGTTGCTCAGCAATGCTGGATTATTACCAACAATCACTCTTTTCTTTGGGAAAACGGGGGACCCTTTGCAAATTGAAAAGAACACAGGACTAGTATAACACACATTATTGTAGGACAGGAGCATCGACTGGACAGAACTCTGGATCATACGTATAACAGACTGTAGTCAAATCGGTCATCTTTTAAACTAATCTAGCTGTTTCACTGAGATTAAATGAGCCTCTGGTCATTAACGTCAGGGCCAATTTTAGTCCCACTGAGTTCCAGTCAGTCCTCTGTCATGTAAAGTCTCGGGCTTCGTGATGTGGTGGACACGAGTGCAATGCAAGTGAAAATATGAAAAAATAAAATCCGAAAAGAAGATTCTGCTTCATGGGGGCGAGTCAGAACCACACACCAACACTCACCGTCCTCTGTGGGACATTAGCGAAGCCTCACAGCTGGAATTATAAACATCAGAGGTCAGACAGAAACGTATTACTGCTCCCGATGAAGAAAATGAGGAGAGAAACCACCTGATCCTCCTCAATTGTGTTTTATTTTCCTCCTGATGTTAGAATAAAAACCTCACATCAGTTATAACAGCAGACGACAGCACGGTGAGGAGGTGGAAAATGTTTCTGATGTAAACAGAATAAAGATTTAGCACAAAGATACGATCATCACTACAGATCTGAACTGAATGCAAAGTCAGGAACTTCTTGAGGCCGGATCTATCAGAGGTTTGCGTGTATAAAAATGTGAGCTATCTCACCGGACACAAAAAAAGTGTACAAACTGATCTACAATCAGCTAAAAGGGTTCAGTCTTCCCAACGTGCTAAATATCCATTTTGCACGTCTACTCCAGTGAATATGCAACATGGGGTGTTTACACGCAATTGTACGTGTGATGGGAGGAGAAAATGTAAATACATTATTTGAGCACTTGCAAAGTGATTTATCAAACGTAAGACGCATTGCCTTGCTGGGTTTTCTGTCTATTTTAGTACGTCAGAAAAGCAGGTGCAAACTGGCAGCTGCAACGGCTGCAGCTTCTGAGAGGGACGGTCCTGCACACGCACAAATCTGGTTAAAACGATTTTTCATGAGCAGTGAGGGCAACGCATATAGTTCTCATTGTTGAATGCAATAAAACCACCACAGCAAACACCGCTATTTAATATGGGTGTAAAATATTCTGGACGGACAAATGAAACCAAAAGTTTGCAGCCGCTGTGGAACTTAATGGGAATATTTGTTTTCCCTTTTTGGCAACGTCACATTTTAACTTGGATTTTAGCAGCTGGACAGGATCACAGTCCTCTGGCAGCGCCAGCCTCAATTTGCCACCTCCAAGCACGCAAAACCTCATTTATATCGGGGCGTTTCTAACATGTTTGCACCTGCTGTCATTTGCGCCTTCATTCTTTGTAAATCACCCCCAAACCGAGGTTCAGCCCCTCGCACAAAATTCTAGATTGCATGTGAAATTACCACCCCAATTTTTTAAATCTTGGTAGATCCGGCCCTTACACTTTTGATTTTCATCATCTGCCCACAAACCAAGTTAAACTGCTTTTATCTGAAACATCTGAATGGGAGCAAAACTCAGCAAGAGAACGCTGATATGGAAGTAAAGCTTCTGGAAGGAGGAAGAGCGACATGCAGGTCAGCTGGTCTGGAACAGTTTTCATGCAGCCTGCTGTACTGTTGGCTGCTGCTGTGGTCATTGTTCTGTCCTGGGTTCATTTTGATGCTGGGTAATGGTACCATCCCAGGTGAGAGGGGTCTGGCTGCAGACCTCCCCTCTCAGGACCGGAAGTTGATACGAACCTTGGGAGGCGCTCTTTTAACCCCCCACCAATGTACCAGCCACTTCGTTGTAGTTGCAGAAGCTAATTATGCAGAATCTCCCGTGAGTTCGATCCCTGCTCCTGGCACCAGAACTCACATTACTGCTCACTATAAAGCAAAACCCTCCAGAAATGTTGGTCTGGCTATTTTCTAAAGAACATCTAATGTTTATTTTTCACAGTTTAAAAAACTGTTTCTTCTCGACATTACAGTTTTACGCTTTCAGCATAACAGCACTCACACCAGTTTTTACACATTTACCTTTTCTAGTGTGCACACATGTTCAGTTAAAAAGATGGAGCCAGCCAGATGAAATGCAAGACAATGAAAAACCCAAACAATATATATGCTGTTTTGTATTTTATTTGACATATATACAGTAGTATGTATATATAAAGTACCAAACAGACCAACTGGGGTTATTCTTCTGATAATCAATGCAAATTACAAGTACAGCTATTATTATCATTCTCAGACCAACAACCATCTTTCTTCCTCATTCTGATGATGCTCAGTTTAAACTTCAGCAGGTCGTCTTCACCACGTCTACATGAGTAGATGCTGCCGTGTGATTGACTGATTAGATATTTGTGTTAACAAGACAAACAGGTGGAGCTGATGAAATCACTTTATATGAAATGCTGCTGGTTGCAGGTCAAGGGTTTTAGATTGTTCAGGGACATTTTAGGACACTGTGTTGCCAGGTTTGATGCAGCTGTCTAAACATGCGCGCGCACACACACATATACACACACACACACACACGCATGCATTCCAAGACAACCAGGTGTCTTGTATGAATGAGAGTAGTGTATCCCTCTTTCACACACACACACATACACACAAACTAATTCAGCTGTGCCGTGGACCAGGTCTGTATATCTGAGACGTGTCTGAGCTGGAACACCAAACTACTCGTATACTTGTAGAAGTTGTCAGCAAATCATGTGTAAAATTGCATGTGAGTGAGTGTGAGACTTGTTTTGTGAGGATGAGGGTCCCGACCGTATGCATGCATGTTTTGACTCGGTGAGATTGGCGGCTTAGTCTCGAGGGAGCTGTGGCTTCGCTGACGCCGGCACACTGTTAATGCTAAACACAGCTAATTGGAGAGGACGCTTACAGGACCTCCTCTGTGTGTGTGTGTGTGTGTGTGTGTGTGGGTGTGCGTGCACATGTGTGTGTGTGTTGGTAGAGGCTGGAGAAAGTGTGAGCTTGACAAGAAGGTATGGAATGAAATGAACACAGCAGTTTTGCTGTGGTGAGTCGGGTAAATATGTCAATGGCCCTTTCAGTCCTTTTCTTTCTAAATATACTGATGTCTGAAGTAAAAAGTTACATGCTAGCTCTTTAAAGAAGGGCTAGCATGTAACTTTTGTCCACTTGGGGGCGCTAAACCTGCAACTTCTCACAAGCTGTACTGTTGCAACATGAAACAGACCACGTTTGATCAGCTGATTTAAAGTGATTGAGTCATCACTTGCATGTTTAGCGAGTCACATTAGCTTTCTGTTACCGATTAGCTTCAACCAGCGACATTTAGCTACTGTGCAAAATAAAGATGTTTACTGCAACGTTCCGTTGCCATGATAGGAGGACCCAAATGCAGACGTACAACCTTGTGGATTAAAAGATTTATTTGTTGGAAGTAGAGGCGATCCAGGTGCTTGACGCTGCGGTTCCAGCTGGCGAAACACCGTGAAGGACAGCGCGATCTCTGGCAGAGGGAAGACGGGTAAACAATGACCGACGGCAGAGACGAATAAAAGTATCGGAAAGGGTGGACGTTACCACACTGGTGAGGAGATCTGGCGAAGACTGATCATCGGACCGGGGTCTGCAAAAAAAACTAGGCCACTTTTTTTGCTTGTAATAAGCAAATAAATAAATAAATAAATAAAAATCCGCCAATAGAACAAGTGAAATTTTCTTGATGAGATTTCTTGACATAAGAAATATTTAAGATGCATTTGTCTTAAAACAAGTTCCCTCAGCTTATTGTTCGTGTGGGCATGCCCCTCTTTGTCTACCAAAAAATAAGTTAAATCCCGAAGTCCCGCAACTCTTAACCCCAGCTGATGTAGCGGTGAAAGTGTTTAAAGGGACACTGTGTAATCGGGAGCAGCTCCCTCGTACTTTTCATGCTGCATTTGCGTGAAACCGGGCAGACTGACGACATCCGATGCATGTAGAGTTATCACCAGCCTCTATGTGAAGACGTGGTCCGTCAGTTACAGTGACATCAGTCCACATCTGATTTGTTGTCATGGCGATGTCGTATTGTTTTCCCTGACCCATGTTTTACCGTCTTTCGCTCGGCTTCATTGATTAAAATGACATCTGGTTTGTTACCGACGGCCGTCTGCCCGACTGCACGTGAACCCAGCATCAGTGAGACGCTGGTTTCTCCCCACTGCAGCACGGTGACTTTTCAAAGGCATTACCTCGAACTGAGCTGAAAACTCCGGTGTGTCCGGTGAGTTTCTGTGTTTTCCTGCTGTCACGCTTCTCCTGAACGTAAAAACATGGCGATACGACATGGCAGCCTCCACCGAGCCGCCCCGCTCGATGTGTAAATGAATGATACGAACGGCAAATTTAGAACTTAGAGGAGCACTTCAGTTTGTTGATGGGAGTGATTACTGATTAATGAAAAAACACTTTTGAACCAAATAATCAGTTTTTGTGAATAAAAAACAGGAGAACTTACACAATATTCCTTTAATGAAAATAATGCCTTTATCCCAATAAAAAAAAGTACTTTACCCATTTAATATGTGATCCGACAGCCTACTGTACGAAACAAAACCTCGAAGTCCATTTTTAAAATGACTTGATCTTGCTAGCAACAGCTAAAACATAGCTATAGCAGATCAGGTTCTGAAGAGGTTTCATCAGAAATATTTCTGTGATTTATCTTATTAAAGTTTGAAAAGTCGCCTTTCTCTAGTATCTATAATTATCATTCAAAGGCTGGATAAATAACCCAAAACTACCTACAACATTAGTACATTCAAGTCACTTCACGTCAGCTTTATATTCCTCATTCATGTCATCCAAACAAAATTACACAGGAGTTGTCCAGAGATTATTCATGAAAGCTTTCACACTGTCATTCATCCTCAAATAAAAGTGAAATCCACATTTATAATACTTACATTTGTCTGTGGACGACCAAGATAGATAAACAAGCTGGGACTGTAGGTACGCTTCGTCTTTTTGGTGATCACTTTTTATCTTTTTCTAAACCAACTGCCGCTTCGTGAAATCTGATCTGCAGCGTGTCCGTACAGGTGATGGTGAGACCCCACATGGTGGTGCTGGGAAAAAAATCTGCACCTCCTGTTTATCGGACTTGATCCGTATCCACCGCGGGTCCGAGGTTTGACCGTACCCACGTTCAGCTGAGAGTTGGGCGGAGGTCAGTTAGTGCTCTGACTGTCAGACGGATCTGTGGACTTGAAGGCGGAGCCGCCGCGGAGTCCACTGCTGGGGAGGCAGTAAAACGAAAGTCTTTTGGCGTCCTGGCTTCCGACGCAGTCACAGTGTATTGAGGGCATTAAAATGCAAATATCTGACAACGGCCTCCAGAGTGACATTTTCTGACAACGCAAAGCGACTCCGGAGAGTGTAAACGGGAGCAGGAGATTTTCATGTCATCCTGCACGTGCGCTCGAGACCCAGGCAGGTAGGGTTGGGTAGCGTTTGAATTTTAATGATTCCGGTTCCGTTTCGATTCTCGATTCTGATTCTTTTAAAGGGACTTGAGGCAAGATTAAGAAAGGAAACTTACGACTGCCGCGACTGGCGCTTCAGGTAACTGCAGCCACTAGCCAAGCCGTCATGGAACACAAACTGAAGCTATAATGTTGTTTTCTACGCTTTTTCTTCGTAGTTCCACAGTTTAGTGTCTTTCAGTTGATCTGGATCGTTTTCTGATGGCAGAATAATCCATAACTATCGCTTACAGTGTTTGAATTTACCGCGACCGTCTTCTTCCTGGATCAAAACTGTGGATGTAGCGTCATTTGACGTCACGTCCGCAGGGCAGCGCGGGAAATTCAGACACCGAATTGCAGCTTTATGCAGCACACAGCCTGTTCAAGGCAACGGAGAGAAACGTGGGTGGAAACATTATTTTTGGTATTTAGCGCTTCATCACCCATTAGTATGAAAAACATGGACATGAATGTTTGTTTTTTTTTCTATTCTTGCCTTCAGTCCCTTCAAGGGTTGGGGTAAAAAAAAAAAGTTTACATTTTCTTTTTGTAGGCAACTAAATAAAATAACAGACAAGGACATTGATATAGTAAAGTCCAGTTCTATTTATGTTCTTACCAAAAGCATTTAATTGCATTTCAACTAAGAAAAAAAAGTAGAAAAAGAAATACAAATTATCCCTGGCCAAACTTGAATAGACCTCATCATTTCAGCAGTTCACCATTTTAAGAACTTTAACTGTTAAACTGTCTGTTTCTAATATAGAGTGTACTACATGTTACAGTACTTAAAATTAAATGTTTCTGTGTTGCGTTCTTCACTTAGAGACGTTAATATCTGATAATCAGTGGCAGTGTTGAGTTTTTCAGTTTGGTTTATGGAGCAGAGGTGACTATCTGCTGTGCCCGATGCTTCCTGCAGCCTCCAGTAGTGTGCTGTGAGAAGGGGGAGGGGCAATAAACGAAACGTTTTTTCACGTCGGTCTCAAGTCTCCAATAAAACCAGGCAGTGTCTCTAGACTTGTTGCTAGCGGTTTTATTAAAAGAAAGCTAACAGAGGGAAACGCAAGTGAGCGCGGAAAAAACAAAACCCCACAGCGGGTGCACATGCACGCACACCCACATACACACACACGTTTGTTTTTATATCCTTGTGGGATATATCCATTGACATAATGCATAGCCCCTTACCCTAAACCTAACTCCCATAACTGATTGCCTAAACCGAACCCTTGTCCTAACCCTAACCAAAACCTAATTGTAACTTAATCTCTACAAACCTAAGTTTGTACCCATGGGGACCGGGAAAATGTCCCCATGGTGATGGTAACACACACACACACACTTCTCACACGTCTTTCTCATCTCAAAACCCTTTCAGTGTCAGTGCCGCTGAAGGCGGCGTTTCTCCAGGTTAAATCTCCTGAGCTGCATCGTGGCTAGCTGATGGAGCTGAGATGACGGGAGCGAGTGTCCGGCTGCCCTCAAACCCGCCGCTGCGGGGAATCATTTCCTGAATGAATATTCGGAAGAATGTAGGCAGAGGCTGGCAGAGAAGTGGAAGCTGAAGTTTGACACTAACGAATGTCCACTGTTTTCAATTTCAGCAACAAGCAACAGTGCATTCAGTTGAACTGTGACAAAGGCTGGCTGACACTACTGACCCCTTCGGTAGGCAAAGCCTGTGATTGGTTATGGCATTTCTATAGCAACCCAAAGAAATATAGATATCAAACTTTTTAGTCATATTTTTCATATTTTTCTTTGTTCTTTATTTACCAGTAGTGGTGGTAGTTAGCTACTTTTAAGGGAGATTTTAAATATATATATATATATATATATATATATATATATATATATATATATATATATATATTAGAGCCCGACCGATATATCGGCCGGCCGATATATCGGGCCGATTTTGGTGTCTGGCTCATTAATCGGCATCGGCCAAAATGTGGCCGATATGAAAATTCTAGTTTTGCTTCAAATGGCAAAAAGAAACTTCTGCTGCGCGCTTCTGCTCTCCCCCCTCCCTTCCTGAGAGCTGCTCATGCTGCTCCTTGCCTCCTCCCCCTCCCTGTATCACACACACGGGCTACGCAGGCAGAGAGCAGCCGATGCAGACGTTTAGTTAATACCTGGTAAGCTGAGACTTTCTTAAACTATATAAAACTACACTTTAGTGCTCCGTGACAACAAACGTCCTCGAGGAAACACGCTGTTAGAGCGCATTAAGGAGAGCAGGCGAGTGTTAAATGCGCTAGTTGTAGCGACAATATTAGCATTTTAACAGTGCAAGTTGCCTCTTTGTGAAATAAACAAAGATGCAGCTGCTAACTCCATCTCTGCTATTAGCTAATGTCAGACTGTTAAACAGCTGCTAACTCATCTCTACTATTAGCTAATGTCAGACTGTTATACAGCTGCTAACTCCATCTCTACTATTAGCTAATGTCAGACTGTTATACAGCTGCTAACTCCATCTCTACTATTAGCTAATGTCAGACTGTTATACAGCTGCTAACTCCATCTCTACTATTAGCTAATGTCAGACTGTTATACAGCCACTAACTCCATCTCTACTATTAGCTAATGTCAGACTGTTATACAGCCACTAACTCCATCTCTACTATTAGCTAATGTCAGACTGTTATACAGCTGCTAACTCCATCTCTACTATTAGCTAATGTCAGACTGTTATACAGCTGCTAACTCCATCTCTACTATTAGCTAATGTCAGACTGTTATACAGCTGCTAACTCCATCTCTACTATTAGCTAATGTCAGACTGTTATACAGCCGTTTACTCCATCTCTACTATTAGCTAATGTCAGACTGTTATACAGCCGCTAACTCCATCTCTACTATTAGCTAATGTCAGACTGTTATACAGCTGCTAACTCCATCTCTACTATTAGCTAATGTCAGACTGTTATACAGCAGCTAACTCCATCTCTACTATTAGCTAATGTCAGACTGTTATACAGCTGCTAACTCCATCTCTACTATGAGCTAATGTCAGACTGTTATACAGCTGCTAACTCCATCTCTACTATTAGCTAATGTCAGACTGTTATACAGCCGCTAACTCCATCTCTACTATTAGCTAATGTCAGACTGTTATACAGCTGCTAACTCCATCTCTACTATTAGCTAATGTCAGACTGTTATACAGCAGCTAACTCCATCTCTACTATTAGCTAATGTCAGACTGTTATACAGCTGCTAACTCCATCTCTACTATTAGCTAATGTCAGACTGTTATACAGCCGCTAACTCCATCTCTACTATTAGCTAATGTCAGACTGTTATACAGCTGCTAACTCCATCTCTACTATTAGCTAATGTCAGACTGTTATACAGCAGCTAACTCCATCTCTACTATTAGCTAATGTCAGACTGTTATACAGCCGCTAACTCCATCTCTACTATTAGCTAATGTCAGACTGTTATACAGCTGCTAACTCCATCTCTACTATTAGCTAATGTCAGACTGTTATACAGCTGCTAACTCCATCTCTACTATTAGCTAATGTCAGACTGTTATACAGCTGCTAACTCATCTCTACTATTAGCTAATGTCAGACTGTTATACAGCTGCTAACTCCATCTCTGCTATTAGCTAATGTCAGACTGTTATACAGCTGCTAACTCCATCTCTACTATTAGCTAATGTCAGACTGTTATACAGCTGCTAACTCATCTCTACTATTAGCTAATGTCAGACTGTTATACAGCCACTAACTCCATCTCTGCTATTAGCTAATGTCAGACTGTTATACAGCTGCTAACTCCATCTCTACTATTAGCTAATGTCAGACTGTTATACAGCAGTAAACGCTGTGTAAGTTGCCTCTTTGTGACACAAACGAGATAAACACAACTGTTAACTTCCATCTCCTCTGTTATCTTATATAAAATTATTACATTGTGTCCCTCTACACTTCATGCCATGCAGGTTTTACTGGGACTCGTAAATTCAGAAGTTTAAGTTTTCATTAAACGAATTAAAAAGCTCCAACTAATGTATTTATTTGTAATTCTGTTTAAGTGTTTTAAAAGCTGCAACATTGCTCTTAAATCTAGTTTAGTCCCTTGTGTTAAGTGGAAGATGGAACTTTTTGAAGCTTAAAGATGACAAATTTATATTTCTAAGGTGTTTTAGTGAATGAGTCTTTAAAAATATATAATTTAAAAACACCTTCCATTAGTCTGTGTTATCACTGTAAGCTGTTTGCAGCAACTTGTTTTCATTTTGAAATGGTCATCTATAGTTTTGAAATCTAATTAACTAAAATACACTAAATGTATATATATTCATTCCCAGGAAGAGGAAAAGAGTAAGGTGTGGAGCCACTTCACAAAGATTCAACAGGTGTTAGATGCAACATCTGCGATGTGAACGTTAACCTGGGCTGCAGCAACAGTAAGGTAGAAAAAACAACAAATTTGTATCAACACCTAAAACATCACAAATTCTGGTGTTCTGATTCTTAGTGTTTAATCATATTTTGGTCATTATAAGAATTTAAATTGAACTACAGTTAGACAGTATATATGTCCTCTATGTCCATGTTCATTTTTTAAATATCCTGGCTGATATATATCGGCTGACATCGGATATCGGCCGATATCGGATATCGGGTTTTTTAAAGCCCCCAATATCGGTATCGGAATCGGCCTCAAAAATCCCATATCAGTTGGGCTCTAATACTAGATACATATATATATATATACACATATATATATATAAGGCTATCTTGGGTAGCCTACCGATTGGGGGGCACCCGGCCCCCTAAGGCCCACCCACAGAGACGGCTCTGTATTCAGGCCAAGCTCTAGCTTCCTTAACATGACTGACTGACCACCGGCGTATGTAACGAGGCGGCACTAATCATGAAGTCACGAATACGCATGCGCAGCATCGTAGCAAGACGCCCTCTTTGTTCAAGTGGAACTGGAGGAGAATCCTAACCTATACACACTCTGAGGAAGAAACTGTCTCTGAGGAAATCTTCCTGCAGCTGTTAAACAGCCATCAACTAACAGAGGTTCGATCCAGATTCAGGAGAAAATGTTTTTAAGGTTTCTTTTAGCTCTAGAGTACAGCAAGTTGGAAAAAAATGTGGTTGTTTTCAGTATTGGGGGTTTATTCATTGTACTGGACAATAAATCAACTTGCCAGAAGTGGTTAGATTTTATCTTCAGGAGCAGAAAAACCTTCAACTTTGTGTGTGAACTTTACTCCTGACAACTTCACGAATCTCAGGCAGTAAAGTGTTTTTTCTCGGGGATTACTTCTGAAACCTGACGCAGTTCCACCATAAAAACACCTCACGGACAGACAACAACACCGGGGAGTGAAAACGTCTCCCAGCTCAATGCTAACTGTTAGCCTATGATTTGTTAGTTTATTTACTTACTTGTCAGGGGTCTCTGTGGTACTTCTGTGGTACTGCGTGTACTTCAAACTCCATATCAGACTCTGGGTCGAGCATACAGCTCCATAACAGGCTGGTCCTTGTTATTATAGGAGTTTATAGGAGTCCGATCATCCCTCAATGTTTATAGTGTCCATGTGAGTGACGAAGCTGGTGCTAAAACCAAATCTGTTGCCGTCAGAATCAGTGTCTCTTCCGGGATGACGTCATGAAATGGGCGTAAAACATGTTGATATTGGTGAAGAGCTTGAGTTGTTCAGGACAGTCAGCCATCTTACTTCCATGTTGGAAATTAGACGCATAAAAAAACTAATATTTAACACCAAATTAGTTTCTGTAGTGGTAAAGAGGGACATATTTAGCTTATGTTTGCCTGTAATTGACTTTTGGAATGTTTGACACGCATGATACAGCTCCTTTAAGAGTCTAAAAAATCCCAGCTTGAAACTAACCCCGGCTTTACACCTGGTCCGTGACGTGAGCGCAGCGGCTTTGCTGCGACTTCCTCGGCGCCAGCATTTACACCGTTTACTGTGCGGCCACGCAGCGCACCCGGGAGTGCACCAGCTGTTGTCAGATTCGTGACATTACGGAATCACGAGAGGACGGCTGGATCGCCTGTGATTCTCATCCAAATGGTTCATTTTGTCCACGTTTGTGCATCATGGTTTCTATTTCACTGTAACCTTGTGGACACGGAGATGCTGTCATGTTCAGGTAGTTCAGCAGTTTAAAAGCTGCACAGTGGCTTTTGTTTTGGAAGTTACCGGATATTTTACGCTGAACCTGTGTCTGACTTCCTGTCTGGTTCGATCTGAACTACTGATATTGACGCGGTGTCGGTGCGTGGAGCGTCAAAAATAGAGCTGGCGCGTATCTGTAGCGCAGCGGTGCGGCATGCCGGAGCGACGACGGACCGCTCATGCGCCGCGGCGTGATCAATATGTTCAAACCATTGATTACATGGGCGCGATCCGGTGCGCCGCTGCGCTGCGCTCACGTCACGGACCAGGTGTAAAGCCGGGGTAAGACCCTGTCCAAACACCCGCACTTCCACCCTTGCGCCCCTAGAATGAGCGCTCCCGTTTAGGGGTTGAAGTGTGTTGTGTGTCCGATTGCTCCAAGGCGGAAGTCCACCACGCCCCCTTTGCGCCCTCAATCCAAGCATATTGCCCATAATTCATTGCTGCGTGTGGCGTTTTGAACCATAAAGGCGGAACATGGCCATGGTGAATGAGCTCCTGCCTGTGGTGAAAAAAAATGTCATTTCAGATGCAAATATTGAAATATTTCATCTTTTACTGCTGTACGTGAAATAATTACTGAAGTTTATCCTGTTACTTCTACATATGCTTTGAATATTAAAATTGTGTGTGTGGCGGCGCCCAGTGTGGTCTGCAGTTTCTGGTCTTGGTCTGCTGGGGCCTGGGCCCCAAGACCGCAGGGGGCTCCGGCTGGGGCCGCCCTCTGGGGGGATGCATGTCCGTCCTGTCTAAGACCCTCGGTTTTTGTGCGGTTAAAAAAATGGAAACCGGCTCTCCAGTAATAGGGTGCTAAGAAGGTGGCGGGAAACACTAGTCTGGACCACTCACTACCATTATTTCACGAAGTCTGCCCTGTAAGGATGTTCTGCTCGAGCCCGTCTGCTCGACTCCGCCTCGATCTTATGAACCGGAAGTCTCGCTACCGCTGTTTTGGTGGAAGTGTCAGCATGCCAAAACCCACGTGACCACACAAACCGAGGCCTCGTTGCGTCATCCGCGAGTGTCGAGCCGAAATCTTGAAGAAACTGGGTTTATTAATCTGTCAATGCTTCATACAGGTTCCAATTACTTGGGAATTTATTGAAAAATAGTTAATTTATCACAGAGGATAATTCCAAGATATTAACCACGAAGGAAACACTAACTGAAGATTGGCAACGTTTCTTTTATTATACACCGTGTCAGAGACAAGACAGCTCCAGACAGCGCTTCCCTCAGCTGCAGTACACATCCACGGCCAGCAGATGGAGCTCATGCTCACGGTCTCAAATGTCTCGAGACTTCGTGTCGATCTCTTGGCAGCTGTGTCAAAATGTCTCAGTGTCTCATGAAGCTCAGTTTTCACCATCCCTACTGCCCTGCTTCAGCTAGCATGACTCCAGAGGAACAACCTTTGCTCTGGTTCACACCCTCTAGCCACTCCGCTTGTCGACAGCTGTTTCCCTAAACGTCTTACGCACTTGTTCCAGTCCAGATCATTTTAATACTCAGGAACAGTATTGAGTATTAGGGCATTTTTATTGGGCTAGAATAACCCTTCAGGACTTCTGAGATGTTTTACTTATTATGACCACACCCTACCACCAGGTAGAGTTGCAAGCTAAGAACCTTATGGGTGAAATGATGACCAAATATTCTTCATGCAGGTTAAATTTATTGAAGCTTTGGCAGGGGTGAAGGGGAAAAAACAGCTCAGCTTAATCAAAAAACAGATTGGACTGATAAGCTAAAGCTAGGTACACACTACAGGATTCCTGAGACCTTCATAGATGGAGAGACCACACACTTGATGATTACAAAAGACAAATCACACAAGATTTGCCTCTTCTGATTATATAGTGTGGGGTGTACATGATGGAGAGCCCCCCCACACTAACTGATTCGTCAGCAGAGAATCGGCTCCTTCACTGTCAACATCCCAAATCTCGCGATATCAAACGAGACTTTGGTATAAACAAACGTAGCGGACCTTTCCGCCTCTTACACTGTGGAAAAAAACACGCATAAATAGAAAAAAACATTGTGGGAAAAGCCATAGAGCGTAATCAGAATGTGGCTGTATGACCGCGAGTTGGAGGTGGATAAAAATGGCCACAAACATTAGATATCTTGGAGAGCAGGGCTGGAAGCTAATGGCTGTGTGCTCTTTCTTTGTGTTTACTTCCCTTTCTGCCAGTCAGCTGTTAGCTCTTGCGTTTTGATTGGCTGTTGTTCCGGGAGCCTCCACGTGATTTCCCAATGAGAGCAGCGTTTCTGATTTTGCACAGCTGTGAACACTGCGTGCAGAGGCGGACTTACCATTAGGCAAAAGTAGGCAATCAAACGGAGGAGGGCCCCGACCAGCTGGGAAAAATCATACTTTTCTTTCATAGCGCCTTTTCTCCCCATCATTCTGAGTAGCATTCTCCTTCATGCACACATACACAGGTGTAATGCAGGTCTGGTTCATGTCCGCCGCTCCTCCTGCATCTGTGTCCTCTGTCCCTGCACTTTTATTTGCCATTACAAAGGTTTAATTCATTATTTACATGGGGCAACGTGTTTTTCCGAGCCGTATTTGAACGCACCATGTAACACGCGCTAAATGCCAGCATGCGGTAGAAGGTCCCGCCTGCGGCTTGAAGGACAAGGCGGAGTCGGACATTAGGTGGGGTCGGACGTCCGACTCCACCCACATTACCGTTTTAAGTTGTCCATTATAACCCTTCCCCCTATCCCTAACCTCACTAAGTGGTCACGCCCATCGGATGTCCAGCGCCGCCTAATATCCGTCTCCTGCAAGCCGCAGGCGGGGGTACTTGGCATGTGGTGCTCCGCCAGCAGGAGAGCTGCAGGTGTTCCTCATGTCCAGCAAACCCGAACCAGCAAACGACAGAAAACGTTGGAGTTTTTCCCCAAACAGCTGATGTAATTTGAGTAAAACTGTTCTGTCAGTGATGACTGACTAGTTATCGTGTAAGCTAGCTGGTTAGAAAACTGTTGTTACCCAAGTTTCATTTATGTGTTGGGGAACAGCTGTTTCTTTTGCCAGTTAGAATATTATAGCACATTACTCTTGAATTAAAATAGCTTAATCACTGTTTACCTGTGGTACGGGGGTCTACAGAGGAAACTTTGGGCTGGTTTTTCTGTGAAATAACTTGGAAATACAGTCAGTCGCAGGCTGGAGGTTTCTGGGCTTTTTTTCTTAAGTATAGTCCACAAAGAAATAAGGAAATATGTCAAATATAATAAAACAGGAGAAAGACATGGATAGGAGGGTCACTGTGCAGCATGCTGCCCCCAAATAACTCCTTATCTGCGACTCTCACGGACATCAGTTTCACCGTCTCAACAAGATAAAAATGAAAAATTATTCATTCATGTGGGATTTTATGTGGTCTCAAAATTATTTGTAATTATTTTTCATAGTTTAATTTTCAAAAGCACTAATGGGGTCCTACTTGTTCTCCCTATGTCCTCCTTTACAGCAAAAATATCTATTCAACAAAAACATGCTAGTTTAGTCATATTAACACATTTTTGTTACATTTCAAATTACTGCATAAAAAGTGTAGTTGTTCTCAGAAAAGGCTGTAAATATTATTTTATTGACATGCATCAGCAGCTGCTTTGTGTTTGCAGCTGAAACTACTAATTTTGGACCTTCAGTAAAACATAAATGCCACACACTTAATTTCTGAGCAGCTTATTTTTATTTTTTACTCTTTTTTTCAAATCATGCCTCACTCACGGATTAGTGTTGAACTTTGTGTTTGATTGCATTTTCTACAACAATGAAATTAACCTATAAGGACATTTTAAGAATTAGAGAACACATTACGTTTTGGTTAAATAATCAAAGTAACTGAGTTACTTTTTGGAAGAAATAATTTGTAACTAACTAGTTACTTTTTCAGTTACCACCACAACACTGGTTCCATTCCCTGCTTATTAGTTCATACTGGGAACAACCTCAGTCCTCCTTCAGTTCTTTGCAGAACTTGTGTTCATTATTGTTTTCCTCATATTTTAAATAAATCTTTCTGCTACAACAGAGAGGAGGACAAGGAGGAGACATCAGACCAGAGAACAGCAGCATGGATGATGATGATGATGACGCTGGGTCTTCACTGGTAAAGGAAAGATTAGAACTTGTTGTGAAAGATATCTATTTGGCAGAGAAACCAGGCAGGGTTCTGGTAAAATGTTTTTATTTGTCTGACCACGAAGAACTTACTGTAAAGAATTAACCCTGAGTTGAATAATTTCTAAAGCCTCTAGTAGCTCTACAATTGAGTTGGTAGGTAACTTTGAAGAGAAATAGATCAGAAAAATTGCATTTTGACATATTCTGGTGCTATATCTGAAACGTATTTATCTCTTTCTACTCTTTATTTAGTCTAAGTTTCCTATTGACAGGTCCAGATTTGAAGGGCCCCCTAGCTAAGTTTGCCTTGGGCCCCCAAATTGCTAAATCCGCCACTGACTGCGTGTTCGGGTCCTCTGGGAACACCACACACCAGGATTTCTAGTTGCAAATATTAAACATGTTCATTATCTATGATCTCTCCTTCCGAGCAGATCGGATCGAGCAAAATCACTCGTAACTCACATCACACCATGAGAAGATCAGATGCCATGTTTTCTGCAAACATCCGACAATCGGACCTTTGCTGGCTTTGATCGTAAGGGGAAGATCGGGACATAAACCGGGCTGATTTTAATGTAGTGTGGACCTGCCTTTACTCGTCGGGTAAAAGGATAAAACATGCAATCTGAGTAGCAACTATGTTGGTAAAACTCTCCAAAAATAAAGATCTTGAATGGGGATTTCTTCCAGACTTCTCTTTGCTCAGTCCCTTAAAAACAGATTCTTGTTATAAATCCTCTTAGTCTCTTTCTCTCCAGAGACCCGGCTGTAGATGTTGCTCTTTAGATGGGGGAAGCCTGAAGCCCGAGGTCTGTTGTTTAGACTGGAGTGCTCCGGTCTGTAAACAGACTCCACCGTTGTCCTTGGAAATTTGCTGTAATAGAACTTGGTGAAAATGCAGCAGATATCCAGGTTCAGTCCTGGCTTCTTTAGGTCAAGCATTTTAATCCAACCGAGGTATTCCACTGTGAAAAACCTTTCCTGGACCTGTCATTAGATCCAAGAACGATTAATCCACAGATTGGAGCAAACTGGCGTCAGAAATCCAACACTGACCTCGGCGTAATCCAAACATCCCTCTTTCAGAGGAGTTATCCCAAAAAATAATTAATCCACAGGTTGGTGAGAAATGGTGTAAAAAAAATCCCAATCTGAATTTGTTGTAATCCCAAAATTTCCGTTTTGAAGAGAAAAGTCCCCCCAAAACAATTAATCAACAGGCTGGAGCAAACTGGTGTTAAAAAATCCAAATCTGAGATTGCTGACGCTATTTCCAAAATTCCCCTTAGTTTTATCTCCTTGGCGACCTTGTTGTATTTTCCCAAATATCCTTTTAAATGACAGGAGTGAGTATTCAGCCTGATGTGCATTTAGGTGTGACTACACGCCTCTCCAAGTGCCGTGAACAGCTGCTCCGGTTATCTTCAAAACTCGGTTGCAAATCTGTTATTTTAGCACTTTAGCGAGTGCAGCAAACAGAGGATCCAATATTCCCAGCTGGAAGTTGGTCCTGGTTGCATCAGATCTGGTGTTATAAATCCAACTGGAATATTCCTCTGTGCGCCTTTTCCCCGTTGTTCCTGGGAGCTCCTCGCTACTTTAGATCCAAAAGATGCAACCCCGAAGTCCTGATTTGCAGACACCTTCGTAGGCACTCTGACGCAGCAGATCACGCCGTCTCTATTTCCAGAATATTCATGACTTGACCACGCAGGATTTGGGGCTTTAGGATGAGCTGTCTGCAGACAGCCTGCCGGCGCTCTGTCAGCATCATCTGCTTGCTTTGGAACAGGCCGTGCTGTCCAAGGTTAATTTAGATGTCTCCTTTTTACACCAACAGTCACTTAAAAAATCATTCTCATGAAATCTTCCTCTACAGGTCATTTGCATTAAATTCAACCATTCAGTTACTAATTACTCATAACCTTAATCATTACTGGTAATGTAATTAGGATTACAGTTTTGGCTTCCTCTGGTGGTTGGTTTTAAGTTGGTCGCAGGAACTTCACTCACTGAGGCTCCTTCGACAGTCCCTTTGGGGGGGTGGCTGGGATCTGGCTGCTGAGGGCCCGAGTCTCGGGCCGTGCGGGCTTCCTCCTCCTTGCAGAGACGAGGCTGCATCTGCATGACTGTATCACCATGGAGACCCTTTATTCTGCATGATGACACTGTGACACTGCTTCCCATTGCGCTGACTAGGTTGTACCTCTTCTCTGCGTAGTTCTGCGTGTGTTTGTATGAACTGATGATACTTAAACCACCTGCGGGCCCTTCTGTGGGGGATTGCTAGTTTTGTTTTCCAGCAGAGACCTTGGTCGTTTGGGGGTTTCTGTACAGATGCACCAGTGAACTGTGGAAGTGGATCCTTTTATTTTTTTCTCTCCTCTCTCTCTCTTTTCCTCACTCCTTTCTCTCTGTTCCACTTTCTATCATTGCTTCTGTTCACTTTCTTTTTCTTTCATTCTCTCTTGTCAAGCCCAGCAGTATGGTGTAAAATGCTGTCCTAAACAAACGATTAATTAAAGAAATAAAATGAATAAACAGGATATCAAGGGGAGCCTTGTGTTCATAAAGCTCCCCTTGGCAAAGCAAAACTGTTACAACACAATAAAGCAACCAAATCATCGTTCTGCTGCTACGATGCTGGACAGGACAAGTAAAAAGAAAAGAAAAAACTTGTGTGGAGTTGATAACATATATTTGAAAAGAACAGATAAGATGAACTTTATTCTGTTCAGGTCTGAAAATGACGTCTCTTCACCAGGAACAGAGATGAGGCTGAGTTTGGAAGCAATGACATGAAATGACGTTGTGGTGCAACATGATGGAGGAACATCACTGTCCCTGTTCTGACATTTTCCTGCACTAACCTGCACATCCAACCCTTAATGTGCACTTCTGCCAAGTGCACACTTCATACAGGGGTGTAGGGTTTAGGGTGGGTGTTGGGACAGGGCCAAACTGTCTCCCTAACTTCTGTGTACTGTCTCAACTAAGTACGGAAAAACTGAAGGGACAAAAACATATCATTTGTGCAAAAAGAAATCTTGCCCCTGGAGGGAAGCTTCTCAGTTTTTCAGCACAGAGGGTCACAAACAGATTTAAAAGCTCTTTTCTCTGTGTGGCCACTGGGCTTTTATAAGGTGAGATGATCTCTCTTTTATTTTGACCTTATCTTATTCTGTGTTTATCTTAGTCTCTTTAACTTGTGGTTGCTGTGTTATCTTAATTTTTTATTGCTGCTGGCTGCAGAACCAGTTGGCCCCTCTGGGGAAATAAAGTTATCTTGAATCTTGAAACTTCATGTACCTCCTTACATGGTGAACAGAAGACTCAAATTTTCACCAAAAAACAATAAAAAATCAAATGTGACTGAGATTAAACTCTTAATGAGTGTGCAAAGCAATCCATTTGAATAAAACATCCCATTTCCCTCTCTAAACGGAACATTTCCTTTCCTTCCACAAATTTTACTCGGTCTTGTCAAGATTAGTAGAACCAGAGAAGTCTGGGCCGGTTGCCAAACCCAATTTGTTATAGTTACCAAAAGAAAAACTGAGTTCAAAGAGCTTTGTTGGCTTGAACGTGATGTGAACAGCCTCTGATATTTGCCGTCTCTCCCACATGACGTGCATGGTGCGTTGAACGGGGCAGGTGTGGCAGGTGTTGCACATCTGCCGCCTCATTTGCTGAGCCTCCCTCAATGCGGGCACTGTTAAGTGAGTGCGTGATTCCAGAGTTTCAGCAACTCCGTGGGCTGCTTCCCGGGGACGATTGCGCCAGCAGGGTTTACTTAAGGATGGGAGCGTGACAGCTGCTGGAATGCGTCTTCCCACAGAGAACGGGACACGGGTCACACCAGAAAGGCAGCGACGCAGGCCTGGGCAGTGCGGTTCCAGAACAAATGGGCTGTGGATCAGAGGCGGCTTATTCCCAAATGGTTACAGATGCTGCCATGGACTGTATACAGTAAATATCCTGCAGAACGATTAAACCTGACTTCAACTGCAGTAGATCAACAGTAAAACAGTTTCTAATCTCACTACTGGGTCCAATGAGGATCAAGGGGAAATAATACATTTGTGTTAAATGATCTCAACTGTGTTCCAATAAGCGATATAAAGGAGAGAATTTCTATAAAACTTGTCAGTTATATTTAATGTTGACTCAGTCATTAATATTGTCGGGAACAGATAATGGAGCTCCCTCTGATCCTCTTTTCTACAGGCTCAAGCTTTTGAAACTCAAGAGGTGCAGTAATTTCCAAAATGCTTGTATTATGTATAATGTAGTTTATAAGTTAACCCTAGACTCTGTCAACTCATTCCAGTGCCCTCTCCTTCCCATGCACACCACATGAGAAGGAAACAAATATTTAGGAGGAAAAAAACAAAAACTAAAATGCACCAGCTGCAGTGTAGCAAGCAGAGGCTCAGACATCTGGAACAAGATTAACAGTTCTATTCAAAAACACATTCTTTAGATATATTTAAAAAACTCTTTAAACAGCAATTACTGCTACATTGTGCATAAATGGTACCCATATATGACTGGTGACTCTTTTTAGAGAAGTAGGACTTATTATTTGTGATTCAGTCCCAAAAATTAAATCTATGCATTGAAGATCTGATCTGTACATGGTAAAGAAACTGATAGTACTTGTAGTACATGTGGAAGGTATATTATTGAGTGTGCGCTTGTCTGAGGGTGATTCTCTAGGGAGGGGAGGGGGGGGGGTTGTTTTTTGTTAATTAGTTTGTACGCTCACTAGCCACTTTATTAGGTACACCTTGCTAGTACCAGGTTGGACCCCTTTTGCCGTCGGAACTGCCTTAATCCTTTATTCAACAAGGTTCTGGAAACATTCCTCAGCGATTTTGCTCCATATTGACATGACATCATCATGCAGTTGCTGCAGATTTGTCGGCTGCACATCCGTGATGAGAACCTCCCGTTCCACCACATCCCAAAGCTGCTCTGTTGGACTTAGATCTGGTGACTGTGGAGAACATTTGAACACAATGAATTCATCGTCATGTTAAAAAAAAATCAGTCTGAGATGATTCCCGCTTTATGACATGGCGCGTTCTCCTGCTGGATGATGTCATCTGTATGACATGGCGTGTTCTCCTGCTGGATGATGTCATCCTTATGACATGGCCCGTTCTCCTGCTGGATGATGTCATCTTTATGACATGGCGCGTTCTCCTGCTGGATGATGTCATCTTTATGACATGGCACGTTCTCCTGCTGGATGATGTCATCTTTATGACATGGCACGTTCTCCTGCTGGATGATGTCATCTTTATGACATGGCGCGTTATCCTGCTGGATGATGTCATCTTTATGACATGGCGCGTTCTCCTGCTGGAAGCAGCATCAGAGGATGCTACACTGTGGTCATAAAGGGATGGACATGGTCAGCAACAATACTCAGGTAGGCTGTGATGGTTAAACCGCCACGTTGGTACTAAGGGGCCCAAAGTGGGCCAAGAAAATCTCTCCCACACCATTACACCACCACCACCAAGCTGAACCATTGATACAAGGCAGGATGGATCCATGCTTTCATGTTGTTGACACCAAATTCTGAGCCTACATCTGAATTTGGTAGCAGAAATGGAGACTCGTCAGACAAGGCAACATTTCTCCATCTTCTATTGTCCAATGTTGGTGAGTCTGTGTGAATTGTAGCCTCAGTTTCCTGTTCTTAGCTGACAGGAGCGGCACCCGGTGTGGTCTTCTGCTGCTGTAGCCCATCTGCTTCCAGGTTGGATGTGTTGTGCATTCAGAGATGCTCTTCTGCAGATTTCGGTTGGAACAAGTGCTTATTTGAGTTCCTGTTGCCTTTCTATCAGCTGGAACCAGTCTGGCCATTCTCCTCTGACCTCTGGCATCAACAAGGCATTTGCTCCCACAGAACTGCTGCTCACTGGATATTTTCTCTTTCTGGGACCATTCTCTGTAAACCCTAGAGATGGTTGTGCAGGAAAATCCCAGTAGATCAGCAGTTTCTGAAATACTCGGACCAACAACCATGCCACGTTCAAAGTCACGTAAATCACCGTTCTTCCTCATTCTGATGCTGCAGCAGATCGTCTTGACCATGTCTACTGTACATGCCTAAATGTGTTGCGTTGCTGCCATGTGATTGGCTGATTAGAAATTTGTGTTAACGAGCATTTGGAAAGGTGTACCTAATAAAGTGGCCGGTGTGTGTACATTGTTTTGTTTGAATTATTTGTGTATTTTGATGTATTTTTTTTACTTGGGACCCCAATTATACTGTAAGCTGCGTAGCTTCTGGGGAGTCCCATTTTGCAGGTCCGGCTCTTAGATGGAGACTGTGAACCTTATGCTGCATTTTATGATGATTTGCAAATAAATAAATTGAAATTGAAATGGGGTGGAAGTGAGGGGGTCTATGTTCATGGCTGTTAAAATGAATTAAATGTTTGTTAATAAGTGCTTAATGAAAAGATGAAAGCTGGATCATCATCATGTATCTTCTCATGTGTTTTAAAATTAATGCTACCTTCAAACACAATAAATTTATTACACATAGATGACATATTCCCACCTACAATGGCATTTTACTAAAGAATCAAAGGTTGAAAATGGAACATTTTTGTTTAAAGCTATATTTTTTAAAATAAATCCCTCCACAAGGCATTTAGAGGGGTGCAGAATGAAAGTATCGTATTTCCTTAATTGGAGAGGTTGGACGGTGGTGGTGTTTACATCTACAAGCCAATACAGGCAGCAATTGCAGATTGCGTCTCTATACTGCAATAGTATGTTGGGCACAGCTTGGCTGGCACTGAGAGAGCTGGTGGAGTCACCAAGTCCAGCAGCTGCTTCAGAGCTGAAGTTGTTATCCATCTCAGAAGAGGAGTGACCTGAGAAGAGCAGCGACAACAAAAATTTTATGAGTGGCCAAGATTTTTTTGCTTGTAATAGGCGAAAAAATTCTGCCAATAGAACAGTGAAATTTTCTTGAAAAGATTTCTTGAAATAAGATGGATTGGCTTAATACAAGTTCCTATATCTCACTGAAATGTTTCTTTTTAGGTAATTTTGTCTTATTTTGAGTGTGATGAGATACTTTGACTAGAAATTAGAAAAATATACTTGCTACGATTTGAGTTTTGAAGGGCAGTGAAGGTCAGAAAGCTTTGGAAGTCCAATCAAGACTAGTTTTTACAGAGTCAATTACAGCGATGCCAGACAGTTGCTGCGTTTAACTGTTCCAGTCAACAGGAGTAGACATGGAATAAGTTTTTACTGGTTTCCATCGCTCTGGATTTCTGCAGTCACCATGTAAAATTTTATGTCCCTGTGGGCTGGCATATGTTGGCCAAACCAAAAGACATCTCAAACAACGTATATCAGAACATAAAACAGCTATCCGTGCTGGAAACATGAACTATGCAATGACTAAACATTACGCTGAAGCAAACCATGGCTTTTCACTAAGGTTTATACAGTGGGAATGGAGAAGGTGGAAACATCAAGGAGAGGAGGAGATCTTTTGAAAAAACTGTCCCAAAGGGAAATGTACTGGATATTTACACTCAACACAATGCTGCCAAATGGCCTTAATGATGATTTCAGTCTAAAATGTTTTATTGACATAAGCTTGTTCAATGGGCTATATGCCCGGCTCCACTACTTCCTGAACTTCAGACAGCACCTTTGCTTCCTGTCTTTCATTACTGGTTGAACTAATTACTCCAGGTGTGTCTGGCCAGTTACTGAGGTCAGACACACCTGGGTTAATCAGTTCGTCCAGTCACAACAGACAGGAAGCAAAGGTGCTGTCTGAAATTCAGGAAGTAGTGGAGCCGGGCATATAGCCCATTTAGTGTTGCAGCCTCCACAAATGTGGCATGAAATCAGATTTAAGTGTAGTCTGTATAATGACTGGACAGTGACAAATAACTGAAGCAGACACCTGTGTATCGTTAAGGATTGGTGTGTATATACACAGGTACTACCCAAAAAATTAGAATATCCTGAAAAAGTTACAATTTTTCTGTAATTCAACTTAAAAGGTGCAATTTACATATTGTTTAGACCAGTGCTTCTCAATCCTGGTCCTCAGGGACCCCCGCCCTGCTGGTCTTCCAGATATTCCTACTTCAACACACCTGACTCAGATAAAAGGCTCGTTAGCAGCTTGCAAAGAAGTTGATGAGCAGTTGAGTTGATCTGAATCAGGTGTGGTGGAGTTGGAAACCTGGAATACATGCAGGGCGGGGGTCCCTGAGGACCAGGGGCCTGTACCACGAAGCCGGATTTTCTCTTATCGAGGTAACTTCAGGGTTAACCCTGGGTTTTTCGTCCTAAGACGCTGGTTCACTTCTGATCGGGTTCTATCTCCCCGGTAACTTGTGCTGAACGCCTAACCTGGTCCGGACCAGGTTAAGTTCTGGATCAGAGATCACAGAGAATAAAAGCACCACCCCCTGACCAATAAGCGCTCTTGGAAAATGGCCCGCCCACTTTTACTTGTCGATGCTGGTGCGCAGACCACCAGTGTTGTATAGTAACGAAGTAAAAATACTTCGTTACTTTACTTAAGTAGTATTTTTTTTTTATTTGTACTTTACTTTACTACTTCTATTTCTAATGACTTTTACTTTTACTTCACTACATTTTCTGAGAAAAATCAATCCTTTTACTCCATTACATTTACCTGAGCATCTTAGTTACTAGTTACAAAATATGTAACGTAAATAAGGAACGTAATAGCCAATGACAGTCTTTGTTTTGTTGTAGTGGGACTAGTAGCAGCCATGTGCAGCCGTCTCTGAAGCTAAACACACCTTTACCTGCCTCAGCAGCAGGTGAACGGCTGTTCAGCATCGCTGGTCTGGTCCTCAGTCCAAGAAGAGCCAGACTGAGTTCTCACCATTTTGAGAAACAACTTCTTTTGAGGTTGAACAAAACGTTTTTCAGGGTTCAGTAACGACTGGATGGACAGTTCAAGTGCTGTCACACTGCATTCATGTTAAAGTTCAATCAATCGAGTTCTTTGTTTGTTTGCATCACCTCCAAGCACCAAGAGTTTATTAGGAATGATTTTATATTGAATGGACGTGGGTATGAATGTTGGTAGGCATGCACGCAGGTCTGTAAGGATGTTTGTGTGTACAGTATTTTTCTATATACTTTGGTTTATGTAAGGAGGTATTGAAACTTCTTTACACTTTCCAAGTTAAAACTTAAAAACTAAATTAAACAGAAATAAAGAAAATGTTAAACTCAAATTTCTGACTGGACTTTTTACTTTTGATACTTAAGTACAGTAAATACTAGCTACTTTTTTACCTTTACTCAAGTAATATTCTAGCAGGCGACTTTCACTTTTACTTGAGTCATTTTCCAGTAAGTTACTTTTCCTTTCACTCAAGTATGGCTTTCGGGTACTTTATACAACACTGCAGATCACGAGGAACTCTTAGAATATTCAGAGATGGTGAAACCATTTTGATTTGCCAGATGACACTTTATATGAAAGATGGAGGTTTTCCTCAGCTGGAGTCCGTTACATCTGTCAGCTGTTGGAGCCGTACATCACAAATGTAACGCATCACAGCCGCACCGACATCACCACAGATGCTCTGCATCGCACTGAGATTTTATTAATGTTAATAGACTCATTAAATTAATTTTGATATAAACCAACGCTTCACCTGGAATGAAAACAAATATTAGTGCTGTACTGATGTAGCTGGATAGCTTAATTTTTGTAGCCGAATGATGCTCACGGTGTTCAAATCCCACTCAGTAAAACGTCATTCATTCATTCATTCATTCATTCAGTGGTAGTTTCATGAACACCGTTGGCGACGCTGATTATATTCTTGTATTTGTTCTCCATTGTTCTCATGGTCATATTTCACTGCTGGGGTTGCATCTTAAGTAATATGTTTAAGAGGTCACACATGCAGAAAACATGAATTTATGGAGCGCACACCCATCCATGCGTCACTGTGAAGAGTTACAGCACGTGCACGGCATGACCCTGAAAATATCTACAGTATGGGAAGAAAATACGCAGAGGAAGCGCCGTAGTGTCATGAAGAAACACTAAATGATCAGAGTCCGATATTGTTCCATGATCGTACAATCACACGGACTTCTGCATTAACAGAGTCGGCAATTTTCTGCCAGCATTCCTTCCCGCTGTTGCCGTGGTGACTGTGTTGCTTCTGGCCTGGATGATGTTCCTGAATTCCTCATACTTCTGAAATACGACCGTCTGCTCCTCCATGGTGAAATATGTCGCTCTCTGTTTCTCCATGTCTGTGATTGGTCAGACGCTTCAAACTCCGCCCCTTTTATGTGAGCGCGCACTGATTAATCTGTTATTTGAAGGAAAATCTTGAGGAAGATTAAAGGAACCCCGAGGGATTCCCCCCGAAAAGAGAATTTCACCGAAAAAAAGGCGCCATAAATAATATTTTAATTAAAGGGAATAAAAGCCCCCAGAAGATTGGAAAACCCTGGGTTGAGTTGCCGAGCTGATAACCAGCTTCGTAGTGCCGTTTATCAAGAGCGCGGATGTCTGGTTAAGTCAACCCTTCAAAAGCCAGTGTGATGATGCAATGTTAGTGTTTTTATGTGAGAAAATAAATAATGCAAACTGACGCATAAAAGGTTCAAATCATTAATATCACTATTGTAATTACATATTTGGTATTTCTATTAGGACTGAAGTTGATTTAGTGATGTCAGTGGAAAGAAGAAAAAGTGGAAAAGGCTAGTCTGAAATGTTTTTAATCACAGTTCTGGGAAACAACTTTTTTGTCCAGTTTTGACTTGAAAGGTTAATTTGTCCCCAGTGTCTTGTTGACCTTCTTTAAAAAAATAAAAAGGTAATTTAAAAATTATTCACCAGAAAATCATTTAATTTGGGGAAACATAATCAAAATGGGGACCACATATTCAGGTAAATGACCCAAAAGGACACAAAGGTCCATAATTGGCCACAAAGGTTAAGGGGCAGCAGCACGGTGGAAGTTCTGTTTAGTCTGAGCTGAGTGATTATGTGTCGTCTCCATTCTGCTTAATAATCAGATCACGTGTTTTCGTGCAGTCAGACGATATAATGTGTGGTTTTAAAAGCTTGTTGTGAGGTTGTGTTGATCTATTAGCCTACTGCTCTGCGTTTGTTCACCTTAGACCAAACATAACCCGGAGGTGTGCTGGTCCACGACCTTCTCCAGCTGTATTTATTTCCTGGCTGGCAGCTCTGGGATGGTGACGGTGGTTCGTGTTAGTCATGGCCTGGCTTCTTCAGAGCAGCCACAGAGGATTTTTCTTGGCCCAACTTCAGCCTGAAGCCAGAAGGCTGATTGGATGCTGTGGACGCCAGCCGGATATCAAGTCTATGGACTTGCATTCGTTAAATGAACAGCTTGTCTATGTGCATTCACTTTAACTATGGAGGCATGTGTTAAGGTGCCCAGAAGATGACTTTGTTTCCTGATGTTTTTCTAAAGTTCAATGAAACCCTCCATTTGTAATTTGTTTGAAACGTTAACATTGCCAGGACTCCCTTGAAAAATAGGTTTTTAATCTCAGTTGGACTTTCCTAGGTAGAGAAAAGTTAAGTAAATAAATAAAAAATTCTCAAAAACAAAATTAATTCAACCCACAAGAAGCGATGGAGGTCTTTGCACTGCAGAGTCCATGTAGTGTTGTAACTGTGTGCCGTATTTAGGTCAATGTGATGGCTGGGGTGATCATTTGAAGTTTTGAAAGGGGCACTATAGAGTGACATTTTAACTTCAGAGCCTTTGCAGTGACTCATATTTAACTCATATTCTGTCCATTTCTTCTGATCCTCCTTGAGATGGTTCTACTCCTTCATTGGAGTCCAGCTGTGTTTAATTAAACTGATAGGACTTGATTAAGAAAGGCACACACCTGTCTATATAAGACCTTATATCTTTATATCGTTGTTTTAATGCTTCTTATGTTTTTAATTCTTGTGTACAGTGACCTTGGGTGTTTTGATAAGGTGCTTTTTAAATAAAATGTATTATTATTATTACCTTACAGCTCACAGTGCATGTCAGAGCAAATGAGGATCACGAGGTGGAAGGAACTGTCCAAGGAGCTCAGAGACAGAATTGTGGCGAGACACAGATCTGGACAAGGTTACAAAAGAGTTTCTGCAGCACTAAAGGTTCCTAAGAGCACGGTGGCCTCCATAGTCCTTACATGGAAGAAGTTTGGGACGACCAGAACTCTTCCTAGACCCGGCCGTCCAGCCAAACTGAGCAATGGTGGGAGAAGAGCCTTGGTGAGAGAGTAAAGAAGAAGCCAAAGATCACTGTGGCTGAGCTCCAGAGATGCAGTAGGGAGATGGAGAAAGTTCCACAAAGTCAACTATCACTGCAGCCTCCACCAGTCAGGGCTTTATGGCAGAGTGGCCCGATGGAAGCCTCTCCTCAGTGCAGACATATGAAAGCCCGCATAGAGTTTGCCAAAAACACATGAAGGACTCCCAGATTGAGAGAAATAAGATTCTCTGGTCTGATGAGACCAGAGAATCCACTTTTGGAGTTCATTCTAAGCGGTATGTGTGGAGAAAACCAGGCACTGCTCATCACCTGCCCAATATGATCCCAACAGTGAAGCACGGTGGTGGCAGCATCATGCTATGGGGGTGTTTTTCAGCTGCAGGGACAGGACGACTGGTTGCAGTTGAAGGAAAGATGAATGCGGCCAAGTACAGAGATCCTGGAAGAAAAGCTCTTCCAGAGTTCAGGAGCTCAGACTGGACCGAAGGTTCACCTTCCAACAAGACAATGACCCTCACACACAGCTGAAATAACAAAGGAGTGGATCAGAACCACTCTGGACCATTCTGGACCGGCCCAGCCAGAACCCTGATTTAAACCCAACTGAGCATCTCTGAGAGACCTGAAAATGGCTGAACACCACCGTTCACCATCCAACCTGACAGAACTGGAGAGGATCTGCAAGAAGAACCAGAAGATCCCAAATCCAGGTGTGGAACACTTGTTGCATCATTCCCAAGAAGACTCATGGCTGTACCAGCTCAGAAGTACTTCTACTCAGTACTGAGCAAAGTACTGAATACTTATCACCATGTCATATTTCAGTTTGAATTTTTTAATAAATTTGAACAAATTTCTACATTTCTGTTTCCACAACTACAGCTGCGGATTTGAGAAGTTAGCTAACTGTTTGCTAGCATGGCAGAACAAACACGTTCGTGTGCTCTGATACCCACACAGAGCGGGGGGAGGAGGTTCCTTCATACATTCATGGGAGGGAGCCAATCCAAGACGCCTCATTTTTCGCGTCACGGATATTCATGAGAAGGACCGGAAAAGCCTGATGCTGCACCACAAGCCACTCTTCTAGCATAAAAATACAGCTGGAAACAAAGCAACCGATGGTTTTCCAAAACAGAAACGACGCAAAATGCATTCAATAATAATGGCGAACACAGCAATAGTGATGAAATGATGATGGAAGTAAATCTTTAAAGGGCTTGGGGGAAAGTTTAAGAAATGAAACTCGCGACTGCCGCTTCCGGTAACTGCAGCCACGAGCCAAACTCTCATTAGAGCGAGCACAAACTGAAGCTATAATGTTGTTTATACGCTTTTTCTTCGTAGTTCCACTTTTTAGTGTCTCTCAGTTGATCTGGATCGTTTGCTGACGGCAGAAGAATCCATAACTATCGCTTACAGTGTTTGAATTTACCCCGACCGTCTTCTTCCTGTATCAAAACTGTCGGGGACGCAGACGCAGCGTGATTTGACGTCACATCCACAGTGCAGCGCGGGAAATTCAAGAGGGACCCAGCTGCAGTCACGAGATGTCGCCATATATCCAATCCAGTCCTAATCGTAAGTTTGTTCTTCGTGTATCTTACTAAAATCTAACCCTACCCCTGACCCTTTTCCTAACCCTAACCACCCGACTGCACCAAACGCATCTGTTTGTAAGCTGCAGATAGATACTCTTAGCGGTGTTTAACTAGCTTCCGCTGGAGACTTCCTGTATGAATTGACCTATGGCTAAGCCGCGCCCCCTCCACTTACTCGGACAAACAAACATTCGGTGACAGGCGCTATGTGACATCTCGGGAGATGACAGCTGTCAACACGGACAACAGACACGTGATCAGACAGAGAGATCATGACAAGATAAATTAAAAAACATAAAAACAATCTAAACAAACAAAAAGAAATTGTTCAGAAGTCTTAAACTGGGAGTAGAAATCAGCCTGTGAATCTCTGAATGTGACTCGTGTTGCTCCCTCAGTTTCTTGCACAAACTGCTGCACGGCTGCTGCTGTTGTGCCAAAAAGTGATCATCTGACAAAAACTGATCAAACAGCCACGGAAGCGGAGCAGTCTGGCTGCAGCTTGGAAGCCAGAGGCGTGTCGTTATCGACGTTACTACACCACACCTGTACTACACGACAGCGTCTTATGTAGCGTTACCACGTACCAAAACTAGCATGTTTAGCTAGCATTAGCCAACTTAAACTAACGTTAGGGAAGGTAACTTCATATTTCTTTCAAGCAAAGTGACAACATGTTGCCTCGAATACGATGTTCCCTTACCTTAGAACAGATGTAGACATCCTTGTTCATTTTATCCACGTTCAGTTGATGTTGTGCTCTGCCGCATAACTTTGGCTTGATGTGACTTGGTAAAAGGCAAAAAAAAAATACGCCCTGTCACCCAGCCTCTCAGGATACCTAGTGTCTGAGTTGCATGTACCCCATCCACACCGTTTGACCATTTTAAACTAAAAAGAACACATAAAAACGAACAAAAACGGACTAACTTCAATGCATTTCAATGGACGTTCAAGCAGAGAATGTCCGAGTGTATGGGATAGCTGTGCGCACTGTGATTGGCTCATCGTGTTTGGGGGCGTGGTTTAGCCATAGGTCAATTGGATGTATGGCGGCGTCCTTATCGGCTAATGTAACTGCAGTTAGGTACTCTTGGGAAATTCGGCCACCGAGTTGCAGCACTTTATGCAGCACACAGCCTGTTCAAGGCAACGGAGAGAGACGTGGGTGGGCTCGTTCTTTTGGGTTTTTGATGCTTCATCACCCATAAGTATTAAAAAAACTGGACATACTTGTTTATTCTTTTGTAATTCCTGCCTCCCTTTAATAAGAAATAAAATTAACTTCTGATTTTGGCAAATGGCTGCAATGAAACAGAGTGAAAAGTTTAAAGGGGTCTGCACACTTTCCGTATACACTGTAAATAAAAATGTGACATGATAACTGTCAAACCCTGGAGGTGTTACAAGTTTGGTGTTTATTTATGTGTGAGTGATTTTCTCAGAACTGTCTCGTAACTCTGACGACAGATTTGGTTGGATAAACATCTCAACATGAAAGGTGAGGAGGCCCATTAAGCAAACTGTCAGAGTAAACTGATGATGCGGTTTTTGTGTGTGAAACTGGCACTCGAAGGCCCTTCGTGCGAGTCAGCCATGCCACCCATTTGGTGTGAACTTCGTAACGCTAATACGAGTTGAGAGAAGTGGGGAGCAGCGTGAGTTGGCATGAATCTGTGCCCTCAGCCCCGAGAGTTATGCTCCAACTACCAGACAGATAAGAGCTCTCAGAAAACAGGTGTTTGAAACATGGCTGCTTGGCTCATAGCAAAAGTTGATCTGTGAAGGAATCTGCTTTTAAGTTTATTACAAATTCATTTGTGGAATTTTATCTATTAACACAAATGTTATAAAGATTTTGTGGTTATAAATAAATGTTTGCAAATAAAATCAAGGTTTGCATTTGCAAATCAAGCCTGGTCCCGCCGTAAAAAGGATATTCTAGTTGGTGAATGTGCAGAAAAAAAGTTGCATGGTTGTGAAGTTAGATTTGTATCTGCAAACGTCTGTTCATGGATAAAAAGGGAAAATCTGCGTGCAAGACTGAAACTGCAGATGTGGAATTTTGGCCTTGTATTGACCCCTCTATCTGACTGGACGACAAAATCAAACTGTCCAATCAGAGAGCAGATGGCTTTCTCCCTTCCAAGCAAGCGATCTCCAGCTGCGACCAGGTGAAGGTGACAGTGGCGGTTACAGCAGTTCATCACAGATAAAACTCCATCTTCCCCCCTTTATTGATCGCTTCCCTCCCCTTTCACCTGCAGCCGTGTTGGAGGACAGCAGCCCACCTGCTCTTTGACTGGACAGAGGCCATATTTAAAGGAGTCATCACCCGGAAATCCCACTTTTTCATGTTAAAACATGTGTATTGGGGTAGGAATTGAGTAAAAAAGTGCCAGAAACTCCTGAAAGTGAAAGTGGCTTCGTTTTTCAGCTTGAGCTCTCTCTTCATCCCAGAATCGGCCACAAGAGCGCGCACTCCACAGCACGCGATTTGGACCCGCCTCTGGCATTGACGTCAATCGCCTCGGCCTGCTAAGCTAGCCTCTTTAGCGCCACCTAAAAGCAGCTGATTACCTGCCACGGAGGAGTTATGACCAGCTGTTATGACGTGAACTAGAGAGGCTGCGAGCGAGCTGCTAAGCTAGCGTCTTTGTTATGAGCTCTGCTTTTTCACCGGCTCCTGCACAGAAGCATGTCCGCCTTACAGATGCTCGTGGTCGGCCTGTTGTAAGTCACACTGCGTCTCCTGCTGTGGCAAAAGCCAGCAGAGGCCCAGCTTTGTGGATGCCTGTCATAGTGTCTGAGCCCCAGACATGATTCCATCCTCATTCAAGGCGCAAAGGCATGGTTAACTGGCTCCCTGTATTGAAAATGCCCGTATAAGCGTTTCTCGCCGAGATATTGCGTTTGGGGGATTTTCGCTGCTGCTTTCCAGGAAAGACCCAGAGCTGCTTCCAACCCTCGTGCCCTTCATATTTTTGACACTAGCTACCATCTACACTTGGAATGTCCAAGATCGGATGTTCAGAAATAAAGTTATGAGCTCTGCTTTTTCACCGGCTTCTGCGCAGAAGCATGTCCGCCTTACAGCTGCTCGTGGTCGGCCTGAGTGGACAGAAGGGAGCAGTGGATTATATTAATCAGTGAGGATGTGCAGTCGGTAAGTGTTGCTGCTGTGTAACTTATTATCTTTTGTGTCAGAGACCAGTAAACGGTGGTTGACGAGCGGACAAGCTGCTAATGTAGCTACAGAAGCTAACAGTGTTTGGTTAACTTCACGTCAGACGTCCGCTCCTTATATTCATCAGAGTCCAGCCCTTTTACTCCGGCTCCTCTCCATCAACCGCACCGTTACGTTTTTATCACGTTTTTCTCTGTTGGGACATCATTTCCTTCACTTCTGTCCTGATAAAACTTTGTTTTGGCTTTGACGTTTGCCTCGTGAACGCGCTTACAGACAGCTCTAACTCTCGTACGTATTCTCGCGACAAACAAAAGTTGGGGATAAAAAGACGTTGTGGAATCAAAGAAAAGCCTGCACACTTACTCCCAGCTGCATTTATTCCAACGTTTCGATCACATCAGATCTTCCTCAGGTCAAACAGTTTGACCTGAGGAAGATCTGATGTGATCGAAACGTTGGAATAAATGCAGCTGGGAGTAAGTGTGCAGGCTTTTTTCTTTGATTCCACATAACTACGGCAGTAGCCTTGCACCTGGTGATGTGCGTATGTCTAAGGATTTTTATTTGATAAAAAAGAGGTTAAAATGAACTTATTAAATTTTCGTCCACCCAACTAGAATTAAAAATGCATTTGAAGATAATTTAAGAAGGATTTAGTATGTAAAACACTAGGTTATGACACTTTTAACCTTCAGGCAGAGACTGTCCTGTGGTTGGAAAAGAATGTTCAACGACCATAAATTTTGGCCCTAACATGAAGTTATTTACCTGTTGTATTTATATTCGTCGTTATGGACACATAAAAATTAATTCAAAGATCGTATGTATTTACTGCATTTTTGACATATGAGAGTAGGAGTGGGTGACATAGAGTATACTTGATGTCATGAATAAATACCGTCGTCCTCAAATTTATTCATACCCTCCAATTAAAGAAAAGACTAATTCACAATAATAATTAAAATAACAAGAAACTAAAGAAACTAATAATAAATTTAAAAAGAAATTACAAATGATAATTCAGCGCTTTTGATTTGTGGTTGGAATAATGAAGAAAACAAACAAACAAACAAACAAAACTGTTTCAGACACATTAGAGCGCTTTCCCCATGAACATGGACCAACATACCTGTCAACAGGTGCAGACGTCTGATTGGACGTTACAGAAACACCTGATTGCAGTGATTGAATCAAAGTGTTGCTCAACAACATTTTAACTTCGGAGCCCCATCATGCTTGTTTACTTGTTTTATTTTTTGTGTTTGGTTTTTAAATATCTTTCAAACCACAATTCAAAATCAATGTCATGATTTTCAAAGAATTTCTATTTATTATTACTTTTGTCAGTTTTATCTTATTTCACTGACAGATGATTTTCTTCCTTCAACTAATTATATATGCATATATATATCTATATCTATATATATAGATATAGATATATGGGTGGGACTCAATTATTACAATCTTATGATTTGAGGCCTTGTAATTAACTAACCTTACTTAATCACATAGCAAATATTATCCAAAAAGTAGCATTTCCATTATTTAAATCGCTTTTCAAGGTCAACTGAATCAAATAATAGACTCTGACATTCCAATTGTAAACTCCATCTCTTTTACTGTCTGACCAAATACATTTAACTATATTTTAACTGTTAAAAAAATAGGAAAAGAAATAAAAGTGATCCCTGGCCAGAACTGGACAGACCTATTTTAAACACTTGTAAATATTAACTGCCTTTTTTCTAATTATGAGTGTAAAACATGTTACAGTACTTTTTCAACACTTTATATTAAAAGGAGCAAGATGTTTCATCATCTTCATCATTTGGGTGCTCATTAAATTTTCTGACCATTCAAAGCTTGGGAGGGGATGGGTGGGACAGACCTATCACTCCTCTTTCTCAGGCAAATCGAGGGGTACAGCTGTTTTAGTTCATAAATCTGTCCCCTTTATGCATTCAAATATTATTCCTTACCCCAGTGGTAGATTTATTATAGTCTCTGGACAGATTTACCATCAGCTGGTGGTCCTGGCTAACGTTTTTGCTCCCAACTATGACAGTGATACTTTTTTCCCGTCTGTTCTTAACCATCCCTGATGTGTCATCACATTGTCTAATATTAGGAGGAGACTTTAACTGTTGGCTTGACCCTCAGTTGGATCGCTGAGCTTGTTTACCATCAGTCTGCTGAGGTAATCTGTTTTTTTCATGGAAGTATGTGCTATCTTTGATGGATGGAGCTTTCTAAATGTTCTTTTTTTTTTCTCACATCTGTCATACTTTCACTCGTATTGACTATTTTTGGTCGATGAGAGACTACTTTCATCTGTATCTGCATGTTAATATGATGCTGCCCCATCTGATATTGCCCCAATCTCTATGGACTTACGAGGATGTTGTCAACTTTGTCTCACAACACAGAGACGACTTCGTAAGCTTAAAAAAATGGCTGCCTCAGCATTGTGGCACGCTTTAAGGACATACTCTCTCCATCTTGTTTTTATAAATATGAATTGTCTGCCAGTAATCGGAAGTCCGTTAGCATATGTAGCACTCCCAGTTCCCGGTAAAAGTCAATACGTTTTTTGAATGGGACTTTGTCAAAATACCACAAATCAGGTTTGTGGTTAACAAAAGCTTTTGTCGTTCTGTGTTTTACATTTTGTTCTATAGTGTGAAACACGTTGGTAAATACCCGTTTGTGAATTTTGAAGCTTGTACCTGTAAATAAAAAAAAAAAAAGCCGGTTAATTACAAACCCTATCGGCAATATTATCACCACCAAACAGGCCAGAGTGTTGTTATGGGTGTTATTTTATGTTATTTATGGCTCCTCAACAGGTAAAAGTAGTTCGATTTCACTATAGACAATTTTTTTTTTAAATATATTGGCCAAAATCATTGGAAAGCTTTGTGGTTATGACGTCAGTCATGCGAAGCCCAACATTCTTCTGGCATTTAAGCGTCAAACATAGTATAAAAGGTGTTTATATGTATAGTTAACTTTTACTGGGAAAGTGCCACATGCATGAAACTCATCCTGGTTACACATATCAACCCCATCTCCAAAAAGTAAAATTACATAGACTCTTTTGCACTGATGTAGTGGAAGAGAAAAATGAACTATGACTCTGCATCCCATTGATGGGTGCTGAGTTGCATCCCAGCCAGCATTTCCATGTGGGGCCCAAATGGGTTAAATTTTGGCTGCACATGAGGGACCCAAGTGGGTTTGTCCACGGTTTCCATGGTGGCCCCATCTGTGTTTTCCCATGTGGGCTTCCACATATGGGGCAGGGCCTATGTAACTTAAACTATGAGATCTGAAAATTTGGCTTGACATTATTACTGCCAATGAAAAGGGGGCCCTGAAGAAAAAGTTTGGATAATTTAATCCGTTTCAAGTGCTTAGGCCAAGGGGAAGGGCTAAGGGTGGGGCTGAAAATTGGAATTGGGCTGTAGTCTTTCTTTCTTCTTTATTTTGAACATTAAAGAATATTGTTTACATGTATATTAAATGGCCGAACAACCAAGCAAAGCAAAATATCTAAACTAAATTAAAGTTCAAAAAGGTGCAGGATGAAGGAAACACTCAGGATGAATATGGGTAAACTGGGACAGTTAAGGTTAATCATGTTTATCTTTACATGTGTTTACTTCTGTAACTGACTGAAATCTTTGTGTTAACTATATCTATGCTGTTTTGATGGGTGTCTGTGGATGGGGGCAGCGGTTTGGACTATTACTAACCGGCTTTAAATGTTTTGTCTTGTCATTCTGTTAGGCGTTGCTCTTTTAGTTCGGTGTGTCTGTCTGGCCATTTTAGGTTAATGACTACTTACTTTATTTACTGTATGCTAGTTCTCTATCTTTGAATTGCTTATCCTTTTCTTTTTACTTTGCTTTTCTTCCTTTCTAAAGAGTGTCTGTTTTATAAGTGTTTTAGACTGTAATGATTCATTTGTATGTTTTTGAAAAAATCAAATATTTGAAAAAAGAATATATATAAAGTATTTGTCAAATACATTAATACTCGAAATTACAATTAATTGAAAAATAGCAAAAAATTTCAATACAATAGTTATTGAATTAATCCACAAAATGATGAATACAAAATATTTCCAAATATACAGTAGTTTTACTTAATGGTCCATTTATTTGAAAAGTAGCAAAAATAAATTATTATAAAGTAAATTAACTTAATGAAAGAACATTAGTTTTGGTTGCAGTCAGTTTAACACACTGTCTGCCTGAATATGCTTTCAGTTTAAAAAAAGCTTATATAAGAAGAGAAAAAGGTGTTGCGGTATTTGTCAGGTTGGTCCATATGGGCTCCTGTGTGCCTTCAGGTGACGGTCCTGCTGCTGGCACAGAGAAAGCACAGCAGCATCAGATAAGGAAGGTGCTGGAGCGTGCACAGTTATGCACAGGTGAGGAGACTATGTACCTCAGTTGTAGTGGAGCATGACCAGAGCAGAGCAGAACAGCAGATGAACCAGATTAGAGGATTATAAATTCATAAAAAACATCTCACCTACACAGCTGGGCCAGTATGTGAAAGAGACCTCTGCAGCCTGCAGTCAGCAGTGCTGTGGGTACAGTGATGGATCGCTGCTCTGCAGCTCTGTGACATCCCAGCTGAGCATCCAGAAAGCAGGTTTGTCAAACTCTGAGCCAGCAGAATTTGGCAAAGACATTAAAGGTCTAATATGCCGCAAGTGTATTATTATAGCTACCACAACTACTACTACATTTAGCGAATTTAACCAGAAATCATTTACATAAATACATTCATATTACTTTAAAATCCAACTCGATCTGTCAAAATATCAAACCGGCCCAAAGCATACGAAAACCAGCTGCATGGGCAGCTGATAATCTATCGGGGGTGTCAAACTCCAGTCCTCGATGACAGCTATCCTACAGGTTTTTGTTGTTTTCCTGCTCCAACACCTAATTTCAGTGAAATGGATTCACCAGCTTAAGTTCTTCTGCGTAGCCGCTTTCGGACAGAGATGTTCTATAAATGCAGTTCTACTGTATTTTCATTTTGCATTTGCACAAGAGTAAGGGACCTTGATGGGGGCCGATGTGATGCAAGTCCGTGACCATGACATGTTACTTTAGCGCCACACTCAACAACAAAACAAATGAGAGAAAAAAAAACAATTCTGCGACAAGCCTTCGAAATCCTTTAAACCTCCCCTGTGGAGCCAGAAGAGCTTTGACCTCCTCGTCCGTCCATTTTCTTAGACTCTCCGTTTGACTGTGTTTTTGTTGTTGTTGTTACAATCTCGGTAACAGCTGTGGGACTTTTAAAAATGGGGCCAGAAAAGCGGCAATCAGGCAAGCGGTGGAGCTTGCCAGTTCTACCAATCACCAAACACCGACGTATTTGGGTTCCTATGAGACTCGAACTGAGTCCCAAGTTCCTATATGTTCGAACACATCTAATAACAGCCTGGTCCCCAAAAAAGGTCCAGTTTTAAAAACTCTATCTGTAAGGGTTGGGATCTTCTTCCTGCTGGTGACGCGTTTGCATCATGCGCTCCCAGAGTCGATTTGAGTGTGTTGCATTGATGTGAGATAACGGGTGGTGTGCGCTCCACTTGAATATCCACTTGAACATGAGAGGTACTCATGTAAACAAGATCATGAACATGGGGTCAAAGGTACACAAAATGGCTGATAGTTTTGAAGAGTGACTCGCGGATCTTGTCCGACATCTTTATGACGTTTCCTATCCTTTGCACAGTGACAAACACACGTGCATCAACAGCTGGCAGCAGATTGGTGCTGTTCTGAGGCCCGATGCAGAGATACAGTGTGCCACAAAAAGTGAAAATTGGTGCGTGATCGCTACGTCCGTGCAAGGCGAAAAATGCTGCAGAAAAAGAGTGCAGCAGAGCTGTTCTGCCCAGCAATTCTGAATTGCCTAAAACTTTGTGGAATGAACCACATTGGCAGAGAAAAGTGTCACAACAACGTTAGAAGTCTAAACTAAAAGGCTTGGATTCATGCATATGTTCAATCGAGTAGTAATTTATTTAATAAAATTACCTCTTTTACCACATAATATACCACGTAGGAAGCATTTTTTCTTAGATAGATTAGAATAAAATCAGGTACAGGGCCTTCAAATGATGTCAAAAATAAGATAACGAGTCTGTATGGAGCAAACACACTGGAATTAACAATTATGCTAGAAGGGTTAGCTACGGCAACTAGGGAGCATGAGGAGCAGTAGCTGTCTGCAGAGCTCCCAGGAAGTCATATAATATACAGGTATATATCATATAATCTCAGGCATCTAGTTGAGGAACCAGACGAAGTGCAGCTCAGAACACCCCTTTGCTGAAAAGCAATGTTGGATCCCAGAGTCAGGGACCTGGGAGATCTGATATTCGGATATGGTTGGGATGGATGGATGGATGGATGGATGGATGGATGGATGGATAGATGATAAATGGATAGATGGAGAAATGGAGAGGTGATGGATGAATGGATAGATGGATGGATAGATGATAAATGGCTGGATAAAGGGATGGAAGGAGAAATGGATGAGGGATGGATGTATGGATGTATGGATGGATGATAAATTATTGGATAAATGGGTGGATGGATGGATGGATGGATGGATGGATGGATGGATGGATGGATGGAAGGAGAAATGGATGAGGGATGGATGGATGGATGGATGGATGTATGGATGGATGATAAATTATTGGATAAATGGGTGGATGGATGGATGGATGGATGGATAGATGATAAATGGCTGGAGAAATGGATAAGTGATGGACAGATGGATGGATAAATAGACGGATGGATGGAGAAATGGATGGATGGAGGAATGGATGGTTGCTATGCTAACATTTGTGATATACCATCAAAGAAACCCCCCACGCTAAGAATTTGTCATCTGATGATAAAACTGATAACTTCAGGATCAGGTTGCAGTTGGTCATTTTTATTAGCCAAGTTATTTGTTATGTTTGCACCGTTTAAATAAATGTGAAATTTGTTCTCACATTTCAGACTTGTTTGATTGGTGTCACAACAGTTTTACCATACAGGTGTACTAGCTGAACTTAACTAATGTAGTTTTGTGGCTTCTAGTATTTTTAGGGCTCTCAAGACAGAATGTAGTGACGGCTTTATGATACAAAAGATCAGGCTGATATTGTTTGTTTTTTATCATCACTCATCATGACCGTGATAAAACCCAGAATTTATCATGATACATTTTTTGGTCCACATGTCCCATCCCTAGTGGCTGGACATTAGTGAACGTTGGTGAGGCTGTGCCTTCATCAGTTGCACCATCTGGGACCGTGTGATGTGTTGGTGTACCACAGCGACGTGCGCTTGCTATGAACAGTTCTCGGCGTTGATTGAGACCTCCAGGAAAATAAAGCTTATGCCTTATGTTGAATCGTATGTGTGAATGCTGTCACTGGGAAGCTTTTGTGCATATTGGCATGTTTGTGTGTATATTGTGCCACTGTGTGTACATGAGCTTCTCGCAGTCTGGGATTATTTATCCTGACTGTGGCTTCTCTTGTCATCACCTCCACCAGCAGCGACCCGGGATGGATAACAGATCACAGAGACTAAATGGGAACACTGGTGTGGGCAGGAGCAAAATGCTTCCAACGAGGTTTTCTCCATCTCATGACACCACATTCCTTTTATAATTTCCCATCAACATTTATGCTAATGACCTTCCAGAGGACTCAGTGGTTTCTGTGTGGCTCTGTGCATAACAACAGGAGACTGCAGATGGATGAAATAGGTGCAGTGACAAGCTAAATGGGTTCTGGATGCCAAACACATGCGCTAAAATACACTGTGAAATACATATACACATATTTATGTGAGTAGCTTTGTGTGTGTGTGGCCAGTTCACACACTGGTTTCATAGCTGAACGCACATGAACAAACCACGTTGGGTGAGTTTAACTAAAACTTAGGGCCAATTCCAATTCCCAGCCTAACCCTCAATCTTAACTCTCAATCTTAGTAGCCCTCAAAACCAAGTGTTAAGGGCTATTTTGTGACTTAGAAATGGGACACCCCTTAAATGCAGATGGAGGGCAAAATTACACCAAAGCGGTGTTTAGTCTGTCAATTCAGAAGAAGAAGAAGCAGCAGCATTTACTTTATTAACTCACTGGCTGCCAATCATGTGTTTCCACGTTAATTAAGGGTTTTAATCGATGGAGCTACTTTAATCTTTGGCGGAGCTTGTCAGAGAGAACCAAGAGCTCATGTTAATTTTTTTGGTAGTTTTCATCTAATCCAGCAGATGGCGGTGTCAGACAAGCTTAAAAAAACCTACCAGGAAGTGATGCAATTCTATGATGCTTGCTGTGTTGTTAGCGGTTGTTAGAGCTAACCAGCTGAAGTGTGCTGGATCCTGCAGCGGGGGGGAGAGAACATGGCGACCGGTCGTAATGGAAGCAGTTTAGGAGGTGGATGAAGGAGGAAAGTTTGTGGGAAAAGTGATCGGTGACAGACAGACACGATCGATCGAAGACACGATGGAAATACAGCAGCAAAGTGTGGCAGCTGAAAGTGAAAGTAAGTCTACAGCACGCGGTTGTTTCCCGCGGGGGAGGGGGTGCAAAGCATGCGCACCTAAGCAACGGTGGAAGGAGAATGAGGGAGGGGGAGGAGTAGAGAGACGTTTCTGCTCTCTGTTTCTGCCAAATATTATGTTGTGAAACAAACTTGTGGCTTATTTAGCTAGTAAATCATTATTTAGCCTCCAAAACTCTTTTCTCAGTGTTGTATTTGTTGTTTCATAGAAGTAAACAGCTGTTCAGATGATGAAGGTGTTACTAAAGTAAAAAAATATTGGCATCAAAGACACTTTTCCACTTGAAGCGGCCCGTACCATTCAAAGCTATTTTTCTCAGCTTTTTGATCAGAAACAAGCAAATAACATTTATTTGCACTGTTAACCCTGTCTGTTTAATCATCAGCCACAAAAGCTGTCGCCGCATACCACGGCTTATTGAAAGGTAATCACCAGCTATCACGAAAGTTACGTAGGTAACTGCGGTTCTGTGAATTCCTGGATGACTGCAGTCAGCTGGCCGACACGTCGTTGACTTTGTTGCTGTTAGGACTCGACCTGCGAGGAGACGTATCTGCATTGTTTACTGCCACTGGCAGTCATGAACACACAGACAGGATCATTTCTGTACCTGTAGGTACATTTGTTACAAATGTTCTCTCAAAAGTACAATATTGGTCTTTATGAGGCCAGAAGTACCTATATACTATGAAAAAGGGTCCAAAGTAATATAAAGTACACATTTGTACCATTTCAACACTAAGGGTACCTGCAGCATTGAAAAATGTGCATAGCTTGTACAATAACTATAAATAGCAGTACTTCTAAACAGTAGTATAATTATAGTTATTATATTATGATTTTCATAATAATCATAGTAATAATTAAATGTATAATTATATATGTGTTTGGCCTAATATTTATATAATAATTATTCATTTATTATTAGCATCTTTGATTGTTGTCATAATCTCTATTTTATTGACTTTTATTCATCATCTTTAATTGGTTTAATTGTACTTTATTAACTCATACAGCTTGATAAGATACGAAAATGGACCATGAAGGTACAGAAATGTCTTTCAGAAAGGAACCCCCCCCCCCCCCCCCAGCAACAAGCTTTGGACCCTTTTAAGTACAAACTGGTACCTCTGTTTCTGAGTGTGAAGGAATAAAATAGAACTATGGTTCCATAACTCTGCAGCTACGGGAGATGTCATCAGCCCTGTTGTCTTATACCGTTATCGGCACAAGCACATTTTACAGGCTGTTATCTTGATAAAAACAACATTAGCACCGAGAAAAATTACCATTTTGTAACGTTAACTAGCTTAAATGATAGCGACATGGCTTGATTGCACCGGCCACTACTGACAAAAGATCATCAAACAAAAATAAATATTATGCAACATTAGACGTAACTAATCTATAACATGGGCCTAAACTAAGATAACACAATGGTTTTCATAATATTTGTCTCCATTAAAGGGACCAGAGGCAGGAATTAAAAAAAAACCAAACATGCATGTCCATGTTTTTAACACTAATGGGTGATGAAGCGCTAAATACCAAAAATAAAGTTTCCACCATGTTTCTCTCCGTTGCCTTGAACAGGCTGTGTGCTGCATAAAGCTGCAATTCGGTGTCTGAATTTCCCGCGCTGCCCTGCAGACGTGACGTCATTGACGCTACATCCACAGTTTTGATCCAGGAAGACGGTCGCAGTAAATTCAAACTCTGTAAGCGATAGTTATGGATTCTTCTGCCGTCAGCAAACGATCCAGATCAACTGAAAGACACTAAAAAGTGTAACTATGAAGAAAAAGCGTATAAACAACATTATAGCTTCAGTTTGTGCTCCGTGACGGCTTGGCTCGTGGCTGCAGTTACCTGAAGCGCCAGTCGCGGCAGTCGCGAGTTTCATTTCTTAATCTTGCCTCTAGTCCCTTTAACAAAGAAAAAACGTAAGATTTGTAGCTCGCCTTCTTTGCCGCTTGCATTCTGGGTAGTCCTTACTCATAACGTGGTGTCAGAGAATCTCAGGATTGAGGATATTCAGCCTCAAACTTGCCCCTCAAATTAACGTTCTGAGAATCGGGACAGCACTTGCACTTCGCGGAAGTGCGCGTTTCTGAGATCGAGGGTTAAGATTAAGGGTTAAGACAGGAATTGGAATTCTCCCTTAAATTCAGCTGTGAAGCCTCAGATCTGCACAGTAGGAAGCTTTTTTTCTCCTTTTGGTCCTGATATCTCTGTTTGCAACATCTGGCTTTGTTGTTTCACAGTCAAAGCAGAGCGCCTGCTTAGTTTCCCTGCTGGGTTAAATTCACCACGCTTCGGGACCACGACACGCAAATGGGTTTTTTGCTCTGCAGTCGACATGCGTCCTTTCACCACTTCTCTTTTATTTAATCTCATTATTTACTGGCTTTTACTGCCAGGAAAACATGGTGATACAACTGTTTAGTTCTGCTCCTTTTTTCTTTTATTTAAACAGTTCAGATGTAAGCATCGCCTGCATGAACGTAAATGCTCAAACTGGAAAAAGTTACACTGATTGAATTGAGTTAAACTGTTTGTCACTGCTGATATAAATAAAGCTGAACATGAGGAAAACTGAAATGATTGGGTTGTGTCATTTAGCACCTCCTGTGCTTGCAGTCAAAATATGTTGGAGAGCAGAAAACATATTCCAAAGATTATATTCAAGCAAATGCATCCTTTCATTGTTGGTTTGGTAGTCAGTAGCCAGTTAAAGGAATAGTACACCCACAGAATGATGTGCGTTCATTTTCTACTCACCCTCATGCTGAGCAAGACTCTGGAGCACTTTTTAATATCTTAAATGCAGCCGGAGATCAGACAGGTTTTTGTTTTCCCCCAACTTTCATATAATGGAGTTCACCGCCGACTGAACCAAAAAGGTCCATAAAAGTCCACAAAAACTTGTCAATATTCCTCCATACTGCTCGTCCAATGTAATCCAAGTGTCCTGAGTGGGTAGCGTCCAGAATTTACTGGAAACCATCATTTAGTATATTTTTATAGCTTAAACAGTACTACATATAGCCACTGCAAAGAGCCTCCATGAGAGTTCAAGACACTACCGAAGCCGCGGTGTTCTCGCCTACTCTGCAGATAATGCAAGCGTAGAAGAAGAAATTGGCTGTTTCATTGTGCTAAGAGCGACAGAGCTGCAGACAAACCGGGACAAACACAAGAGGAGTTGGCTATTGATTTACAACAAAGACAAAAAGAAAAAGAGAACGCGCGATCTCATCTGCTGCGGCTTCTGTAGTGTCGTGAACTCGCATGAATGCGCTAATAGGAAGTGCAATGTAGTTCTGTTTAGGCTCTAAAAATCTACTTAATGATGGTTTCCAGTAAATTCTGGACGCTACCCACTCAGGACACTTGGATTACATTGGACGAGCAGTATGGAGGAATATTGACACGTTTTTGTGGACTTTTATGGACCTTTTTGGTTCAGTCGCCACAACTCCATTATATGAAAGTTGGGGGGGGGGGAATGAAAACCTGTCTGGAAAGGGGGCTCCTTTCTGAAAGACATTTCTGTACCTTCGGTCCTGGTCCATTTTTGTACCTTATCAAATTGTTCCAGTTAAAGTACAATTAAACCAATTAAAAATAATGAATAAAAGGAAGTAAAATAGAGATTATGACAACAATTAAAGATGCTAATAATAAATGAATAATTATTATAGAAATATTAGGCCAAACACACAATAGAATTATACATATAATTATTACTATAATTATTATGATTATTATGAAAACCATGATATAGTAACTATAATTATATTACTGTCTAGAAGTACTGCTATTTATAGTTATTGTACAAGCTACACACATTTTTCAGTGCTGCAGGTACCCTTGGGGTTGAATTGGTACAAATTTGTACTTTATATTACTTTGGACCGTTTTTCATAGTATATAGGTACTTCTGGCCTCATAAAGACCAATATTGTACTTTTGAGAGAATATTTGTAAAAAAAAATGTACGTACAGGTACAGAAATGTTCCTGTCTCGTACCTCTGCTTTGAGAGCGTAGAAATCGAGGCCATCAACAAGGAGGGCCAGAGCGGACTACCTGAACATAGCTGGGGTCATACGTCTGCATCCAGATGTTGCGTTCTTCTGGAGGTCTGATGTGGAAAGAGCAGTCAGCTGTGCAGCATCTGCCGCAGCAACATCAGCACCAGCGACTCAGGACATGTTTTGGTCCGCTTAAGTCGAAACCCGGCCCACATTCTACGGACAGTTCGGTTCGTTTGGAGCCGTGGGAACATGCATTCGAACTCTGGGGTGGACCATAAAAGCCTGGTTTGGTCCAACTAAACCCTGATGTGGTACAGTTGGACCGTCCAGTTAACCACAGTGAGGAAGGCATAGATATCTATGTAATCTAGATCTCTTACGGTGGCTTGCTGAAGGGCTCCCACTCGACATGCATGAAATAACGTGCACAATATCATACTCCTGCAAAAAGAAACTCTCCAGAGAAAACTTGCATCTTCCAGTGAATTCACTATGTATTATATATGTAATTATATATTTTTACAATGTTGAATTTCCCTTCTGGGATAGATAAAGTATTTTTCATTTCATTTCATACGGTATACCAGCTGAGGCAGCGGCAGCACCTGAGGACATATAAAATGTTGCTAAGAAGAAAGTTATTGAAAAAATACCTGTCCAGGTCTCTCCTGCGTTTCAAGCCTCTCCTCCTCAGTTTTGATGCTTACAGGCTGTTTTGCTGCGGTATCGCCACTTTCCTTCGGTAGACGCCATGCGGTTCTGTTTATAAGTGCTGCCGTGCACGCGCCAGGGGAGGGCACTCCTCGTTAGGAAACACTGAGTGGCTGATAGGAAACTGAAACTTGTATAGAATGAACCGCATTGGCTTGAGAAAAACGTCACGCCAGAGTTAGAAACCTAAACTAAAAAGGCCTGGATTCATGCAGTGATTTATTTTCATGAAATTGCGTCTTTTAACACACGTTATACTGTGTAGAAAGCATTCCTCTTCAAAAGATCAAATAAAAATCAGGTACAGGGCCTTTAAAGAATTGATGAAATCAAGTTACTTTGCTGTAGATAGTGTCGTATATAGAGGCTGCCCCGTCTCTGCCATGATGCTGGACGTTCACCGAAGGGCGACTCAGAGTAATATCTTTCCAGGGAGTCAAAGTGATGCAGAAACTTCACAGTGAGTAAATGCACATATATACTCCAGGAAATAAGGTCCAGGTTGAAAAAAAAAAGAAACTTATCCTTTATTGGTTTATGATAAATTCTCCAACGGCACTGATGACCAGCAATTTATTGTTTGTCAGAGAGTTTTGGAGGCTTCCCTTAAAGAAAAGGGAAAAAAGTTTTATCGTGTTTGAATTGAGAAGGCCGGAGATTTGTTTGTGCACATTTACTCAGATGTGTGCAGCAGTCTTGGACTGCAGATGCAGTTGCAGCTCATGTGGATGGGCTGTGTGCGTGGCATTGTGCTAATATAACTGTGCACAGTTAATGTGTGTGCGACAGCGCCGAAGCCATTTGTATTTGATTTGCAGTGGGCGGGATGGGGACCCAGCCGGAGAGGCCTGTCAGCACCGGGAGAGGACTGCTCCGCTCTGCTCAGCACCCTCATCTCCATAATGGCTTCCAGTTGCTCGTAAAAACACTGAGCCATGGGAAACCAGGACAGGCCAGCGGCCACAACAGCCTCCTTTGATGGCCCAGCTGGCTGCTGATGCAGGACCTGACATGTGTGTGTGGCGGGGGTCACAGGCTGGCACTCGGCATGACATCCACCAGCGTATGGAGGCAACACTTCCTCTCCAGCGTGTTGGCTCACCACCTCTAAACATTTACAAGGATCAAATTTGCAGCTAATGTGTAGCAGAGCCTCTCCGCAGCTACGACAAAACAAAATGTTCTCCAGTTGTTGCTGTGAGAAAATTCTTATTTTTACAAGATCTTTCTCACGTTATCATGACATATTTTTCTCATTATTAAAAGGTACCAATTTCCATGTGCAGTCTGGTCTGCCAGCAGCACACTGACCAGCGCTGACTGAGTCACCGCACAGTGACTCCACTCAGAAACACATGCTAGAAGCGCTCGTGCACCAAACTGATGTCAAGAACCTGCAGCGATGAAAGGGCCTCCTGCTGGGTCTCCTTGTGTCATGAACATCTGCTCTTGAACGCACCACGGAGACTTGATCCCAGCTGTAATGTACCGCTCCAGTGCAGCAGGGGGCGATCGTCTGCTTACACAGGGTTCCCCAGTGTCCTGGAAAACCTGGAAAATGATTGATAGTTTTTTCCAGTCATGGAAAACACATGGAAAATGAGAAAAAGAGTAAAATGTCCTGGAAAAGCTTGAGTTGTCCAGGAAAATGATTTTTCCTCCCTCTGCTTCTCTCTGCATTCTGGCTGAATGCAAACTGCTTCGTCTCTGCTTCGTCTCTGCTTCGTCACTGCTTCGTCTCTGCTTCGTCTCTGCTTCGTCACTGCTTCGTCTCTGCTTCGTCTCTGCTTCGTCTCTGCTTTGTCTCTGCTTCGTCGCTGCTTTGTCGCTGCTTCGTCTCTGCTTCGCCTCTGCTTCATCGCTGCTTGTCTCTGCTTCGTCTTAGCTTCGTCTCTGCTTCGTCTCAGCTTCATCGCTGCTTGTCTCTGCTTCGTCTCAGCTTCGTCTCTGCTTCGTCGCAGCTTCTTCGCAGGTTCATCTCTGCTTCATCACTGCTTCGTCGCTGTTTCGTCTCCGTTTCGTCTCCGTTTCATCTCTGCTTCGTCTCTGCTTCGTTGCTGCTTCGTCGCTGCTTCGTCTCTGCTTCGTCTCTGCTCCGTTGCTGCTTGTCTCTGCTTCGTCTTAGCTTCATCTCAGCTTCATCACTGCTTGTCTCTGCTTCGTCTCAGCTTCGTCTCTGCTTCGTCGCAGCTTCTTCGCAGGTTCATCTCTGCTTCATCACTGCTTCGTCGCTGTTTCGTCTCCGTTTCGTCTCCGTTTCATCTCTGCTTCGTCTCTGCTTCGTTGCTGCTTCGTCGCTGCTTCGTCGCTGCTTCGTCTCTGCTTCGTCTCAGTTTCATCTCTGCTTTGTCGCAGCTTCTTCGCAGGTTCGTCTCTGCTTCATCACTGCTTCGTCGCTGTTTCGTCGCTGTTTCGTCTCCGTTTCATCTCTGCTTTGTCGCAGCTTCTTCGCAGGTTCGTCTCTGCTTCATCACTGCTTCGTCGCTGCTTCGTCTCTGCTTCGTCGCTGCTTCGTCTCTGCTTCGTCACTGCTTCGTCGCTGCTTCGTCTCTGCTTCGTCGCTGCTTCGTCGCTGCTTCGTCTCTGCTTCGTCACTGCTTCTTCGCAGCTTCGTCTCTGCTTCGTCGCTGCTTCGTCTCTGCTTCATCACTGCATCGTCGCTGTTTGATCACTGTTTCATCTCTGTTTCGTCGCTGCTTCGCCTCGCTTCGCTGCCGCTTAATCGCTGTAAAAAATATAAGCTACAATTGCAGAGCACTTCTCCAAAAGCTTGGGGTGGAATTTGTCTATGTTGTGATAACTTGACTTGTACTGTAGCAGCTGGAAAAGTCCTGACAATGTCCTGGAAAAGTCCTGGAAAATAACTTCAAGAAAAGAGTGGGAACCCTGGTTCACCTGCAGAAACCAGCAGACTGCACTGACTGTTTGCTTCTTACCACACCGGTGCTGTTTGTGCACGGGAGATTCAGAGATGTGGAACTTCACATCAACAATGGTGACCCTGTTGGCTGAAGAAAACCTTGTGAGAAAATCACCTTATAGACCTGGCATCAGATAAAATGAACCTGAAACAGGTCTGAATGTGCAGATGGTGCCTAACATAGGTAAAGAAAGGTTATTTGTATAGCATACATACAGTCGCCCTCAAAATTATTCATAACTTTCATTAAAGAGGGGGAAAAAAATCAGCTGCCAGTGAAATACGATGAAATTGACAAAAAGAAATAATAAATAAAAAAAAAAAAACAAGGTCATGACACTGATTTTAAATTGTGGTTCAACAGAAAAATTGAAAACAAACACAAAAAAAACAAGTAAACAAGCATGATTGGGCTCCTGAACTAAAATGTTGTTGAGCAACACTTTGGACGTAACAGAAAACACCTGATTGCAGTGATTGCCTCAATCAGACGTCTGCACATGTTGACAGTTTTGTTTTGTTTTGTTTTTTTCTTTTCTTTTTTAAAAAATTATTCTTCAATTCAAAAGCAACATTTTATTTCACTAAATTATAATCTTGTAAATATTTATTTATTATTTCTTTGTTCAGTTTCTTGTTAATTTAATTACTAGAGAGAATTTAGCCCTTTATTTAATTGGAGAGTATGAATAATTTTGGGGATGACTGTACGTAAATACAATCAGTGTGCTTTACATGATTTAACATAAACAAAAAAATTAAAAATGCACTTCCTGGCCAAAGAAAAGTCGCCACCTGGATTTAACTAAGAAAACAGGTCGGAGCCTCCTATTGGATAATTACTGCATGGGTGATTATCTTTCAGCTGCAACAAGTTATTTGACCCCAACTGGTGCAATGAGTTTATTCAGGATGTTCATCTTGTCTTCAGTGTGATATTCTTCTTAACTTTTTTCTTTCTCTTCTGATGAAGGCTGAAGTGACAGCTGAAAGTGTCAAGTTAAGAACAGCTAAAACAATTTGTCTTAAAAAAGAAAAAGTTAAGAAGAATGGTGCAATGACTTGCTTCTCATTTCCTAAACAACCATGTGGAAAGACACATCCGTGGTGGAAAAGATGTTAGTCTGTCTGAGAAGGGTCAGATCATTGGCAGCATCAAGCAGAGAAAACATCTAAGGAGATGCAGAAACTACTAAAACTGAAGAAATGTGGCCGGAAAGGCAGATGAAGTGATGCAGCATCATGCCTAGTGCTTCTGTACAAGCCTGTGGGGGCAGTGTGATGATCTGGGGTTGCTGCAGTTGCTCAGGTCCAGGTTCAGGTCCAGGTTCAGCAAAGACTGAAGTCAGCTGAAACCTGAATATACTGAATGACCAGGTTATTCCATCATAGATGATTCTTCCCTGATGGCACGGCCTCGGGGAGGCTGTGGCTGCACATGTACCTTATCACCACTTTGGTTCCACTCTGAGTGTCCAGGAAAAGCATGATATAAATCTAGTCCCTTAATCACAGCAAACTCATTTATGACTTATTGAGCACAGTGCTGATGAAGAAGCCGGCACTTTTAAACTTTTAATGCATTCTGATTATTTTCATCACTATTTGTGTAGCAGACCTTTTAATAATGAAAGAAACAGTATTTAAAGCCATTATGAGACGTTTAAATATTCCTTTAGTTTTTCTGTTTAACTACAGTCTCCTCACATGAACAAACTCCTTAACAAACTCCATGTGTACAGTATTTCCAGAATACAGCAGGTCTGTATACATTCCACTGCAGCACTTAAGTCCTGATCCTTGTCAACAGATTTGCGTTTTATTGGGTGAAGAAACAGCAGTAAGGGTCTGCGGCTCTGAGGGCTCCATCATGCCAGCATAAACACCTCTGACGTGAACAAGCAAAGGCAGTTTTCCGCGTGGTGAATGCGAGTGGCTTTACATGCGTGAGTGTAATTGTGCAAGCGTAGAAGTACTCAGATCTGATAGGAGGTTTCTTTTTCGCCGATGCAACGAGATTAGAGCGACTGATAATCCGGCTTCATCTTTTCATGTTATGAAGAGATGGTGAAACAGGAAACCTGCTTCAGAGTGTGAATAAGAGTAGATGGAGATCAGATGAGATGATAATGTTGGGTTTTTGGCTTATTTTTAAAGTACTTCATAGTTTGTTTGTTTTTTTTTAAGGCTTTTTATCCTTTAGAGTGGTGCTCCCATAAGAGTGCTGGAATCAGTGTTTACGTAAAGATACACTGCTTTTATAAAACTGAGAATAACCCCGCCATTCCACCAAGTTACAGGGTTCCCACGTGGCATGGAAAACCTGGAAAATGATTGCACATTTTTCCAGGCATGGAAAATGAGAGAGGAAAATGTCCTGGAAAATTATTTTTCCTCCCTTTTCGTTGTCATTTCACCGCATTTCGTTGTCATTTCATAACAGCTTCGTCGCCGCTATGTTGCTGCTTCTATGCCACTTCGTCTTTGCTTCGTCACCGTTTCGTTGCCATTTTGCCACAGATTTGTTTCCGTTTAGTAGCCACTACTTTGACGTTTTGTCGCAGCCTCGTAGCGGTTTTGTCGCTGCTACATTGCCTTTTCGTCGCCGCTACATCGCTATTTCTACGCTATTTCGTCGCTGCTTCATCACCGCTTCATTGCGGCTTCATTGCTGTTTTGTCGCAGCTTCATGGCTGTTTCTTCGCCGCTTTGTCGCTGTTTCTTCGCCGCTTTGTCGCTGTTTCTTTGCCGCTTTGTAGCTGTTTCTTCGCCGCTTTGTAGCTGCTTAATCGCCGCTTTGTAGCGGTTTCATCGCCGCTTTGTAGCTGCTTAATCGCCGCTTTGTAGCGGTTTTTTCGCCGCTTTGTAGCTGTTTTTTCGCCGCTTTGTAGCGGTTTTATCGCCGCTTTGTAGCTGTTTCTTTGCTGCTTTGTAGCTGTTTCATCGCCGCTTTGTAGCTGTTTCTTCGCCGCTTTGTAGCTGTTTCATCGCCGCTTTGTGGCGGTTTCATCGCCGCTTTGTGGCTGTTTCTTCGCCGCTTTGTAGCTGTTTCATCGCCGCTTTGTGGCGGTTTCATCGCCGCTTTGTAGCTGTTTCTTCGCCACTTTGTAGCTGTTTCATCGCCGCTTTGTAGCTGTTTCATCGCCGCTTTGTGGCGGTTTCATCGCCGCTTTGTAGCTGTTTCATCGCCGCTTTGTGGCGGTTTCATCGCCGCTTTGTAGCTGTTTCTTCGCCGCTTTGTAGCTGTTTCTTCGCCGCTTTGTAGCTGTTTCATCGCCGCTTTGTAGCTGTTTCATCGCCGCTATGTTGCCATTTTGTTGCCGTTTTGTCACCGTTTCATCGCAGCTTTATCTCCGCTTCACCACTGTCTTGTCTCTGCTTCATCTTTACTTCATCGCTGTAAAGAAATATAAGCTACAATTGTAGAACACGTCTCCAAAAGCTTTTGGTGGAAGTTATTAGTCTATGTTGTGATAACTTGACTTGTACTGTAGCAGCTGAAAATGTCCTGGAAAACAACCTCTACAAAAGAGGGGGGCCCTGAGTTAGTTTAATGATGAAAAAAACTACTACTGAGGTCTGGTGATGTTTAGATGTGAGGAACTAAGAGGAGAAAAAAAAACACCATAATCTGGCAGTTTAATGTCTCAGCTGCCTTCCAAATAATTATGTCACAAAAATGTGTTTTTCAGCAAAAGAAAATAAAGGAAGACATAAAAGGCACATCAGAGAGAGAGAGAGAGGTAGTCTGTGAAGGCTTTAGACAGTTTTCTCTGATGGAGCGATCAGTTTTTATGTCCTGTTGGATCTGCAGCTACATCTAATCATTTTCTGATCAGAGAGCAATAAAGAACCTCACTAAAGCTTATGACGTGTAACCTGAATATCGTAGTCTGCCTCTGATGTCTGCTAATAGTTTTACTGCAGTTGTTCTCAAACTTTTACATTGTGCACCACTTTAGAAAATCAGACCCTTAAGTACCCACGTTAGACCATACCTAATAAACTCAGTCAGGCCTCCCTTTAATAAAGCCATCATGCAAGGATAAAAACACTCTCCGAGTAAATAACACCTGTTGGAAGAAGATCCTGCTCATTAACAGTGACTAACCACCGGGGTTGAGCCCTTCACTTGGTTGGCATTATGCTGCCGCTTACCCATGCTAACGGTCTCTATGACCACCACACAGTCATACAAGAGTGTCGCAGACACTTCATCATGACACAGCGAACACAATAACCACGCACAACAAGCTAGCTAAACCTTTATTACCTACCAATCCAACAGCAGCACGGCTACTTCAGCATCTGTTTAGCATCCCGCTCTGTCTTTGGGCTTTCTCCACAGTAAACTCCAGGCGCGTGTTGACCCGTCACTCGCTCTTGAACTTTTTCGCTTCCTTTTCCTGTTTGCTTCCGATGATGTCATCTCAGGTTTCTCAGCCTGTGACGAGCTGTGACGCTGCCGTAAGCCGGGGACACGTTACACGACTGTCACAGTTGCTGCGTTTCTGAGCTCCTGCCTTATCAGTTTTATTTCTGTGAAGTCCGACTGTCTTTTGAGAAGTACAAACAAACTACAATTCTCATATTTTTAAGAAAACAATCGTTATCAATGTTTCCTGGTTTACTCCAGAAAAGCTCCGATGTAGGTGATGAATCAGACGCTGCTCCACTCTTCTGCACCTGTACCTAACCACACACGGCGCCACGGATCAGTTTTATATTGCAAAAATTATTGATAACCAGAATATCAGAAGCATCGCACAGCTGCGTCCACCTACAACTGCCCTGTTAGTATGTGGCTGTGTGGTCTCCACATCAGGCTGACAGCGTTTGGACGTCAGCGCGTGGCTTCCAGCTCCGTTCCTGTCAAACCTGCGGTGTGCTAAAACCCTCAATAAATAATTATTTTATATGTATAATGTAAAAACTGACATACACTTTTACATGGACTTTGTGATCACAAACTAAAGTTGTGATCACTACAACTTCATAAACAAATCTAACTCCTGTGAAAATGGCTTGTAAAAATTTGCATAGACTCCTTGAAATGTTGAATCAGCGCCGTCTGGAGACGTCACAGATGTGGAGATGGAAAACTTTACTTTGAAAGAGGAAAGGACGCAAACAGTGGTGCCATGTCAGTTGTGAGAACAGTTGTGGCCGTTTAAAGCACTAGTTTACAGACCCATTATGACTTATTAGCTATAATAAAGCCAGTGTTTGCAAAAACTACAATCCACTGTAGTTTGACATCACATTCTAAAGCACGAACACGTTGCTTCTCTTTATAAAAACACACATAAAAAACAGTTCTCACTTTCCCCTATTAATTACTCGTACCAGTACTCAGTGTCAGCAAGTCCTCAAACGTTTGTACTCGTACTTGTACTTGGTTGGCAAAAAACTGCTACTGGGACATCTGTAGTTCATTGTCCCGCGTTTTCTCGCAGATGGAGGTTTGTTTGTATACTGTGGGAGATGCAGGACATTTGAGCAATGAGAAGGTTATATTTCATCTGAACGCTGCCGACAAAGACGTTTCTCCCCCGCAGGATTGCAGCGAAATGAGTTAAATGAAAACGCTGCTGTGGCAGTACAATAGCAGGATGTAAGCAGCGGCTTCCCAGGTGGGAGTCAGGCGGACGGACCATTCAGACAGACAGACATGTCTAAAGTCCATTCAGACAGACAGACATGTCTGAAGTACAGGGGTCTGTTTCACCAAGCAGGTTTAAGGAAAACCCGAAAATTAGGGAAACTCTGAGCTTTCTGTTTCGCAAAGGTAGTTAACTCAACCCAGGGAAAGAGGAGTAACTCTAGTCTGTTTCACAAAGAGGGGGAACTTAAACCCTCAGTCAGTTACCATAGCAACAGACTCTCTGAAACTAACCTGATCGGGAGCAGGTTAATGGGGAGAGACCTTGAGTTTCTCGCTGTCTCCGCGTGCAGAGTTAAACATTCGATCGTTATCAGACCACAGACAGAAGTTTCATTTCCCCGACAGTCGTCATTTCAGGTGTTACAGTTTCACGTCACAGCCAATTATCCACATATACAAGCTGATCCGTCCGTACGTGTGACATCACCAGCCGGAGAGATGGTTTGCCCTGATTACTTGTCTTTTCATCTGTGTGTCTGGGTATAGACTAATCCGAGGAGCGTTTTGTGTGTGGCGCCATCTTGTAGCGCCTCCATTAAGGTGGGGGCTAGTTCCAATGACCTCATATCTACTAACATGAAAAGCAGCGTGAATATCTGGATTTACAATGTTCTAAGGTCATGATAACCTATAGGTATGTTATCCAGAGATCTTTAAAGTATTCTGACATTTATTTTTTTATTTTTTTTACATCAGAGCATTAATTTAAACTATTCTTCATCTCCAGAAACTGGCTTTAATAACAAGCCACACTGGAATAACACGCACGTCTCTGATTACTTATCAAAGTTAAAAAACTAAACTCTTCCAAAGGTGGTTCCTTTTCTATTTTCTCCCATATTTGGCTTTTGGTATATTTTGGTTTTATTTTCTGGTCCCAACGTTGCCCTGATCAGAGCAAATAACCGGATATTTCACAATATCTCCCAGATTAGTCATTAACTCTCAGCAACACCACAGCTGTCTCTGTTAGCATTAGCTAGCATGAAACACAGCTGTCTCTGTTAGCAATAGCTAGCATGAAACACAGCTGTCTCTGTTAGCAATAGCTAGCATGAACCACAGCTGTCTCTGTTAGCATTAGCTAGCATGAACCACAGCTGTCTCTGTTAGCATTAGCTAGCATGAACCACAGCTGTCTGTTAGCATTAGCTAGCATGAGAACGTTATGCGGTGCCTCATTTTCGGGAGCATATGTGGCCAGAGGTTGTTTCCCTCATGGCCTGGGACGACTTTATTTCTTTCCATGGGACTTTATTTCTTTTTACAGCCTGAAATAAGTCTTTCCCCTCTCAGTGGTGTACGATCTTGGGCAGTAACCACCATCCTTGGAGGACTTCTGTCTTGGCTCTCCTTATCTTTGCCTGCCGGTTCAGCTGCATCGGGGTCCCCCCTCTGACGTGGGCCTTGCTGAACGCACCACTGTACCGGCGGTGTCGACTGGCTGGAGCCATTGTGAAGGACACTTCTTGCTTTACTGGATTTAGTTCTCTATGTTTATTGAGTTGTTTAGGTTTCCTCTGTTTTTTTGCATGATTATTTGCTTTGCATGTTTATTTGATTTCCCATCAGTGTGTGGCACTGTGGTTATTTTATTGTTTGTTTCTTTGCTCTGTCAGGTGCTGTGGGCCGAAGGTGGCAGTTCAACCCCTGGTGGCGGTGTTTCACGCATTCCCCTTTTTTTTGTTTTGCTGTGGCTGTGTGCGTGTGATATTTTTACCCTTTTTTTGGTTGTTTGTTCTGCCGCACGGTAAGCCTCAGCACTGACATATTTCCTTTTTCTAGCTGCAGTGCCGATTTTTTACTTTTTGTTATTACTGTGAACAAATAAACGACTTTTATATTGAAACTGTCTCTGGCCTGTGGCATCCATAGAACTTGTGGCACTAAATGCACTGTTAAAATAGTGCCCGCGTCAAATCACTTTTTAAATGGTATTTGACTACTACCTGTACTTTTCACAATAGTACACATAGATACGTGAAATAAAGTGTCAGATTAATGAGTGTTCACCATAATTTACCGTGTTTTTGTTGTTGGGGATTAAATCCAGTGTTTTCTCCACCGTGGCAGGAAGTTATTCCTCCTCTGCTTTGATTGGGGAGTGGATAGCCTAGTGGTAGCGTCGTGGGCTTGGGCGTGGAGGACCCGGGTTCGATCCCCCGACACGACTCCTGGGTGAACCACTGTGGACCCCTGAGCAAGGTCCTGAACCCCCCCCACCAACTGCTCCCCGGGCGCTTTAAGTAGCAGCCCACTGCTCTCTGATACTCACAGTACAGAGATGGGTAAAATGCAGAGCCCTAATTTCCCCTCGGGGATCATACCAGTATTAAAAAAAAAAAAAAAAAAAAAATTTGGCTGATATTCCTCCCCGATACGAACACACTGACATCAGTGGACTGAGCAGCACCGTCCACTTTTGTCACAGACGGCAGAAATCTTTATGAACTTAATGTCCGTAATCTTCTGTGGAAAGATCTTTCAACAACCAGGAATGTGACGTCCTTCCACGTTTCCTCCATGTTGGGAAGAAAAACGTCCCATTCTCATCTGTTCTAGTTACACATGTACAGAACCCCCCCCCCCCCCCCCCCCATTGCAATGGTGGACAGTCTAGTTGTGGTGTTTGGCCGGATGGGTCTATATGATCAAGGTGCACGTCTGTCATGCAGTAAGCTGGGGTTCAATCCCAGGTGGGACTTTTACATGCTGCCATGCGCTTTCCCCTTAAAGCAGATTGGCTATTGTTCATCGCCCTGCGTTTTTTTGCAGATTTTTTCTTTTTCATTGGAGATGCAGGGCATTTGAGAAATGCGACGGTTATATTTCATCTTAATGCTGCCGACAACAGTTAAATAAAAAAAAAAGGCTGCGACTAAAGTACCAAGTTGGATACGAACATCAGTCTCCCAGGTGGGAGGCACGTGCACAAACCATTTGACCAAACAAGTGTCTGTGCTCAAAATTACTTGGAATTACACTGACAAGATCCCGGGCCGTCGCGTTACCATTAACCAGTTCTACTCTATAACATTGTGATTGTGAAGGACAGTCAGTTCAAACTCGCCATATGAGGCTTTAGAAGTTCTAGTTCCATTCAATGGCGAACGCAGCCCCGCCCTCGCGTCTATGTTGCCATGGTGACTCGTGGAATTGGGGCTCCATTGATGCTGGCTTTTTATCCTTGTGGTGTACATGCTAAACCCCGGGCTGAACTACCCTGAGTTGATTAAACCAACTCAAATCAGCTGTTCTGAAACTGAGTTTTCTCTCTGAGTAGATCAGCTTTGAGTCTGGGATTTGACTCAATGTTTGTTAACCTGCTTCGTGAAACAAATCCCTGCTAAACAAAAACCACAACCAGATGAAAATAAAACATGTTTCCACCTCCACAATGTCTGTCCTGAAGGGACAAAAATGTAAGTTTCATCAGGCTCCAGCCAAGACTTACTGAACCTGAAGCATGAGAAGCAAAAATTCTGCTTCACGTCTGAAAAAAATCATCATGAATTCTGTTTAAAAAAGACTTATATTCACATTTACTGAAAACTCATCGTCCCAGAGTCCTTTCAGAGCCGTTTCCCTTACAAAATCACAACTGTCTGCCCGGTTACATAGATTTGACTGGATGGAGACAGATGTCAGTCATTCTGTCTCACAGATATTTCCCTGTACCGTCGATGATTGGTTAGATGGGTGGAAAGATGGTGACATGGGCCTAATTCTACTGGTTGACCCGATTAAAATGAGAATCAGTCGTGTAAATCAGCTGATCAAAGCAACTGCAGCTCGTTACAAAGGCATTAAACGCCATATATGACAAATAGGTTAAGAGAAAATGCTCCATGTTTGTCTTTGTTCCATCCTCAGTTGCTTTAATGCCGGGCTCACACCAAACGATTTTCACCGTCACAGACATGAGGCTGGAAGTCTTTAGTAAGTCTCAGGAGTTTTACCGGAGTCGTGGCCTTGATCGTTAAGTTTGAGATGGTTATCTGCTGTTTTATATCAGTATTTTACTCATCTTGGGCTTACGATAATATCAAACGTGTTTAATATTTTCCCAAGTTGCAGCTGGATGCAGCAGCTGGATGCAGCAGCTGGATGCAGCAGCATGCAGCAGCTGGATGCAGCAGCTGGATGCAGCAGCTGGATGCAGCAGCTGGATGCAGCAGCTGGATGCAGCAGCTGGATGAGCTCTGACAGCGGCGGAAACAGGTCCGACCTCCAGAACCGTCAGTACTCAGAGTTGCATCATACGTTGACCAGAGCCATAGAAATACAGAGCTGCGACATGCGTTGACTTCAATGTGAAAGCGGTCACGTGACTCACGGAGAACGCCATGCGAACCCGCACGGTCATATCTGACTGCAGAACACACAGCAGTAATCAGATTACTGACAGTAAACAGTAAATAAACATCAGTGCTGCAGACATGCTGGGCATGAATGTTCTCGGTTACGTTCTGCAGTTTTACTGGTTTAGTTTCCTGTTTTTATTGTTTTCTGTTTTATACAGTATCTTTGTGTGCTTTGATAAGGTGCTTTCAAATAGATGATGATGGTAAAAAAAAATGCATGATGGGGAAAAATGCTGAAAGAATCTAGTTGTAGTTCTATAAAAAGTGGTCCTGCAAGATTCCCAGTCTTTGTAAAATCTCAGTCTGAGACTAAAAACTGTCTGTAGATGTGAGCGGATGTGAGATGGTGGTCTTCCAGGAGTCTTTTCCTGATCTTTAAAAAGTCCTCGGATGTGAGGACCACAGACCGTTGACAGAGAGGGACGAACCTTTCGCTACGTCACCTGCTGGTTTCTGAGGAGCTAAAAGTGAAGCCAGCTGGACGTGTCCCACTGTCGCCATCTTGCCGTGTCACGTGTGTCGTCACTCCCGGAAAATACTAAAGTGGGCAAAGGCAAGGCCACTCCGAGCTGCGGGGCAAATGATTGACAGCTGACGTACTCTGGGCTAAACGCTAACCGAGCTAACTTGAAACTAACAGGAGCTAACGAAGATTAGCTCCCTAAGCGGCGGGGTAAAGGTAAGACACGGTTAGACTGATATTATCTGACTAAAAACCGCTGTTGTGCTACTCTGCTACAAACTGAGAGTTAACAAGGAGCTAACTGTTAGCCACCGGTCAGCGACAGGCTTCCGGTCTGCCGCATGTCAGTCAAAAGGACACGCCCTTAATTATGTGTAATTTGGGATTAATAACATCTAAAAAGATGAGCTATAAAAAAATTCAACCCCCCTCACAGTTGACATGAAGGTAAACTTGACCTATTAAACCTAAAATGATGTTTTGAACCAGGCTGTAAACATGTTTATTTCTGCTATGAAGTTGGTGTTTTTAAAGGTGTCATAACCTGCTGTTTTACATCCACAATCCTTCGTAAATTATCTTCAAATGAATTTTTAATTCTAGTTGGGTGGGAGGAAAATTTAATGAGCTCATTTTAACCTCTTTTTATCCCCAACTATTGTTTGTCGCGAGAACACGTACGAGTTAGACCTGTCTGTAAGTGCGTTCACGAGGCAAACATCAAAGCCAAAACAAAGTTTTATCAGGACAGAGCAGGTGAAGGAAATGATGTCCCAGCAGAGAAAAACGTGATAAAAATGTAACGGTGCGGTTGATGGAGAGGATCCGGAGTAAAAGGGCTGGACTCTGATGAATATAAGGAGCGGACGTCTGACGTGAAGTTAACCAAACACTGTTAGCTTTAGCACGGCAATCTCCCTCCTCCTCCTCCTCGCCTTTCTGACAAAGCTGGTCTACTCTGTGGCAGGTAATCAGCTGCTTTCAGGTGGTGCTAAAGAGGCTAGCTTAGCAGCTCGCTCGCAGCCTCTCCAGTTCACGTCATAACAGCTGATCATAACGACTCTGTGGCAGGTAATCAGCTGCTTTTAGGTGGCGCTAAAGAGGCTAGCTTAGCAGCTAGCAGCCTCTCCAGTTCACGTCATTCGGAGAAAGAAATCCAATTCGCGTACTGTGGAGAGCGCATGCTTGTGGCCGATTCTAGTGAGAAGAGAGCGCCCGCACTCAAAGACGAAGTTACTTTCACTCTCCGGAGTTTCTGGCACGTTATAACTGAGGTCCTGTTCCAGTACACATGTTTTAACGTGAAAAAGTGGGATTTCTGCGTAATGACTCTTTTAACATGGGAGTCTGTGGGGATTTGCTCTGTTTTGCAGCCCCTAGTGGATGAAGGGAGAACTACAAATAATGACTTCTTCCAGGTAGACTCATGGTTGGCCACCAGAGGTTGCCGCTTGGTGAAGAGGCATAAAACAGCAGTCTCCGCTTCTGATGAAATCTCTGTCTTAGCTTTGGTTGGACACCAGGATGGTTTACACAAGGGTTGGAATTGCAGAGAAATAATCAGTTCTTTAAGGATGTGTCAGTTTCAGCAAAAACCCTACAAAGACCCGTAGAACTTTACAGCTTTGGAGTAAAAAGTTTGGACACACCGTCCCATGTCCGAACATTTGGCTAGTAGTGTGAGTTTATTGAAGATCAGCTGGTACATTGCTGGCCAACAGCTATGTAGTTTAAAATGTCAGAAGTTTAAAAGGTCAATTACCTGATCACAAATTGTTTGGTCACGCTTTATTACGGTTTGATTTGTCCTTATCCGTCATTGTAACATTGTTTGGGCAAATACTTTTCCAACTACTCTTCATAAAATCTTGGTCCTACAGAAGCGTTTTGTTATGAAACACATGCCGGTCTGACCCGTATGCTCCATCTATTCCTTTAAGAACTTAAAAATTCTTACCATCTATGATATGAATATTTTTCAGATTTGTGTTTTTTTTCTGTGAAATATATTCACGCAAAGGAAAGATTCCTGATCACTTCATGTCTTATTTTCAAGCTAATTCAGAGGTCCATTCTTATGAAACACCCCAATCAGCAAATCTTCATCTACCTCAGTTACTCACCAAGCGCAGACAGTTTTCAATAAGACACAGAGGAGTTAAATAGTGGAAAAATATTATTCACTTAGCAGACAGGTCTAATAGCGTTGATAGTTTTAAGAGATGGTTAAAAGGTCACTTGATTGTTGATTTATCATACGTGTTTTACATGCATATTCACTAAAAAATTTGTGGGAGTTTTGTTGTGTGTTTGTTTTTTTTGATGTTTTTTTCGTACTGGATTCAGTAGTTTTGATTGCTATGTATAATATATCTTATTTCTGTTTCATTATTGGCTTTGTTATAGGCGGAGGCTTGTTATAAGCCTGCTTGGGCTTTTTTGCCTCTTCCAAAACTATACTGTCTTCTTTTTCTTATAAATTATGATATACTGTACTTTTCATATGTGTAAAATAAAGAGAAAGAAAAAAACATGGACAAAAAATGTCCGTTTTTCAAAAAATCAAGAAAACCCTTTCACTTCCCTTGGGGGTGCTGTCATGTCCGTTTTCTTTGCAGTCGATACATGCAAGACAAGAAGCTTTGGTCAGATCTAAAGCTTCGTAGAGGATCTTGAACATGTTTTTTTTCCCATTTGGCTCACTCTGTGATGCAATGCTCTGCTATCGTGACTTCTAACAGCAAAACACCAAGTGTCTAGGCGTGAGGCGCATCCCACCGGTGTCAGATTAATGAAAAGCAGAGCGTTTCTGAAAAGTCCAAAGATCTTAAAGAGTGTGACCAGGATTTCAGACAACTTAAAGCAAGAAATGACCCATAACATGATACAAGGGTTAGCTCGCGCTGTTGGCAGGTTTCCTACTTCAGACTTGAATGTATTTCCCTGGAATATCGTCACATTCCTCCGAGTCTCTGGCCAAGAGAACTTGTGGTCAGCCACACATACAGTTTTATTGTGGGAGAGCATGTTACAGGGTGAGGACGCCAAAGAAGTGATTGATATCATTTATGCTGAAAACGGCAGTGTGTGCGAGAGAGGTGCCTTGTTCTTCGTGTTAACGACACATGTTTGATACATTACTTGATTTGGACCACTGACGTTTGCGTGTGGCAGACACTGATCAGAACAATCTCCAATAACATCATCAGTGCCTTTGCCAACGGTACATGTATGTGTGTGTGTGGAACGATCTGAGGAGGTCCGATACGTGACGGAAGGATTGAGACAGGATTATGAGAAACTTTGTTATGTGCCTGTGTGTGTGCGTGAGGGTGAAAATTCCTCAGGAATCTCATCACTGACCAAAAAGACGGCGCGTCGCCGTATCAAACCACTGAGCGAGTGCAGGTTATCTAACAGGCTGCAGATGGGACACGGAGCATTAACGCTGAAAATAGACCTGAAGGTTCCTACTGAAACACAAGACATGCGCGTGATTATACCGACACAAGTTAGACACGGATGAAACCTCATCACATGCAGTGATTTTAAAAACATTACCTGCTTCAATCTATGATCAGTGTTGGGAGCGTTACTGTTAAAATGTGTTCCCGTACAGCAGGGGTCTGCAACCTGCGGCTCCAGAGCTACAAGTGGCTCTTTGGACCGTCCACAATGGCCCTCAATAACGTTAACTACACTGTAACAAAAAATCTGGTAACTGGCAGCTGTGGTTGCCATTTTTTGAGAGTAATGTAGAGGATATATTGGTATGCTATTTTTGCAACTGTAAATTTAGCAGTACACAACTGTCATTTACTTACGGTATTTTCTTGCAATAATAACAGTTAAAACAGTACAAAAAATATTGTTTTACAAAAAATATTGATAAATTTACAGTGAAAAACTGACCATTTCTCACACTATAAATTACTGTGGCGAGATTATTATGGTATGCTGTTTTGGTAACCGTAACTTTAGCAGTACACAGCTGTTTTTATTCATGGTAGTTTACTGCAAAAATAACAGTTAAAAAAAGTTTACACCTTTTTTCTGTAATTTTTATGGTGAAAAAATGACAACTATGGCCGCCAGTTTTTCACCATAAAAATTACAGTGTAAACATGATAAAGAAACAAGTATTATTTTATAAAATATACATGATGACAAATGTAGGTTTTAGCTGACTTTTATTGGAATAATTACACAACATGTTTACAAGTAAAAGTACCAGTAATCTTTATTTTTCTACATATGTTTCTTGTCTCATTAGCTTGGAAATTATGACTTCTTCTGCAACTCAGTCTCAAAAGAGCAAAATCCCATAAAGGAAAATGGATTTATTTATTTTTTGCAAAAGTTTTATGTTTTTGTTTTGTTTTCCAAAACCTGAGAGTCAAAATAAAACTGTGGTTCTTTAAAACAAATTTAATAAAGTAAGTATTTATCAGAAATTATAAGTTGTCTTTTTTTTTTTTAAAAAAAAAAGGCCATGGAATATTTGAAATGACTTTTATTTAGCTGGGTTCAGGAAAAAACGGCTCTTTGGACTGTAAAAGTTTCTGACTTCTGCCCTACAGATTAAATGTCCTAAAATGTAATCTGTAATGCATTCCCTTGGATTACACATATAAAATAACATATTCTAAATACTTTTGAATTACTTTTTGCTTACTTCAAAATTGTCAAGCAGAGTGAGTTTATACATGCTTTAGAGAACAATTTTATGACTGCCTTCAGAGAAAAAGTGAGACTAGTATACAAACACATTTTACGGCTAAAAATTACAGTAATGTTACATAACTAGCTCAGTGTTGGTGAACATATGTTCATCAGCTGTACTTTATCATGGTAAGAACCATCCTGGTGGTGCCAACATATTTGTGGATTAAATGGTGCTGCTGCACAGTGAAACCCCCAGTGTTAAATTTGAGTTGTTAAGTCATATTTACTCTTTCAGAGTAATTCTAACACCATTGAGAGTAAAATTACCACCAGTGCCAGGGAAAATTTTCAGAGTTAAAACAAGTTTCCTCTTTCAGTGTATAATTAACTCTATGAAGTGTAACTAAGTGCACCCAGGAAGACTCCGCCTTCTTTGGCTTGAATATTTCCCATCATGCTTTGTGACTCCCCTGCATGGTCCTGTTCTGTGAGTTAAGTGTAAACTGCATGTGATCCCTTTGGGTCTCTTTGGTGTGAACAGTGTCTGACAGTTACCAAGCAAGTACTGATAGTCAGCACAAAGTAACAACTAGTCTTCACAACTCCCAAATTTCTGTGCTGATATTCAGGACAGTAATTTTGGGTCAATGCATGATGGGAAATAATGTGCTAATATTAATACATAATTAAAATCCTTTAGTATCCACCTCCATTACCTCAAAGCAGGCCTATTTTCATTTTTATACTTGAGAGCAACCCTAAGAGTTCATTTTTACTCTTATAGTGTTAGGCTTTTAACTCTAGATTAGTGTTGACTTTAAACTCTGAGAACAGTGTAAAATGTACACTGACTCCTTGGACCCAAATAAACACCAAAATTGGTGTACAATATACTCCTAAAGTGTTGGATATACACTGTCGAATTTGCTGTGTGGCATGCACACCAGCAGAGCTCCACCAGTAGTGGAGGTCTGTAATTCTGACAAATGTGATTCCTTCATTTCATTCTGCCACATTATTTTCTGAGGATACAGCGGCTCCTTTAAACCAGCGGTTCTCAACATTTTTCATGATGGGGCCCAATTTTTCACATTGTAACACTGTATCAGTGTAATGATCTCATTTTTGGTTTATTCATTTACTAACTAAACCAAATCCACCTGCCTTTAGCAGACTGAACCCAGTAAAATGTGACGTGATGCAAAGATGGGGACTCGAGTCAAGGACTCGGACACGAGTCGCACTTAAGTCGCATTCATCATAGACTTCTGGTTCAGCAAACATTTCCATCAAGTCCTTCATCTGTCCGGCTTAGCATCAGAGCACTACTCCATCTATTTATTCCACTTCGGCGCAGCAACCACCGCCTCCAGATTTGATATATCAGACCAAAAATATTCAGTTGCTCAGATACTGGGCTTCACAAGCTACCGTTCATACATTTGCAATAACCTTTCAGATATACATAGAGCTCATTCACTTCTTGGCTCTGACCAGTCTTAATTTGGGGATTCCCTAAGCCGGACTCACTGCCCCCACCCTAGGTCTTCCTCCGGCTCATCATCAGATTGCATTCTTTCATTCATTCAGTAAATCATCATCCTCTCTCATTTTGTTGTGGCGTGGTCCTTGCTAATCAGCAGTTATTTGCAGTGTGTAAAGAGAATTGTCTGTTTGGAAAATGCAGCCCTTGTTTGTCCTGTTTCTAGGATTATTCTGTTACCCTCTCCAGGCACAAAACCAGACACCCCCCCAAACGGGCCCATGAAAGTAAAGAAACATGACTTGGCCATCCATTTCCATATTCAAAATAACATTTTTAAAACAGCGATACCTCTGATCTGCAGACGAATTTGTGGGTGTTCGGTATTCTCTGTGGGTGCTTAGCCCCAAAACCAGCACCTATGTTTACCCGTGTCAGCTTTATTAGAATGTTGAGCCTATGCTAGCGTTAGCATCATGTTTCGTTTGCAGTTCATTTATTCAACTTGTAACATCTAAAGCAGCTTATCAGCCGCTACCACAGGGCCGCCGCCTTTGCTCTCTCCTGACTTCACGCGTCGCAAGTCAGGTGCTCTTGAAGTTAACCTGCCTGAGGTGCCCCCCCCCCAAGAAAAAAACATAATCGGATCTACACAATTCACACGAGTCATATATTTTGATCCAAAAACGGTAAATTTTGCCAAAAAGCGACGAGTTTGCAGGTATGTACAGGCTAGCAGCTAGCTGAGTGTCTTCTTCTGCTTGTTTGTTGAACTCTGACAAATAAGCGCCACCAGGTGGATGGAGTCTACATTGCAACTCATCCAGTCATAAATAACAGTGAAATTATACGGCTGTCGCGGCCCACATGCGGAAAAGGAAAGTTTTTCGCAGCCCTCTAGTTGGCGCTCGAGGCCTAATCTTGGGCCGCGGCCCCATGGTTATCAGTCTGCAAGGCATTAATAAAGACGTTTGTCACACCACAGAAAAAATAGTAATTGATCATCCAGAAATTTTTTCACAATTTTTAAAAATTGTCAAGCACATACACTGAGGATATTAAAATATGGCAGTTTTCTCAGCTCTGCACGAGGAAACTACACACAGAGACTCACATTCATGCAGAAAGCCCGTGAGCGGTTAATTCAGACATCAAACTTTTGTCTGTGACAAAGATGGTTGTCAGTTAATTCTCAGTTAAAAGTATTTAGCTTTAAATGCCAGTTCCTGATACCTCAAGGTCTTCCAGATATTACTGAATAAAAAGCCATTTAGCTTGACTGTAAGAAAAAAGTAGAATAAGAAGAAATCAGCTGACACATAAACCAACTGCCATTTTTCAACTTTGCTGAGGACTTAATCAACTACTGATAACTCTGGATTCAGTCAGTCCTATGTAGCTCACCATCTGTAGAACAGGACAGAAAACAAGTACCAACATTTAGAAGCAAACTAAACTGAGAGGGTTTAGTTTGTGCCAGAACAAAATGTTGTGGACAAAGTCCAAAAGACTTTTGGTTAGTCATGATGAGAGTTGTTGGCACAGCTGAAGTACACAGAGGCTGCGGGTCTGAATGGGAATAAATCAGAAACGATGCATTAGATGGGTAGAGGTCATCAATCATGTCCAATGAAATCAGCTCCTCTCATTTATTTTAAAAGCAAAGCATTTATGGTCATGATGCATTAGTAGGAGCAGAGTGTCTAGACTTGTACTGAATGTTGTGTCCTGAAAATAGAAAATACAACGCAGAAGCAGTGCATTAAAACTACTGTGAGATTCAGCAGTTTTTAGAAATGCCTGAAGCAACAATGTCTGCAAGTAATCTATTTCTGTATGATATCAGCCCCACATCACTGTGCAAGGACATTTGGGCTGTTTTCTACACATTCAACACATACATGACAAAAAAAAAAACAAGGTTTTATTGTATTAAAGGAAAAGTACACCCACAGAATGATGTCACTTTATCTTCCACTTCCCCTCGTGGTGAGAAAGACTCTGCAGCACTTTTTTAAAATTCTCAAATGCAGCCGGCGATCAGGAAGGCTTCTCGTTTCCCCCCAACTTTCATATAATGGAGTTCGCCGGGGTCCGAGCCAAAAAGGTCCTTAAAAGTCCACAAAAACGTGTCAATATTCCTCCATACTGCTCGTCCAATGTAATCCAAGTGTCCTGAGTGGGTAGCGTCCAGAATTTACTGGAAACAACGTCATTTACTATATTTTTAAACCCTAAACAGTACTACATTTTACTTCCGCGGAGCACGCATAAGCACATTCACGAAACTATGGAAGCCTCGGCATTTAGAACCTACTCTGCCGATAATACAAGCGTAGAAGAAGAAATTCGCTGTTTACATTGTGCGAAGAGCGACAGAGCTGCAGACAAACCGGGACAAACACAAGAGGGTCCAAGAGGGGTTGATGTTGATTTGAAACAAAGAAAGAAAGAGAAAGAGCGCACGATCAGTGTGCTTGCAGGAGATACGATGTAGTACTGTTTAGGCTCTAAAAATATACTAAATGACGTAGTTTCCAGTAAACTCTGGACGCTACCCACTCAGGACGCTTGGATTACATTGGATGAGCAGTATGGAGGAATATTGACAAGTTTTTGTGGACTTTTATGGACCTTTTTGGCTCGGACCCCGGTGAACTCCATTATATGAAAGTTGGGGGGAAACGAGAAGCCTTCCTGATCGCCGGCTGCATTTGAGATATTAAAAAAGTCTCTTCGTCTCTGCTTTGTTGCTGTACAAAACATAAGCTACAATTGTAGAACACTTCTCCAAAAGCTTGGGGTGGAATTTATTAGTCTACGTTGTGATAACTTGACTCGCAGTATAGCAGTTGAAAAAGTCCTGAAAATGTCCTAGAAAATAACTCCCAAAAGAGTGGGAACCCTGATCTGACTGGGACCCCTCACCCAGCAAACATTGTAGGAGCACTAGCTGCTGCTAATATTAATAGCGAACAGAGTTCCCTGTTCCTTGACAGACAGCTTATTGGAACTGAACAGCTGTTTTCAGAGTGACTCTTATAGAAAAATGAAGCTGCTGCCTGCATCTGACGCATTTCACCAGCTGGTTGGATTGCGCGCGCCGAGCAGGCATTAAAGCAACCCTTACCAATCTTCCATTACAGAAAGCACAGCAAGATTATTTCAATATAAACAGTCCCGCCTCACTCCTAAGACCCACCCCCCATTCCCTCTGCCTCCCAAGGCAGAAGCAAAGGTCTGACAGGCAGTTCCCTCGGCCAATCCTAGGCGTCTGCCCCACTGCAAGGATCGGTTGAAGTTTTCATTGGATATTGGAATAATTGGAATAATGTTTTATTTTGATCAATGGTGGGTCTGTCTTGTATTTCAGAGTTCCATTACCTCATCCGTAGCATTTTACCCTGTTAGAAAATAGTGTAACAATGCAACATCGGTAAGGGTTGCTTTAAAGGTGCCATGACATCAAATTTCACTTTTCTGGAGTTTTGGGGGGTATAATATGATCTGTTATGCACTGTTGAGGCCATGTGAATGTCCAGAGTGAATATCAAGGTCCCTGTTCATAGATAGTCAGCTTGGTGTCAAGAGTGAACACCAATGTTAACTCCACCCTTATTTTGTCTTGACCTATGGGCTTCTGACAAGGCATCTCTGTGCATTCCAATGAACTCTTAACACCTGCTGTTGATTGTCAATAATTGTTTGCCTGGTTGCAGTGTTCAGTTGTGATGAACCGCTGATGAAGACACTGTGAACGTTAGTCTATATGCTTGCCCAACAAAGTGGAAATCTATCAGTGAAGCTCCAGCCTTCTTCATTTTTCACCTGATTGAAGAGCACTTTCAGCAGGTGAATCTGGGAATCTCAGGTGACCTGGACATTTAAGCCGCCTTCACACTGAAATTAGTGGGTTCGCACAGGTTTTTCAACGTGCGTCAACCTGCTTATAATTGGCATTTGGCTCCTCTCTGATTGACAAAGACTAAGCAGGGTCTGATCACCTGTTGGAAAGCTGGGTGGCCTCTTTCCCTCCGCTGCGTGTTCATTGATGATGTCATCCGTGCGACAAAAATTAGGAAAGTAAACAATGGAGAGCGAGCCCGGCTGTAGTCAACGTGCTTTCTTGTTGCACCTTTGTCCGTCCTCAGAATGGAGGAAAACCAGCGGATGGCTTCTGGCACAGATGGAACGTAGGAGATGTGAATTTGGCCGAAGTAGAGTTGTTGTGGTACTTCATAGGAAACGCGACTGGTGCGATGTCATGACGTAGGTACGTACTGCCCGATGTCATCATGTAAATTTGCGGGTCAACCCTGGTCTGGCGTTCCCACTGCATGCTGTGGAGGAAACGGTGGAGCTGTTTGAGGGCGATTTTAACCCGTGTCGTTTGCCGAGTCATTTGATGCCGGCTGGTGAGCCACTGCCACTAAAAGCTGATTGTTGGCGGGTTTGAACAGGTTTTTTGGCCAGTGGGAAAGGGGTATTACAGAGTGATTTGCTTGCTGTAAAGGGAACAGATCTGGTGTGTTTTCCATCTATTGTACCGAAGGCTTTAGGACAGGGGTATCCAGTTCTGGTCCTCGAGGACCACAATCCTGCATGTTTTCCATGCCTCCCTGCTCCAACACACCTGACTCAAATTAATGAATCATTGTGCAGAACTTCACAGGCTGGTAGATCAGGGGTACAGTCCAAAAAGCCATTTTTGCCTCAACCCAGCTAAATAAAAGTAACGCAGAGCTGCAAATATTTCATGACCTTCTTTAAAAAGACAACTTACTTTATGAAATTGGTTTTGAAAGAACCACAGTTTTATTTTGACTTTTAGGTTTTGGAAAACAAAATAGAAACAAAACTTTTGCAAAAAAAAGGATAGTTCCATTTTCCTTTAGATCTGTTAGATTTATTTAACTGTGTCAGGTGTGTTAGAGCAGGGAGGGAAAGAAACCTGCAGGACAGCGGCCCTCAAGGACAGACTTTGGACACCCCTGCTTTAGGAAGACCAGAGATGTAAATAAATCCCTCTTTACTGCGACTTACTGAAAATTAAAGTGATCTTAAATGTACAAACTTTTCATTAGTATTATTATTATTTTCAAATCACATTCTGCCAGTTTGGTTTTCAAATAAACACGGCTGGTCCTCCCAACTGGAAGGAAAACCACCAACAACATACAGTTGTGTGAAAAAGTGTTTGCCCTGATTTCCTGATTTCTTTTCTTTTCTATTTCTTTTTTTTTGCATGTTAGTCACACTTAAATATTTCAGATCATCAAACAAATTTAAACCCACATGTCCCTGTGTGAAAAAGTAATTGCCCCTAAACCTAATAACTGGTTGTTCCACCCTTAGCAGCAACAACTGCATCAAGCGTTTGTGATAACTGGCAGTGAGTCTTCTACAGCGCTGTGGAGGAATTTTGTTCCACTCATCTTTGCAGAATTGTTGTAATTCAGCCACATTGGAGGCTTTTCCAGCATGAACCGCCTTTTTAAGGTCATGCCACAGCATCTCAATGGGATTCAGGTGGGGGCTTTGACTAGGCCACTCCAAAGTCTTCATGTTGTTGTTCTTAAGCCATTCAGAGGTGGACTTGCTGGTGTGTTCTGGATCATTGTTCTGCTGCAGAACCCAAGTGCGCTTCAGCTTGAGGTCACCAACAGATGGCCGGACATTCTCCTTCAGGATTTTTTGGTAGAAGCAGAATTCATGGTTCCATTTACCACAGCAAGTCTTCCAGGTCCTGAAGCAGCAAAACAGCCCCAGACCATCACACTACCACCACCATATTTTACTGTTGCTATGATGTTCCTTTTCTGAAATGCCGTGTTACTTTTACGCCAGATGTAATGGGACCTACACCTTCCAGAAAGTTCCACTTTTGTCTCGTCAGTCCACAGAGTATTTTCCCAAAAGTCTTGGGGATCATCAAGATGCTTTCTGGCTAAACTGAGACGAGCCTTTATGTTCTTTTTGCTCAGCAGTGGTTTTGGTCTTGGAACTCTGCCATGCAGCCATTTTTGCCCCCCAGTCTCTTTCTGATGGGGGAGTCATGAACACTGACCTTCATTGAGGCAAGTGAGGCCTGCAGTTCTTGGATGTTGTTCTGGGGTCTTTTGTGACCTCTTGGATGAGTCGTCGCTGTGCTCTTGGGGTCATTTTGGTCGGCCGGCCCCTTCTGGGAAGGTTCACCACTGTTCCATGTTTACACCATTTGTGGATAATGGTTCTCACTGTGGTTCTCTGGAGTCCCAAAGCTTTAGAAATGGCTTTGGAACCTTTTCCAGACTGATAGATCTCAATGACTTTGTTTCTCATTTGTTCCTGAATTTCTTTGGATGGCAGCATGATGTCTAGCTTTGGAGGATCTTTTGGTCTACTTCACTTTGTCAGGCAGGTCCTATTTAAGTGATTTCTGGATGGAGAACAGGTGTGGCAGTAATCAGGCCTGGATGTGGATAGAGAAACTGAACTCAGCTTTCCAAAGATGATAAACCACAGTTAACTTATGTTTTAACAGGGGAGGGGGCAGCAATCACTTTTTCACACAGGGCCATGGAGGTTTGTTTTTTCCCCCCCTTACTCATAAAAATCTTCATTTAAAAACTGCATTTTGTGTTTACTTGTGTTATCTCTGTCTAATATTTAAATTTGTTTGATAATCTGAAACATTTACGTGTGACAAACATGCAAAAAAATAAGAAATCGGGAAGGAGGCAAACACTTTCACACAACTGTAGTTCTCTGCAGACTTCTGCAGGTTCTAATAAAACGTCGACAGGCTCCAACCTTCAGTCTCGATTCAGGCCGCAGCAGCTGTTATGAGACCCGAAGGACGATCAAACTTTTCTCTGCTGCTTGGTTGGTCCAGTGGGACGACTTTGTGTCTCCTGATGGAGCAACCTGCTGGTTCCAGCCTCAAAACGAGAAGGTGCTGCCACAACCCTCATCTGGTCCCTAAGTGGACAACTGTAGGAAACTCCTAATGACTTTCCACAGCCAAAGACACTATATCACTTCCACTCCGACAGTCTTGTGCACACACACACACACACATTTGCCCACACACACAGCAGTCCACAAAGTGAGTGGGATTTATTACTATTGTGATAACCTGGAGTCGGGCAGTGGTTGAATGTGACTGAAATAAGACCGTTTTTATAAGCTGGTTTAGAGTGGGACCCCATGAGGAGGTACACATGTTCAAGTACTTCATCTTGGAATAATCATCTTTTCTTAGTCTACCCCGTTTTCACGAAGATTCCCCCAGTCAGAAATCAGGTGTGTGCTTGGGGCTGAGGCGTTCATGAGGGCTATTTTAGTCATGTCTCCTGCTGCTAAAAGTCCCGGCATCTGGGAATATTTAATTTTATATACGATACAATACGATCTTAATTTAATTATAAAAAAAAAAATTAAAAAAAAAAGAAAAAAGGAAAAAAAAAAGGAAAAAAGGGAGAGGAGAAGAATAAAAAAAAACGTCCTGAGTGGATGTGTGTGTGAACATGTACCTGAGTGTGACCCTTATGTCTCAGAGGATTCACTCTCTGTAACTAGCAGGCAGCCATGACAAACATTCGAATTAGCCTTCCTGCTGGTTGTGGAGTATTGTCTGCCGTGTATGTGCAGCTGAATAAATGCATCTGTCCAATAAAAAATGTCTGCTATGCAGCAATAACCACTAGATTTAGTTTTTAGATTTCTTCCCTTCTTTAAAGAAAAATAAAACAAAAGCAAAACCTGCAGGAGCAGCAGAGGTGGTGTGTGTCATCTGGCTTTTTCAGTGAGTTAACCAACTGTTAGTTTCCAGTCTGTATGTTTGTATATGTATGGGATTCAGTATCTTTAAAAAGTGTGTGTATATATACATGGATGTTAAACTGCTTGTTAAAACGATTTCAGAATCAGAATGAGGGAGAAAGGAGACATAATGGTTGGTGGTCTGAGTATTTACTGGGATTATTTACCACAACCATCTCTAGTTTTCAGAAATGGTCTGAAGAAGAGAAAATCAGTAGCAGCAGTTGATGGACCAGAATGCAGCAGAAGACCAGACCAGGTGCCACTCCTGTCAGCTAACAACGGGAAACTCAGGCTACAATTCACACCAGAAGATTGCGAAACGTCCCCATTTTAGCTCCAGATTCAGATGCTCAGAATCTGCTGAAAACATCATGAAAGCATGGATCTAAAAATAAATTACCATTGATGTCGTTAGGTTTCCAATGTAGTGAGTCCCCGGGACCCAAAGGTGACGATTTGAGTGGGTCCCTGAGAAATTCAATGGATTTGAAAAAAAAAAAAATCTACTCCTTACATTCTTCTTGATGGTGGTATGGTATGACATACATGAATATGTATGTATATGAAATTAAACAAAATTTAAAATATGAAAAATTTATTACAAAACAACTGTCAGTGGCAATTTAAATGCCTCTAGGATTAAATTACTGGAGGAGCTTAGCTCTCAAGAAATAACATTCAACATTTTGTCCATCAGGTCGTGGGGAAGTCATAAAGCCAGTTAAAACCAAACTTTCTCCTCCAATTCTTTTCTATTGAAAAATCTTTCTTTTGAAGTTCTTTTAAACACATTAAGCCTGTGGCATGGACTACCATGACCACTGTGCTCTTTTTATGATCTAATTATCTGTAGGAATAATGTAAATGCTAAACTTTTATCAGAAATGCAGGAGACCACATTTTTATTTCATCATATAGATGCAGATCTATCCAGCTAGGATTTTTCTCTCCACAGTTACTAATGGGGTCAATGTACAATTCCCAAATTAACTTCATAAAAAATTTGTTTTTAAAAATTTTCTTTAATTCTTGGATCAGCATCACTTTCTTCAACAAAACCAAATAAACAGACTTTCCCATCATTCAGCCTAATGGAGGCCTTAAGAATATTAAAGGAATATTCCACCCACAGAATGATGTAACTTTATTTTCCACTTCCCCTCTTGGTGAGAAAGACTCTGCAGCACTTTTTAATATCTGAAATGCAGCCGGCGATCAGGAAAGCTTCTCGTTTCCCCCCAACTTTCATATAATGGAGTTCACCGGGGTCCGAGCCAAAAAGGTCCATAAAAGTCCACAAAAACTTGTCAATATTCCTCCATACTGCTTGTCCAATGTAATCCAAGTGTCCTGAGTGGGTAGCGTCCAGAATTTACTGGAAACCACATCATTTAGTACATTTTTAGAGCCTAAACACTCCTACATCAGTACTACATCTGTACTACATCACATCTCCTGCGAGCATGCCGATGCACGTTCATGAAACTACGGAAGAGGCAGACGAGATCACGCGTTCTCTTTTTCTTTCTTTCTTTGTTTTAAATCAACATCAACCCCTCTTGGACCCTCTTGTGTTTGCCCCGGTTTGTCTGCAGCTCTGTCGCTCTTAGCACAATGTAAACAGAGAATTTCTTCTTCTGCGCTTGTATTATTGGCAGAGTAGGGTCTGAACGCTGAGGCTTCCGTAGTTTCATGAACGTGCATCGGCGTGCTCGCAGGAGATGCGATGTAGTACTGATGTTCTACTGTTTAGGCTCTAAAAATCTACTAAATGATGTGGTTTCGAGTAAATTTTGGACGCTACCCACTCAGGACACTTGGATTACATTGGACGAGCATTATGGAGGAATATTGACAAGTTTTTGTGGACTTTTATGGACCTTTTTGGCTCGGACCCCGGTGAACTCCATTATATGAAAGTTGGGGGGAAGCGAGAAGCCTTCCTGATCGCCGGCTGCATTTGAGATATTAAAAAAGTGCTTGAGTCTTTCTCACCATGAGGGGAAGTGGAAAATAAAGGATCATCATTCTTTGGGTGAACTATTCCTTTAATCTCACCAGTTACTGCACTTTGTTTTGTAAGAATATGATTTTACAGAAGATGGTGTTGAAAAAGGTTTATGTTTTCACAGCTAACACAACCAGAACTCAGCATCATGCAGGAAAAGGGAGGATTTATGTATCACAAGGACTCAGTTTTTATCAATAATCAGCCTTTGTTTTCATTTATTTAGTAGCTGTATTTATTTGAATTGTACAACCAGCAGGACAGATGACTAAAGCTAAGTACACACTACAAGCCGATCAGGCTGTCTAAACCAAGCTGATCTGGCCGCCAGAGCCAAGCGGAAATGGCAAGATAAGCTCGGTCCGGGGCGGCCAGTTCTGTTCGGCTCTGGCGGCCTGATTGGCCCTGATCGGGCAGCCTGATTGGCGCGGTTCTAGCAGCCTGATTGGCTCAGTTCCGGCAGCCTGATTGGCCCGGTTTGGGCAGCCTGATTGGCCCTGATCGGGCAGCCTGATTGGCTCAGTTCCGGCAGCCTGATTGGCCCTGATCGGGCAGCCTGATTGGCCCGGTTTGGGCAGCCTGATTGGCCCTGATCGGGCAGCCTGATTGGCCCGGTTTGGGCAGCCTGATTGGCCCTGATCGGGCAGCCTGATTGGCTCAGTTCCGGCAGCCTGATTGGCCCGGTTTGGGCAGCCTGATTGGCCCTGAACGGGCAGCCTGATTGGCTCAGTTCCGGCAGCCTGATTGGCCCTGATCGGGCAGCCTGATTGGCCCGGTTTGGGCAGCCTGATTGGCCCTGATCGGGCAGCCTGATTGGCTCAGTTCCGGCAGCCTGATTGGCCCGGTTTGGGCAGCCTGATTGGCCCTGATCGGGCAGCCTGATTGGCCCGGTTTGGGCAGCCTGATTGGCCCTGAGCGGGCAGCCTGATTGGCTCAGTTCCGGCAGCCTGATTGGCCCGGTTTGGGCAGCCTGATTGGCCCTGATCGGGCAGCCTGATTGGCCCGGTTTGGGCAGCCTGATTGGCCCTGATCGGGCAGCCTGATTGGCTCGGTTCGGGCAGTTCGAGGCGGCCAGATCGGCTCGGCTCGCGGCTGCTTGGCTATTTTGAATTATAAACCTATGATGAAATATAAGTACTATAAATGACATAATAGAAGCCACATAAAAATGAAGATATCGTCCGCTATTTGGTTTTAGCTGTACTCTGTTTTTTAATCACTTACGCAGCACCGAGCTTCACCGTGCTGCTGCCAAATAACCTCCGTAAATGCTAGTAAAGACCACAAAAATGAAATGAAACTCATATTCTTACCTGCAACCTGCTCACACCCATAAAAGCTTATCCATGACATATTTGCCTGCAAAAGGCGAGTAACACGACCTGCTGCAGGAGACCAGACTCTGCTTTGAGCAGCAGCAGAGGGAGAGTCAGCAGCTGCTCCCCGACGTAGCAAAGCAGCATCAACAAGCACAAGTTTAGACATATATCCAGGGACAGGAATCAGAAAAGATAATCCAGGGATGGAAAACGGGATGCAGCGTGACACACACCCCCCACCCCAACCCCGCCCGCCGCAACTCGAAGGAACCAAAAAAGCTGTTGTCATGATGCAATGACGCAACACAAACTTGGCTTCGTCTGTGGAAACAACAACTGGTTCTTTGAAAGCACCAGTGTTGAACCAGTTAAGCACCAGCACCAGCACCGGGTCAGAACCGGCTCCTCTTTAGTGGAACTGAAGCCTCTGTGGAATTTATGCTTTCCAATCAGCCACTACCAGTTTTTCCTAAAACGAGTGCCCTCCTCTGAACCACGAGGTTCTGCTTTTGTGAACAGAACCGCATGGCGTCTACTGAAGAGAAACTGGCAATACCTCGGCTGGCTGTCACTGCTGATACAGCAAACCAGCCTGAAAGGATCAGAACTATGAGAAGAGAGACTTGAAATGCAGGAGAGACCAAAGAAGGAATAAAGTTGGTGTAAATCTCTGTGGATTGTACTGAAGGCAGAGAGCAGATGGACGGCTTCAGATAGAACTGGACTGGAAACTGTCCGTAGTCCTCCTAGACAGGTTTCTGTTCAGTAACTTTCTTCTTAGCAACATTTTACATGTCCTCTGCTGGTCCGACTGTGCCTCCTGTCATTTGTGTTATTTAGTATTTTAGTATTATTTGTTAGTACTAAAAGATACCAAAACATCATCATCACAAACAGTAGCATCATCATCATGACATCTGATAGGCTACCACCATCATGTGACACAGAAGCTAGAATCTGATAGGCTATCACCGTCATGTGATACAGAAGCTAGAATCTGATAGGCTACCACCGTCATGTGACACAGAAGCTAGAATCTGATAGGCTACCACCATCATGTGATACAGAAGCTAGAATCTGATAGGCTACCACCATCATGTGACACAGAAGCTAGAATCTGATAGGCTACCACCATCATGTAACACAGAAGCTAGAATCTGATAGGCTACCACCGTCATGTGACACAGAAGCTAGAATCTGATAGGCTACCACCGTCATGTGACACAGAAGCTAGAATCTGATAGGCTACCACCATCATGTAACACAGAAGCTAGAATCTGATAGGCTACCACCATCATGTGACACAGAAGCTAGAATCTGATAGGCTACCACCATCATGTGACACAGAAGCTAGAATCTGATAGGCTACCACCATCATGTGATACAGAAGCTAGAATCTGATAGGCTACCACCATCATGTGATACAGAAGCTAGACTCTGATAGGCTACCACCATCATGTGACACAGAAGCTAGAATCTGATAGGCTACCACCATCATGTGATACAGAAGCTAGAATCTGATAGGCTACCACCATCATGTGACACAGAAGCTAGAATCTGATTGGCTACCACCATCATGTGACACAGAAGCTAGAATCTGATAGGCTTCCACCATCATGTGATACAGAAGCTAGAATCTGATTGGCTACCACCATCATGTGATACAGAAGCTAGAATCTGATTGGCTACCACCATCATGTGATACAGAAGCTAGAATCTGATAGGCTACCACCATCATGTAACACAGAAGCTAGAATCTGATAGGCTTCCACCATCATGTGATACAGAAGCTAGAATCTGATTGGCTACCACCTAGGGATGGGCGATATTTTATCGTGTGCGATATATCGTCAAAGAAATTCCCCACAATAACAATTTGAATTTATCGTTTTTATCGTGAGATGACGATTTACCAGGTTGTGTTTTACTTTGTTTTTTTAAATAAGCAAAGTTATTTTTGCTGTTTGCATCGTTTGAATAAATGTGGCATTTGGACTCTCATATTTCAGACTTGTTTGATTGGTGTCACTACAGTTTTGCAATACAGGTGTACTACTTTAACTTAATTGATATAGTGGCTTCTGGTATTTTGTAGGGCTTTCAAGACAGAATTTAGTGACAGATTTATAATACAAAATATTTTGCTGATAGCTTTTATCGTCATTTATCGTTACCGTGATAAATAAGAGAAATTATCGTGATACATTTTTTAGTCCATATCGCCCATCCCTACTACCACCATCATGTGATACAGAAGCTAGAATTTGATAGGCTACCACCATTATGTGATTCAGAAGCTAGAATCTGATAGGCTACCACCATCATTGAATACAGAAGCTAGAATCTGATAGGTTACCACCATCATGTGACACAGAAGCTAGAATCTGATAGGCTACCACCATCATGTGATACAGAAGCTAGAATCTGATAGGCTTCCACCATCATGTGACACAGAAGCTAGAATCTGATAGGCTACCACCATCATGTGATACAGAAGCTAGAATCTGATAGGCTACCACCATCATGTGATACAGAAGCTAGAATCTGATAGGCTACCACCATCATGTGACACAGAAGCTAGAATCTGATAGGCTACCACCATCATGTGACACAGAAGCTAGAATCTGATAGGCTACCACCATCATTTGATACATAAGCTAGAATCTGATAGGCTACCACCATCATGTGATACAGAAGCTAGAATCTGATAGGCTACCACCATCATGTGATACAGAAGCTAGAATCTGATAGGCTACCACCATCATGTGATATAGAAGCTACAATCTGGCTCTTTTCATCATTTCATTACCCAAAACTCTTAGAAGTGAAAACAAATAGCATGTTTCATATCTATACAGCAATGTTCAAGACGGTGAATTGAATCAAAGTGAAAATGCATGTCAGTAGTTATGGTCATAGCAACTCCTTTTACCAGGGAGTTAGTCCTTATTTCTACATGGAGAGAAGTAAAGCCAGATGTCACAGTCAGCGTGAAGTTTGGGATTTAATGTCGTGGGATGGGTTTCTGAAGAAATGATCACGCTAAAATCATTATTTTAAGACAGTATCATGCAATTTAAAACGGGAAGTTTTCACAGTCATGGTGATTGTTGAACCTGTTTTTTGAACATTGGGAATAAAGCTTCAGTGTCCTTTGGCCTCCTTCTTTTAAATGCTGTTTAGTTAACCTAACAGCCATCCAGAAGAAATCAATAATGTGACCCTTCCATGTGAGAAAAGCATCACTGACTTAAATTGTTTCTGCCATCATTCATACCAGCATAAATCTCTTCAAAATGGGCTCCTGCGGTCAAAGCATATGGAAAGGGTTAAATGATGAGGTGTGCATGCTGGAGATATGGGGGAGGATTTGAAAACAGGCATCTGCTGACATCTGTAAGGTGTCAGACTTCTTAAACCCATCAGTGTGGTTGGAGGAGATTAAGTATCTATAAGGTCTCAGGGAATCAGTCCAAATGGCAGATTCGTCCTGCTTGTATGGATATGTCAGTTTTTAACTAAAAATATCTCTGACCTATTCACTTTCATGGTGTCAGGATGAAGACACGACAGGTCTGATGATGCCCCGAGTTCTCCACCAGATCAGTGGTTGCACTTTTCCTGTTAATGATCACCGGCATGACAAACACCTGTGAAACGGACTATTCTTTGTAAAACATATTTTTTATTGAGTTTGTTCGTTTTTTTCACCACAACAGGACACAGATTTGTAAAAACACTCATAACAGAGAATAAACAGAAAAAAAAATTTCCATCACTTCCATGTCCACAGGTGTATAAATGCAGCAGCTCGGCATGCAGACTGTTTCTACAAACGTGTGAAAGAATGTGTCGCTCTCAGGAATCAGTGAATTCCAGCGTGGAACTGTGATAGGATGCCACCTGTGCAACAATCCAGAGGTGAAATTTCCTCGTAAATATTCCACAGTCACTGTCAGCTGGATTATAAGAACATGGAAGTGTTTGGGAACGACAGCATCTCAGCCATGAAGTGTTCGTCCACGTAAACTGATGGAGCGGGTCAGTGATGCTGAAGCTCATAGTGAGAAGAGGTGGCCAACTTTCTGCAGAGTCAATCACTACAGACCTCCAAACTTCATGTGGCCTTCAGATCAGCTCAAGAACAGTGACAGACAGCTTCATGGAATGGGTTTCCATGGCGACCAGCTGCATCCATCCATACATCACCAAGTGCAATGCAAAGCGTGGATGCAGTGGTGGAAAGCAGCCGCCACAGGACTCTAGAGCAGTGGAGACGTTCTCTGGAGGACCAATCACGCTTCTCCATCTGCAATCTGATGGAGGAGTCTGGGTTTGGTGGTTGCCAGGGCAACGGTACTTGTCTGACTGCATTGTGCCAAGTGTAAAGTTTGGTGGAGGGGGATTATGGTGTGGGGGTGTTTTCAGGAGCTAGACTTGGCCCCTTAGTTCCAGTGAAAGGAACTGAATGCTTCAGCATACCAAGACATTCTGGACAATTCCATGTCCCAACTTTGTGGGACCAGTTTGGAGCTGGCCCCTTCCTCTTCCAACATGACTGTGCACCAGTGCACAAAGCAGGTCCATGAAGACCTGGATGCAGAGTCTGGTGTGGAGGAACTGGACTGGCCTGCACAGAGTCCTGACCTCAACCCCATAGAACACCTTTGGGATGAATCAGAGCGGAGACTGAGAGCCAGGCCTTCTGGTCCAACATCAGTGTGACCTCACAAATGTGCTTCTGGAAGATGGTCAAAGATTCCCAGAAACACTCCTAAACCTTGTGGACAGCCTTCCCAGAAGATGAAATCCCAGCTTCCTTTTCAGCACTGTAGCCAGGCTGACGAAGAGCCACAGTGCTGTTGAGCCATGCATTCCCCCGACTCTCAGCTGTGACGACTTCATGAGTTTCTTTACAAACAAAATTGTTTCTATTAGAGAGAAAACCCATGACATCCTCCCAGCTACTAACGACATCTTACTCCCAGCAGGTTTAGAGACATCTGTAGATGCTGAATTATGTCTGGATCATTTCTGTCCTATACAGATATCTGAGTTAACCAAACTAATTGTGGCATCCAAACCTTCTACCTGCATTCTGGATCCCATCCCAACCAAGTTGCTAAAGGAAGTCTTTCCTTTGATTAACACTTACCTACTAGATCTGATCAATTCATCTCTATTGACAGGATATGTACCTCAGTCCTTTAAGACTTCAGTAATAAAACCTTTACTTAAAAAACCTACTCTTGACTCAGGAGAATTAGCTAATTACAGACCGATATCCAACCTCCCCTTTATGTCTAAAATTCTTGAGAAAACAGTTTCAGCTCAACTTTGTGCCCATCTGAGCAGGAATAATCTGTTTGAAAAGTTTCAGTCTGGTTTTAGAGCTCATCATAGCACAGAGACGGCACTGGTGAAGGTTACTAATGATCTTCTCATGGCTTCAGATAAAGGACTCCTGTCCATACTTGTCATGTTAGATCTCAGTGCTGCATTCGACACCATTGATCACAACATTCTGCTACAGAGACTTGAACATGTTATTGGAATTAGAGGAACTGCATTAGATTGGTTCAAGTCATACTTATCTGATAGATTTCAGTTTGTTAATGTCAACAACGAGTCTTCATCACACACCAGAGTAACTCATGGAGTTCCCCAGGGTTCTGTGCTCGGACCAATTCTCTTCACATTATATATGCTTCCTTTGGGTAATATCATCAGACAACATGGCATAAATGTTCATTGTTATGCAGACGACACTCAGATATACTTGTCTATGAAGCCTGATGAAACCAATCAGTTTGTTAGATTACAAAGATGTCTTAGTGACATAAAGACCTGGATGACCCTGAACTTTCTGCTTCTAAATTCAGACAAGACCGAGGTTATAGTCTTTGGACCCGAAAAACTCAGGACTAAATTATCTAGCTTTATAGTTGATCTGGATGCATTAATTTGGCTTCCAGCACCACAGTGAAGAAGCTTGGAGTCATTTTTGACCAGGATTTGTCTTTCAACTCCCATATAAAACAGGTTTCTAGAACCGCCTTCTTTCACCTACGTAATATTGCTAAAATTAGGAACATCCTATCTCAGGACGATGCAGAAAAAATAGTCCATGCTTTTATTACTTCCAGATTGGATTACTGTAATTCCTTATTATTGGGCTGCCCCAAATATGCCTTGAAAAGTCTCCAGCTGATCCAGAATGCTGCAGCCAGGGTTCTGACTAGAACCAGCAGGAGAGATCATATTTCTCCAGTTCTAGCTTCTCTTCATTGGCTCCCTGTTAAATCCAGGATAGAATTTAAAATTCTTCTTCTCACATATAAAGCTCTCCATGACCAAGCTCCATTATATATTAGAGATCTCATAGTTCCATATATTCCAAGCAGAGCACTTCGCTCTCAGACTGCAGGCCTTTTGGTAGTTCCAAGGGTCTCTAAGAGTAGAATGGGAGGCAGAGCGTTTGGCTATCAAGCCCCCCTATTATGGAATCAGTTACCAGTTCAGGTTGGGGAGGCAGACACCCTCTCTACCTTTAAGATCAGGCTTAAAACCTTCCTTTTTGATAAATCTTATAGTTAGGGATGGCTAGCCTTCCCTTAGTTAAGCTGCTATAGGTTTAGACTGCTGCGGGACATCCATGATGCACTGGGCTCTTCCTCTCCCATCATCTCTGTCTCTCCATGTCGAAACCTGTGACAGTATTGCATCATTAACTGTGTTCTCCTCTCTCAGCAGATCTGGCTGGATAACGTTGCAGTGTTTGTTGGTCTCCCTTTCTGTCTTCTCCCCCCCAGCCGGTCGAGGCAGATGGCCGCCCTACCTGAGCCGGGTTCTGCCGGAGGTTTTTCCTCCCTGTTAAAAGGGTGTTTTCCTTCCCACTGTGGCAACCCCTCCGTGCTTGCTCAGGATGGGGGATTGGACCGGGTCAAGTCAAGATTCGATCCAATCTGTTGGTTTCCTTAACTAGGCTATTATGAATCTGACCAGAATTTTTCTGTCTGTTTAAGCGCCCTGAGGTGACACTGTCATGAATGGACGCTATACAAATAAAGTTGAATTGAATTGAATGAAGCTGTTCTAGTTGCAAAGGTGGACCAACGTCAGACTGTGGATGACATTGGATTAGGAATGGGATGTCACATATGTGAGTCAAGGCAGGTGAGCCAATACATTTGGCAATATAGTGTATGATTAAAAAGAAAGTTGGCCTTTAACACTAGGACTCCCAGAATTCTCTCACTACTAGAACTCCCAAGGTCATCAGTTTGACAGCTGGCATTCTGAATGCCAGGGTGGTGATGACAACATCACATTCTACTGGCCAGAAGGCCAAAAGTATTCTTACATGTTATAAATTATGGTTTTGATAAGGATTAACAATAGTATTTGATCAACAAACCATTGTTTTATTGGTATTTGTAAATACCGTAGTATTGACAAACAACAGAGTAGCAGGTGCATTTTAAAAAAAAGCTTTACTATTTGGCGGATCATTCGTCTGTATTAGAACTTGTTCTGGCAAAAATAAAAAACAAAAATAAATACAGGAATCGTTATTTTACAAACCAAAACCTCTTGTATTACAGGTTATCATTACATAGGTATTTAGGCTATAGATGTGAATCGTTTTTTTTTACATAGTTTCATGGAGGTAGGGAAACCGCCCCCCCTTGACTCCGCGGACATAAACGAGTGCTAAAAACGTTTTCCGTTCATCCACACACTGTCCCAAGAGGAGACGTCTCCTAAAACTCTGCAGACTTCGGTCACAGAGCAGTCCCGCATGTCTGTGAGCATTCGTCGTCCACCAAGCAGAGGAATGTGGTCTGGGCATCTCGGATCTCCTCCTCCCTCTCAGATGTGCGCTCCTTCTGCACCAATGGTGAAGACGCCGTAAAACGCAGAATGGAGCCGTCATATAGTACTACTTTACGTATTCATGGCCTATATTCATTTATTAGGCCATTATCAGAACCTTGATTTGAAGTTTCTCTCCAGTCCGTGAGTTGAACTCCTGCGTTTATAGCAGCGGACTGACCGCCTGGCTTCTCTGTCCCTGAGCCTGGGAGTGTGGGATTGCTGATATAAATAGTATATCGATTATTAGTTTACTAAGCTGTTTATTATAGCCTGAAACTGTAAAATCCTTAGGCTATACCTTAAAATAATGTGTGACCTGCTGATGACGGGAGAACTCATCTCTTTCTGATCTGCTGTCACTGTCGGACTCCTCCTCGCCTCCACAATCACTCATCCAGATTTAGAAGAATTTCCAATCCCTCTTGAACAAAAAATCCCCTTTGAGAAGCCATTTGTATGATGCTAGCGGTCTCCTCCCCACGCAGACAGCTTCTGGAGTGTTGGTTGCTCGGCAACGCTCACGCATTATGCTCACACGAGGGAAAAAATACAATGTAAATAATGGAGCCGTCCAAATAACGGCTGTGGTAGTTAGACGTAGAAATGCTACGATCCTTTTTTTTTTTTACTTTATTTTTAAAATAGAGACAGAAATAAACAAGACAAAGGTTTACAAAAAGTCAAGCTGGCATGAGGATGACAGTTTTAATAAACCATGTGAGCCATATGTCTCACGGTGAAACGAGAAAAAATGAAAGTCCAGATTTTCTTCTTCAGGTTTTGGAGCTTCTGTAGCCAGAAACAAGAAGCAGGAAGTGATTCTCTATGTATTTTAGCTCTGCTCTACACCTTCCATTTATATCTGAGCTTTTTATACCCCCCCAAAAAGAGAAAAACTTTAATCCCAAAAAGTCTTGAAGCATTTCTTTTTTCTCTTTTTAGATGTAGGTGTCTGCAGTGTTCAATGAGCTCTCTCTGTCGTCCTCTCTGTGGCGATACGTTGAGAGTTCTGATGGATGAGTGGTAGGTATGAAAGACTGTCTGTATTTATTGAGGGTGGGAGACACAGACGCTACGTTGTTAGGACAGGACTCAGACCATGACCCTGTGACCCTGTATCGCACACAGTCTCAGGTGGTTCCATAATGAGTGTTGGTCACAGCGAGTCCTTGCTGACACACTGATGCAGACACAAATACGTGCTGCTCCGTCATCATGTCTGCTCGCTGTAATGAGCCCTCTGACTTTGATAAGTTTGCTGTCATGCCTGCAGGTTGCAGCGGGTCGGCGTCAAAGAAAAACCTCATTTTTTTACTGCAGCTCCAACAATGCCACGCCATCCCAGTTACAGGCTCACATCGTTTCTGCTTTTTCTCAATGTAATCAGAACATGACGGTTCTAGTCTACAACTGTTTGCCATGTGAAGGGTTCCCACTCTTTTCTAGAACTTGTTTTCCAGGACATTTCCAGGACTTTTTCGGGACATTTTCAGGACTTTTCCAGCTGCTACAGTACAAGTCATGTTATCACAACATGTTGTCACTTTGCTTGAAAGAAATACGAAGTTACCTTCCCTAACGTTAGTTTAAGTTGGCTAACGCTAGCTAAACATGCTAGTTTTGATACGTGGTAACGGTACATAAGACGCTGTCGTGTAGTACAGGTGTGATGTAGTAACGTCGATAACGACACGCCTCTGGCTTCCAAGCTGCAGCCAGACTGCTCCACTTCCGTGGCTGTTTGATCACTTTTTGTCAGATGATCACTTTTTGGCACAAAAACAGCCGTGCAGCAGTTTGTGCAAGAAACTGAGGGAGCGACACGAGTCACATTCAGAGACTCACAGGCTGATTTCTACTCCCAGTTTAAGACTTGTGAACAATTTCTTTTTGTTTGTTTTTGTTTTTTATGTTTTTTAATTTATCTCGTCATGGTCTCTCTGTCTGATCACGCGTCTGTTGTCCGTGTTGACAGCTGTCATCTCCCGAAATGTCACATAGCGCCTGTCACCGAATGTTTGTTTGTCCGAGTGAGTGGAGGGGGCGTGGCTTAGCCATAGGTCAATTGTACCTTATATTTTTTTTTACAGCGATGAAGTAAAGACGAAGAAAAAACAAAGCAGAGACAAAACAGAGGAAAAAGCGAAGACGAAACGGCAACATAGTGGCGAGAAAGTTGGGATTAAACGGTTCATTTTCCGGACCACTGGTCCTGACACCTGAGCAGGACGGACCACTCACTACACTGTGGTCTGTGGCAAGGAACGCTACTAATAAGTATGATCTTTGGGTATTTAATTACCTACAATATGAGCAGCAAATTAACGATCATAGGAAATGATAAATTATATCAACAAACTGTTTGGTGATAAGCAGCTTTCATGGTTCAAAGAGAATCAATTCTCAGATTAAGTTCACTCATAACACACAGAGATCGCACACATTGAAGTCAATTCATTCATTAATAACAGAGAACAACGGGTAAGCAAATGGATGAACACAAATAAAAATCAGAATAAATAACCAAAGAGAATGAGGGTAACAGAAATATCAAACTTAATCTAAAACTATGGAGTAGAAATTGGCATTCAGCTCTGTGGCCACTGGTAAGAATGACCGCACGGACCAGTGAGACAGATGCCATCGACCTGGATGGACCACTCATTACACCACGGTCCGTGGTGGACCAGTGGTCCGGACCAGGGCCAGACGCCCCCCCTAGTGGCAAGGACCACCAATTACATGGTGGTCTGTGGCACGGACCAGTGGTCCGGACCAGACCACGGTTTTCACTACAACCCCTTCTCACAACAACTCCAGCTGCTGGGATGCCAGGCTCGCTACCGATACGCAAGTGTCCCACAGTCTGCGGCATGTCCAACAGTCTGCAGCATGTCCCACAGTCTGCGGCATGTCCCACAGTCTGCAGCATGTCCAACAGTCTGCAGCATGTCCCACAGTCTGCAGCATGTCCAACAGTCTGCAGCATGTCCCACAGTCTGCGGCATGTCCCACAGTCTGCAGCATGTCCAACAGTCTGCAGCATGTCCCACAGTCTGCAGCATGTCCAACAGTCTGCAGTATGTCCCACAGTCTGCAGCATGTCCAACAGTCTGCAGCATGTCCAACAGTCTGCGGCATGTCCAACAGTCTGCGGCATGTCCAACAGCCTGCAGCATGTCCCACAGTCTGCAGCATGTCCAACAGTCTGCAGCATGTCCAACAGTCTGCAGCATGTCCCACAGTCTGCAGCATGTCCAACAGTCTGCAGCATGTCCCACAGTCTGCGGCATGTCCCACAGTCTGCGGCATGTCCAACAGTCTGCAGCATGTCCCACAGTCTGCAGCATGTCCAACAGTCTGCAGCATGTCCCACAGCCTGCAGCATGTCCAACAGTCTGCAGCATGTCCAACAGTCTGCAGCATGTCCCACAGTCTGCAGCATGTCCCACAGTCTGCAGCATGTCCCACAGTCTGCGGCATGTCCAACAGTCTGCGGCATGTCCCACAGTCTGCGGCATGTCCCACAGTCTGCAGCATGTCCCACAGTCTGCAGCATGTCCAACAGTCTGCAGCATGTCCCACAGTCTGCAGCATGTCCCACAGTCTGCAGCATGTCCAACAGTCTGCAGCATGTCCAACAGTCTGCAGCATGTCCCACAGTCTGCGGCATGTCCCACAGTCTGCAGCATGTCCCACAGTCTGCAGCATGTCCAACAGTCTGCAGCATGTCCTACAGTCTGCGGCATGTCCTACAATCTGCGGCATGTCCAACAGTCTGCGGCATGTCCAACAGTCTGCGGCATGTCCAACAGTCTGCGGCATGTCCCACAGTCTGCAGCATGTCCCACAGTCTGCAGCATGTCCAACAGTCTGCAGTATGTCCCACAGTCTGCAGCATGTCCAACAGTCTGCGGCATGTCCCACAGTCTGCGGCATGTCCCACAGTCTGCGGCATGTCCCACAGTCTGCGGCATGTCCAACAGTCTGCGGCATGTCCAACAGTCTGCAGCATGTCCAACAGTCTGCAGCATGTCCTACAGTCTGCAGCATGTCCAACAGTCTGCAGCATGTCCAACAGTCTGCAGCATGTCCTACAGTCTGCAGCATGTCCAACAGTCTGCAGCATGTCCAACAGTCTGCGGCATGTCCCACAGTCTGCGGCGTGTCCCACAGTCTGCGGCGTGTCCAACAGTCTGCAGCATGTCCAACAGTCTGCACCATGTCCAACAGTCTGCGGCATGTCCAACAGTCTGCAGCATGTCCAACAGTCTGCAGCATGTCCAACAGTCTGCAGCATGTCCTACAGTCTGCAGCATGTCCAACAGTCTGCAGCATGTCCAACAGTCTGCAGCATGTCCCACAGTCTGCAGCATGTCCAACAGTCTGCAGCATGACCAACAGTCTGCAGCATGTCCCACAAGTAACACAGAGGAGTTTATAACTGACAGCTAACGTTAGCCATGTTAGCAAACAAGCTAGCTTACCGATCCAGGAGGAAAGTCGCCATTTCCGTGTTTTACTCCGTGGAAAACGTTTATGTGGGTCCATTTAGTGAATTCTTCACCTAAATTTACTCCAGGTTTTGCTCTTCTCAGGTCACTCCTCCTCAGAAACAGATAACATCTGCAGGTAATGAAGCAGCTGCTTCACTCGTTGTCTCCACCGTTTCCCTGTACAAGCCTGACTATGACCAAAATATTGTTTCCACTCAGAGATCGTATTTGGCAACCTGCAATGGCGGCGTGTATCTGCTTATAGACGTAAATATAATGCCATTATCGAACCAGTAAAAATTTGTTTTATAGTTATTTTTAGGCTAAATATAATTTTTCTAGGAAATGTTGTACTTTCATTCTGTTTTTTAAAAAATATAGCTTTTAATAAAAATGTTCTACATTCAACCTTTAATGAAAACTGGCTGGTCAGTTGTTTTAGGTTTCCAGAGACAATCTCTGTGCGCAGAGCTGAAGCCAGGCTGGGGGGGGGGATATAACAACACAGCTAGCTGCACCTCCATGCGCTATAAACTCACTTATATGCCGATTTATTTATTAATGTACTTAATTTGTGTGGACATCTATAGGATGATCTGGGCAATCACTTATGCCAACACAGCAGGGAGGGGGGACTCGTCCGGTATGGTGATTTAAGAGTAGCAGGTCGGTAACATCTGCGTCCCCGGGGATGAGGAAACCCCCGAGGCTGTGATGCATTGAATGCAGGAGGAATTCCCAATGCTGTACGTCCTCTTATGGTAATAGATTGTGTCAGCTAATAAATCCAGTATTTCCCGTGACATCAGACTGTGAGTAGGCGACTGAATAAACACACGTTTCACATATATTTATTCACCTTTAGAAAAACCGGAGTCATCCGCGTGAACTCCCCCACCCTGATAGAAGAAATGCAGTCACGAGCAGCCGTCCTCTGATTCACAGCCAACTTGAAGTTGGACCACTTCTTATTTCGACTTTGACCCCACATCTTAGACTGTGTCACTCACTCTCCCATTCACTTTTCTGATGGGGGGTTGATGCCGGACATCAGCGCGCTAAAGTGCACATTTTTGCACATTTATAATTAAACAATCTGCCTCAAGTTTGTTCTCCGTGAATTTTTTTCATTTTCATTCACTGTCATGCTCTTATTTTGTCAGAGAGGAGAATCTCTGCTGCAGATCTCATTTAAATGTCATTTGCGTATTTATGTTGGGGCTGTGGACAGGGGGGAGGTGTCAGTTACTTCAACATGTGGCTTAATTCCACGTTGATTGGGATGTACAAAGGAAAAGTACTTGGATCCATGCGTGTGCACAGATTCGTACATCTGAAAACTTTTGTGCGTATGACGTTTTCAGGATTTGATCATACGCCGGGTTTCATGAGGAAATCCATGCAGCTCTTTGTACATGAGGCCCCAGGTGTTCCAACAATCATAAACCAGCTGAATTTTTTTTTTTTTTTTTTTTTTAAAGGATTTTTTGGGCACTAGTGGCCTTTATGTGACAGTGTATAGCGACAGGAAAGGGGCAGAGAGAGTGGGGAGTGACATGCAGCAAAGGGACCTGGACCGGGAATCGAACCGGGGCTGACTGCACTGAGGAACTGTAGCCTCTGTTCATGGGGCGGCTGCTCAACCAACTGAGCTAATCACCGCCCCATAAACCAGCTGAATTTAATCAGCACATCTCTGCAGGTGAACGAGCTCGTTAGTAAAAACACCTGTTCTGCCCCCAGTAGTTCATCTTGTTCATAGCTTTTATGATTTGACATGTACAGCAACTCTCCGTTTTGTTACAAGTGCGATATACATAAAACTATTACGAGCAAAGCTGGCTTTGAATGTGATTTTCCAAACGCGTTGTTTTTGTTCAGCATCGGATCGGTATCACTGATACTGGCTTGAATTTTATTTGCTGTTGGATTGGAAAGAAATTCGGTGGTATCACACATCCCTAGTGATCACACCCTCGAACCAATGCTGGCAAAACTCCTGGCCGTTTCTCCATCTGCGTACTTGAGGTACTTGCGTGTACTTGCGTGTACTTGCGTGCTCATGGACTCGTGCAACGTAATCAACCGCGGCCCAGGTCATGTTCCATTTCCAACTTCGCTTCTCGGTAAGTACGCTGGAAATCCCCGTATGAGAACTTCCCATTTTACTGAGCAGCATCGGAGGAGACTTGTGCATACTCGGCCAGATATAAATCCCAGCATGCACCTGCACATGCACAGCATTTCTGACCTCCTCCTCCTTATGGTGCAGAACAGCCAAACCTGAGCTTCATTTCTGTTCTTTACTGCTGTTCGTCTTTTATCTGCATATCTTCCTCCTGCTTTCCTCCCAGCTGTTATTTAATCACATATTTATGACCTGATTGTCCATTTGCATCAATGTGTTTTTGTATTGGAAGTAAATGTAATTTACATGTTGGAAACAAAAAACATTCACTCAGTATAATTATTATAAGTTATTTTCATAGTTTTTATTTGTTTCTGTACAAACAAGTACTACATCTCTGAGATCAATGAAGTATTTTTCAACTCATTTCATCTCATAAGGCGGCTACGATTTACTGTAACACTTCAGAAAGTTATTGAGCAAGATTTTCCTGACAGGAAATTGGCAGTGGAGACGAAGAAGAAGCTGGCCTCAGCTCTGCAAAGCTTTCAGTTGTGATCAGCATTGCTCATGGCTAGACGGACCTCACTGGGCCTGTACACAAAGTACTCATGAGCACTTGGAAAAAAAAAAAGTCAAAGTTTAAAACTCTTAGTTTAGCTTTTCCTATTTTACCAAATATTTTTTCTCTCCTTTTACATTCTTAAGTCAGAATGAACGTGTTTGTAATACAATATGCTGATATCCTCAATGATGTATGCCCGTACTGTAGACTGGAAAAGGATGAATAAAGCCAACATGAGATAATTTGGGTACCAGAAATGGTTAAAATATATTATTACGTACTTTAATGCCCCATGGGGAAAATTCGTTGGTGGCCACAGTACAAAAGGGCTACATGACCGAACAAGAAAAACCAGTCATAGGCCGTGATTTACGAAAGGGTGCGGTGCAATACAGCTGCGGCGCGGCTTCCGCAGCAATTAGCTGCTGTTATAGTCAATGGTTCTGCTTGCACCAGACACATGCGTCCCAGATCTGTCCTAGCTGCGTCTCGCCGCACCGCTAAATAGAGCAATCAGGTCGATTTCTGGTGCAGCACGCTCCCAGAGCGCGTGCAGTGCAGATCGGACCAGATGGGAAACCAGACACGGGAGCAGAGTAAAGCATCCGGTACATTCAAGAATAAAAGCCCCCCGGAGAGTTGTGATGTAATGTTACTGTATTTATGCCCAGTGGCCCCAGGTTAGAAGAAGTCAAGCAGAGCTGTCGCATGGACTGTAGACCTGTGCATCCCCACGAGACCTTGCGCCTGCATTCCTGCTGTGTGTGTGTGTCTCTTTTTAAATAAACACATGAATCATCATCTTCTTGCTTCAGAGAGCCCACTCTCATCTGGACCAGTCAGGCAGCACTTTGAGGGTCATGTTCTTTGATTTTTCAAGTGCATTTAATACTATTCAGCCTGCTTTGCTATGTCAGAAGCTCCATAACTTCCAGGTGGATCCTCCACAACCACCTGGATTTACGACTACCTCACAAACAGACCACAGTTTGTGAGACTGAAAGGTTGTGTGTCTGAGATGGTGGTCAGCAGCACTGGAGCACCACAAGGAACTGTACTCTCACCATTCCTCTTTACACTGTACACCTCAGACTTCCAGTACAACTCTGATCCTGTCATCTGCAGAAATACTCTGATGACTCTGCAGTTGTGGGGTGTATCAGTGATGGACAAGAAGCCGAGTACAGGGAACTGGTCAGTCAGTTTGTGAAATGGTGCAGTAACAATCAGCTGATCTTAAATACCAGCAAGGCCGTGGACCGCGGAACGCATCTGAACGAGGGGGGGCCATACTTCCAAGAAAAAAAAAAAAACCCCTGACGTAGCTTTTTAAAAAAATAGCACCTTTTTTCTTTTCTCTGTCTTACAAAAGATGCTGTTTGTTGTGTCTCTGAGGGAGGAGTATTTTTTTCATTCTGCTTTTGTAGTTTTGGCTTGGTTGTCAAAAAAGTTGAAATAGATGTCTGTCTCTTCATTTTCACAATGTCAACAATAGCTGGGTTTCCATTACACCTGGAATTGCACAAACCTAAATATCGCAATTAAAAACCGCTACTGGAAACACCTACATTTAGAAAAAAAAAACCTCTCAAATATCGCAAAAAAGTTTTTTCGCTTTGTAGTGATCTCAAGCCCAAAGGTCTCAGCAAAAGGATACACACATCTGACCAAATATACTTTGGGACACATACTGATTGATAAAGGCCACAGTTGGATGTAAAGCAGACATCCCAAGGAGGAATTTTGCTCAGAGAAGGACCTTCTCTGAGGAATCACTAATTTACGGTCCTGAGTGCAACTCAGGAGAGGACCTGCATTTTGGTAAAACAAACAAAGGCCAGTTGGTGAACTTTGAACCCAGCCTCCAAGCTTGGAGATACTCCTTCCCAGTATTTACGACCTGCTATAAATTGGTTCTGTATAGCCAATTTTGTAATGTGTTCTTAACATTCAAGAACTGTTTTATATTATCAGGAAAGTAAGCTCATGTTAATCTCATGATGAAGACTTTTCTTTTGATATGCAACATGATATACTTTGGTGATTAGAAACTAGATGTTTCTTCCCCAAATTCACATCACATGCATTCCAGGATTTGCTGCATAAAGGTGAAGAAAGAGACACTTTACCCAACTGCTGAAATCCACTTTTATGATAGAAATGGACTTCCTCATATCAAATGATGTCTAACATGTATTTTCTTTACAGGAATCTTAAATCATCAAGATTAATCCTGTTTTATCTGTTTAGCTGATTTGTTTATTCAATGTCTTCCTTTATTCATATAATTCAGATCTTTGCTTTATTTTATTTTATTGTGTTCATTTTATTTCATCATGTCTGAATAATTGATCCATTTTACACATGCCTCACTTAGAATTCACAGATGCTTATAACCATTAAGCTCAACTGATAATCAAATGATCATTCGAGACGTGTCTGACTATTGGATGAAACCTGACTCTGTCAGCTTCCCATTGGCTGACAAGCTGCAACCCACATTCCACTGCCAGGCAGAGCGCGAAGCTCTGAACTGTGAGAATCAGAATTGGAGAGATCGGAAAGAGAATGAGATCTGATCGGAACCGAAAGAGAACTGATCTGGGAGAACTGGAAGGAGTAGAGACAGAACTGAAGAAACTTGGAACAATGGGGAAAGAATGAGACGACACCTGCTCTGAACTCAGCAGAGTTCAGAACCACGGATCACTCAGGAAGGAGTGATGGAGAGAAGAAGGCTTTAACCCAAATGTAAACCAGTTACATATTTTTGTACCTTTTCCAGCGAAAGCCATTTTTGAATCACTCCCGTGATTATCTGCCAGTATTTTTACTATCAACCATCCCGTGACATCAGTCCTGAAGCTGCACGTCTCTGGGAGACGGATGAGAGAGAGAGAGAGAGGATGAACCAGAACCACCACTGAGCTGACAGCCCGCAGAGAGCCGGACGAACTTCCAGGAGATCGGGAAGATTTTTGGGATCCATCCACCCGACAGTCTTCCAAAGGATTTGAGGAACAGTCCAGCAGAACCAGGACGTGAGTGAAGCACCTCAGTCAGACGGAACCTCTGAGGAGAATCCTGATCATTTGCTATGAAATATGATCTGATGTCACAAGAAGTTGGTGATAGTGAATTAATCCAGGCCTACGGTTTACCAGACCCAGATTAACTTTGTTTAGCTGGATTAAGAAATCCTTCCTTCTTTTTCTTTGAACAGTTATTAATTAACTGAAGTTTAATTAATTTATGTTTCATTTTCATACCATCTCACATTTCTTTCACAAGATAACTTTTGGTTGATCATCATGCTCACATATCTCTTGTATATATTTTGTACATACATCATCTCATGTAGTTTGTAGACTAGTTAATAAATACTCCGTATTATCTTAACTAGTCGTTGTTTGTGGTTTTTCTGATGTATCATGAAAGGTCACTTCAAGCGAGAACTCATGAAAGCGTCCTGAGACTGATCACTTCATCAAATCAATCTAAGAGTTGATTTAAGACTTTAATGGTTTTCCTTGCTTCCATTACATATCAAATAAGTAAGGTGGTGCTCCGAGGCTGTATTAGTATTGATATTAATAGAAATATTAATATTAATATTAATATCATACATAGTGACGCTATATATATTGTGGTTTCCCAAGCTAAATCACAACAGCTTTCATGAGGCGTAAATTCAGACGTTTCGATAAAGCAGTTTCGCGCATAAGTGTAATGGAAACATTTTTTTTCGCAATTACATGCCATCAGGCGTGACGAAGGGGGGGGGGGTTAAAATCCAGTTATTCCTCCTTATTTATGCTGAATATGATCATTTACAAGCATTAACTGTGAAATCGGAGTGATGAGGGAAGTTTTATCAGTCACATATATGAAAAATCCCCAAATCTCCGTAACTCAGCAAGCTGAGTTCATTTAGACATTATACAGATGCTTTAAGTTCTTCATGCATTAATGACTGGACACCAGCTGTTTGTCGTTTGCACACGTCTGTAACACCACGACTCGGTTATCTGGTTCCCACATGTTAATTATGCGTCACCAGGATTTAATAAACGTGACCAGGATAACGTGGTATGACTGCACCTTCGTATCAGCAGCTGCATCACCACATCAGTCAGGAACTGGTGCCGGATAAAAGTGGAATAAAGATCCAGAAATGACATCCACACTCCACAAGTTGATCCTGAGGGTTTTTTATTTGTGTTACGTTTCGGGCATCTGTCCTGGAAGCCTCCACGAGTGTTTTTCCTGCAGATGTGATCAGAGGCTCTGTACATACGGACTTTACCTATGAATCATCATCCGCTGCTTTCATCTGCTGATGAGGAGCAGCTCTGAAACAACATGTTTATATCTCCATCTTCCTCAAAGTGGAGTCCCGGGGCGGGATTTTACGAGAATTACGGCTGATACCATTCAATGGAAACACCTGCATATCGCAATTGTACTTTTTCGAAATTTAAGAAATATCGCTTTGAAGTGTGATGAAAACCAGCTAATGACAAGCTTTGAAATCGACGTTTTGACGTTGGCTCGCAACGCTTGCCTGATGACGTATTGATAAACAATGCACTTGATAGGCACATATATGTTATTTCTATGCAGCCTACGTAACCTATATAGCAGGCTGCAGGGAAAGTTTTCAATGGCGCGGGGGAGGGCGCAGGGTGAGAGAGAGAAGGTGCGCTGTGACTTGGGTCATAAGGACAACAATGCAACTTGCTTTCAGTTATTTATTTAGGCTACTTTTTTCTTTACCAGAGTACAAAAGTTACCAGGGCCGTGGCCCGGCTGCCCCCCCGGTTCCACGGTCTATGAGCAAGACTAAAGAGATGATTGTTGACTTCAGGAGGAGCAAGAATAAGCAGCATAGTCCTGTCTACATCCTGGAAGAGGAGGTGGAGGTGGTGGAGAACTACAAATACCTGGAGTTCAGCTGGACAACAGACTCGACTGGAGATGCAACACTGACTACATCTACAAGAAAGGTCAGAGCAGACTCTACGGACCAGAACCAGGACCAGAACCAGGAAATGCAACACTGACTACATCTACAAGAAAGGTCAGAGCAGACTCTACGGACCAGAACCAGGACCAGGACCAGAACCAGAGACTTGAAGAAACTAAACAAGCTGATCAGGAAAGCTGGTTCTGTGCTGGGGATAACTCTGGAGCCGCTGGAGATGATCGTTCAGAAAAGAATGCTGCACAAGCTGATGAAGATGATGGAGGATTCTTCCTCCTCTCCACAACACGGTGAAGAATCAACAGAGTGTGTTCAGTGGGAGGCTGCGTCAGGTTCACTGTAGGACGGAGAGATACAGAAATTCATTCCTGCCAGCAACCATCACCCTGAAGAACAAGACTGACTGATTATTGTTATATTATCATTTCATATAAATGTTATATTGTTTTTTTAAAAAAAGAGTGAGCTTTTTTACAATGCTGAATTTCTCATTTTCTCGTATTTCTCGTATTTTTCATTTAATTTTTCACTTCATCACATTTGATTTTCGTCTCTCTGTCTAGGTCACATAAAACAACTAAATAAAAATATCAACACTGTGATTTACATGTGGGAAAAAGACTGGTCAAGATCTCCAACTCTGATTAGGTGTGATCAGAAAATAATGTGTTACCTCAAACGGATTGAAGGAACTGTCAGGTTGCACTCAGGATTTTATGAACTCTTGCTGCAATGGTGGCATCAGGCAAGCGAAGCTTTTCAAAGTTGAGACTAATTAAAAATCATTTGTGCACCTATGCCACAGAACAGACTGCAGGTTTGCACTACAATTAGCTAGAAATGGAATAAGCCTACATCCGAACTGGATTAAGTCTTATTGCTGAGTTTGCAGCCAAGAAAGCAAGAAAGTGATGGCATGATCAATATCTGGGATAGATTATACATGGTAAGTTAATTGTTAAAAATGTAAAGATGCTGTGTGTAGTTGTACAAATGAACATAAGCTGTATTATGAATGAAACGTGTCTGCTGGTTTCAGTTGGAAAATGCAGGGAAAGTGACTGTGTAGGACATTTATTGCACACATACTACTGGACATTTATCCAGCCCTCCTGATCATTATCGTGTGATCCTGCAAATGTGATTTGTTGGATTTATCTCGCAGGGAAACTAGCACAGACTGCAGTCACGGGCGCGCTGTGTCTGACGCCGTCCCAGTGGGAGCTGACTCTCCATGGAGGTCAGTTCCAAGTCGCACTGCAGCCACGATGCACCGCACACAGACTGGTGGAAATCCACCTTCAGAGCGCTAAATCCTGGGTTCATCGTTGCAGGTGATCAAGTGTAATTGTTTGCAGGTGCAAACGGCAGTATTTAATTAGGGATTTAGCGTAAGCGCTTGCTTTGCCATGGAAAGTTCAGGAGAGCAAGAAAGTCACAAGTACAAAGTAAAATTCACACTAATTAAGAGCAAAATATTAATGGCAGAGGCAAAAATATTGCAGAGCATGAAAAATGAAAACTTGAATGCCACCAGAATGACTGCAATATGGATAAAAATATAACGTGGGGGTCAGAAGAAATTCCTCCAGGAGCACCACACCATCTAGAGAGAATCCAGAACAAAACATTGAATGCCGATACATCGACAGTAAATATATCTCTGAAGAGCAAAACTGATTTATTCTTGTATTGTTATTTTGTATACATGTTATATTGTTCAGGAAAAAAAAGAGCAAGCCTATTACAATATGGAATTTCCCTTCTGGTACAAATGAAGTATTCTTTATTTCATATCTGGGTTTCCAATGGACACGTGGTGGTACCATCGTCCACATGCATCACAGGATATCTGCAACATGCAATAACTTGTTGTTCGAATAATGTGTCAAGACAAACATGCAAAGCAACCAGTGTACAAATGTGCATACAATTCATGTGCTACATGTAGAATACCCATGTTATTTCCTCCTCTTCATTATCCACGTTATATATGCCACAACACAGACATGTTTGAGACATCTGTCAGGACAGGTTTAAAGCCTGGGTGTAAAACATTTCATAATTGCCTCCATCTATGTGTTATCAAAAGATCAATGTGGGATCTTTCTTTTGGAAAATGAAATACTCCGAACATTCCAGATTCCCGGAGAAGTGTAATGGCAATCTGCCAACACAGCTCCTCCACATCCCTGTGTCCCACTGGCAAGTGGACATCCTCACCCAGCAAGACTCTCTGTGAACTGGAAAAATGTATCACGTAGGAATCCAATGTTTCTAACTATCAGGGGCCGGTTGTTCAAAACTTGGTTATTTCTTAACCGGCCGTTAAATATATGTAACCAAGCGTTAACTTTAACAGACCGGTTATCTCGTTGTTCAAAACTCGGTTAATTTAAACCGTCTGTTATCTTAACGTTAAAGTTAACGCACCTAGGGACCGCCGCTAAATATTTAACAGTGGTTATCTCTCAAAATGGCGTTTACTGCCAACGCTGCGTTCATGATGCCCGTCCAGAGAAAGAAGGAGAGGGTTTATCGTGGGCTTGATTTTGATATCGGGAATTATTCAAATGAAGAGCTACGCACCCGGTATCGGTTTGGGAAAGACTCCATTCGTTACCTGTGTAATCTTTTGCAAGGTAATTTGGAGCGTGCAACAAATCGTGGACACGCACTGACTGTAGAGCAACAGGTGCTTGTGGCCCTTCGTTTTTTTGCCAGCGGTAGTTTCCTGCAAGTTGTCGGGGACACGTTAGGTGTAGACAAGAGTACTGTGTCGAGGATTGTACGGGATGTAACCGATGCTCTTGTTGCAAGACGCAATGACTTTGTTTCATGGCCAATTGACAATCGACGACGTCGTCAAGTTGAGGATGGTTTCTTTGCGTTGGGTGGATTCCCGAAAGTATTAGGGTGTATAGATGGGACACACGTTCGTATTCAAGCCCCTTCACGTGATGAACCCTCATACGTCAACAGAAAAGGATATCACAGCATAAACGTGCAGGCTGTATGCGATCACGAAGGTAAACATGTCCATAGAATTACACTGCTTTCCCAAGTGTCATTCCAATCAGACTCTCCATGTGAAATAAATTAAATCCAGCATCAGTAGGTATTGTTTGTAGAATTTTCAGTTTTCTTCTAAATTAACATTAGACATTTTTTTCTAAAAAGATGAGGTAATTAGCCTATTTATAGATTTGTCAACTGATCTCGAAAAACCAAAAAACAAACATGCAAGAAATATTACATGAAGCACCCATAAAATGTCCATAAATGAACGCGTTCCCCTTTTCACCGTTTCCTTGAACTACAGTGTAAAGTTACATTCACGCAGTTATTACGGCATGATACAAAGAAACCTAACATGGGTAAATATTTCTAGTCGCCTTTACATTCTGTGTTGGTGCAATTCACAAAAAAGAGTCAACATTAATGTTGAAATGTATTATTGTAAGAAACGAACACACTGTACTCATTGTCATATTGGATTATCCCTATTTCTTTTTTTAGGTGAGCATTATCATCAAAATGAGCACACTAATTCTAATTCTTTTGCTGCAAAACTGTTGGAAACGCCGGTAAATATGACTGTAACTGATGTACCCTCTGCGCTGTGTTTGTATTCTGATCCAATTTTACTGTAATTTACCTGCAATCTGGAATTATGCACGTGGGGCTGTTACGCCCGCCAATGTAATAATCCCCGCAAACGTAATAAGCAGCTTTTAATTTAATAACTGCAAACGTAGTACATTTCCCACAAATGTAATAGCCTGCCTACTACAATCGTTATAGCGATTTCCCACAAATGTAATAACTATTACGTTTTCAGATATTTATTTTGTGGTGAAGTGTATAGCTTCCCACAACTAATGGTGCAATAAATAATGGTCGTTGTGTTTGTTGTTTGATTGTTGTTGCCTTCTGATAAATTTATTCATTTATTTTGGTGAGATTTTATTTTATTTTGGGACATCATAAACTTTACGTGGACACTGTGTCTCAGCAGTGCAGCATAATCAACTTTTTGCTGCGCACTTTCTTACTTGCACTTAGGCTACTTTCCTTCCATAGATATGAATTTTTTTTTTTTTTTTAGCTTATTTTTGGTTAATCACTTTATTTATCGAATTTTATTCTAACGGAATTATATTTTACACGTGTGACATTTGCACCGTGCCTGCGCACAGACTGTTACGCATTTAATTATCTTTCGCCTTTAATAATTGTTACACTAAAAACAAACAAACAAAGGCTTAAGCCTGTAGTGTTAACTGAAAGATAAAAATCAAATGAACTAATCATTTCATACAGACATACCATGTAATTTAAAAAAAATATTTAAATAAATAAGATAAGATCACTTAAGACACTTTTTACAGCCGAATCAGTGATAGAAAAATTAAAGTTGATGAAGACTTCCCCATTGTTGTTATATGCCAAGTGACAAATTAAATGTAGGGGTTTAAGCTCTTTTCTCTGGGGTGGAGAAAGACGCAACTGAGATTATGAATGAATAAGGGAAACAACATGATTCGATGATTAGTTGACCAATGTGAGGCTCTGACAAATCAGATTTGACTGTGAAAATTCTTAGTCGGGGAAACCCCTACTATTTAATGTTTCGTGGTTTGATTGCAAGTGAAGACAGCGCAAAATGACAAGATGTTATGGAGACATTGGCGGAAGAGGCAAATAGGCTACAACTGCAATATAAAATTAGAACAATAAATATTAACTTAAAATAATACAAAAGGTATCCCTGCAAAGCCTCAGGAATGTCCAATTTATGAGAACATAAGGAGTTGCTGTTGGAATAATTGAAACACTGCAGCCTTGAAGATCATCACAGCCATTACGCATGAGGTGCGCGCTGTGTGGCACAACACCAACGGCTCCACGCAGCAGCTGCAGCTGGACAGAAGGAGCACAGCTGATGTTAAATAGTGGCGTTTGCTGTGTCGATTTGTTATTTACTCTGAAAAAAACAGAAGAAAAGTAGAATACTAATTGTGTTGTCCACTGCTCATGAAAAAATTTATTTAATTAGTTTTTTTTTTTTTTTTTTAAATCAGAGTATGTATCTGCGATCCGGTAGCACACCCAGAAGCTGAAGTCTTTTGGCCATGAAGGTGCCAGTGACCACTAGTTTTTCAGGAGTTAAATCAGCCATTGCCATCCGTGTGACGTTTTGGAGTGTTAAATTCACAATATTGCTAATGCATTGCAGCAGATGTACTGCATGCAGACGCGCTATTTTGCGGCTTTGAAAGGCGGATCCCTTGTTGTAGCCTAAACCAGTTTCTATATTTTTTGCACGTAAACCTTTGATAGGTCCTTTGAAAGTACAGTAGAGGTAGCACGTTTGTTGTATTTACTACATATCAATCGAAAGATACTGACTGCAGATAAACTCATTTAATTGAATGACACCTTCTCTTGTGTTTTACGCAACATAAATGTTGAAATTCATTATATTATTATATTGTTATTATACAGCCATTAAGCATGTGGTGCGCGCTGTGTGGCAATGTTGTAATTATACCAAACACAAGATGTGGAGGTGTTTGAAATTTTGCAGGAAAATTCACGAATATTTGTGCCAAGTGGCCTGGGTCAGCTCATGACAGCTACATCTTTAGAACCTCGTCACTCTGCGCACTCCTGGAGAGGACCCACACATCTATGTCTGACGGCTTTATACTGGGAGACAACGGCTACCCCTGCAGACCCTTCCTACTGACCCCGTACCTCGACCCACAAGGACGACAACAACAGCGCTACAACAACTCGCTGTGTGCTACAAGAGTCACTATTGAAAGGACGTTTGGTCGGTGGAAGAGGCGGTTCCACGTTCTGCACTCTGAGGTACAATAACAGTACATAGCAATTGCTTATTAGTAGTTAGCGAGACCAGTCAAATACCACTGTAAATAGTGATAGAGGTGGGTGAATGAGTTTTCTGAAAGTTTACTTCTGTTACTTGTGTATTCAATTTCCTTACATGTATAAAAAATTCCACCAATAGTGAATGGGTAAAATGTTGCATGGTTAAAATTTATTACAATGCAATTTTTTTGTCACAGGTGAGGATGGCCCCGTCTCGTGTGTGCCGCAGCGTGGTTGCATGCGCCGTCTTACACAACATTCACAACATTTCTATCTCCATGGGAAAACCTCAGGATGACAAAGACTGTTGAGATGACCAGCCATATATTGATGCCTACACCGGGAGACATGATGGCAGGGGCATACGGGACCACGTGGCTACCACATTCTTTGGACACTAACATCATTAAAGCAAGACTGTGGCAATCATCATGAGGCTCTAGGCTTATGTAGATGCTTTATTTTTTATTTTATAGCTACAGTATTGATATAAGTTGTTCAACTATTTTTCATCATTTCCATCACAAAACCACAGGATGATTGTGCAAAATAAATATTTGTTCCCTTTATGCAATAACAACAAAATTCATTTTTGTTTTTTTTTCTTATAGAATAACAATGTCTCACTGCATTAAAAGCAGCATCTGGGTTGTTGTCATGTCTTTGCAAATTTGTTTGCCGTCTAGAGTTTCCAACAATTTTATTTGGAGAAGTAGTTTTTTTCTTCTTTAGCTCCTGTAGCTGGAGTTCTCCCAATAGAACTTGCTGCTGCAACTCATATACTTTCTCAGACGCACTTGGCTCCTTTCCGGTCCGGTGTGTTGAGACTGTAGGTTGACTCTGACTCGGTCTTGGACGAGAGCGTGTCTCACAGATGGGTGCGACACCAGGGATCTGTGCAGTCGAAATAACAGCTGGGGTCTGTGAAGAAGATGCTCTTAAAGGTGTCTCCTGTGAGGGCGTGACAGCAGTGGCCGCGGTGAGCGTCAACATGGAGGTAGATTCTGATGCGACTGTCTCTGTAGGAATGTCAATAGCTTCACAGACGTCATTGCCTGAAATTGATAATAATGGCAAACACTACACTTAAAAGCAATATGAATGTTAAGTTATATGTTTTACTAATGTTGGTGTAGGCCAATACAGTACAGTGCCCTATGAAAGTTTAGAAGTAGCTATTAACCATCGCAAATGATGGATAGATATAGGTCAGCAATGCTGGTCAGTGTGGCAAAACCTATATCTATCCATCATTCCCAATAAAAAAAATGCCTTTAGACTGTGTGTGTGATATGTTATTAGGTAACAGTATTAAACAAAACAAAACAAAAAACAAACAAAAAAAAAAAGCATCCATTTCTATTTTTTTCTTTTCGGTTCTATTTTTAACAGATCTGAATTAGGCTAGTTATTCCCGTATAACGTAACCTACTCTTCATCAAGGTGCCTATTCAGCGCCAAGTTGCATGACTGTCAGTACAAGTATTTGGTTGGATACACAGTAATTTTGAGGAGGAATCCACATCAATGAAGGTCTGTAATAGCCAATTATTTCAATATGTGTGGATGTATTCCTTTAGGGCTGGGGGCTTTTTAAAGCGAACATATTTAACTCTATGAGTTTACGTTCATAACTCCTCTACAGGGATGTCACTATAGCTTTCGTGACTGTGTCTGGAACTTAAAATGAACATTGGCTACATATATTGATAATTTTGTGTTTGATATATTTGTAATGATTTAATGACACCTACATTCTGTCTCGAGGCCGTCTGGGATGCCTGACAAAGTCGCCGAGTCACGCATGATGTCTATAATGCGATTTGTGGCTTGACTCAGCTGTGATGGTGGCGGTCCTCCTCCGGTCTTCTTAGACTGAATTCTGTAATCTGTATATTGCTTCTTCGCCTTCCTAGTCATATTTGTCCACTTTTCTTTCACCTCAACTAACGTTCTCGGAGCTACCCCCTTCGCATTAACCTCCTTTACAATATCACACCAAATGACATTTTTACGTTTCTTTGTGACTTCGTTTGAATGCTTTTCTGTCAATACGGACCAGTTTTCCTCTACCATTGACTGAATAACATTTTCTTCATCGGCAGAGAAGTTTCTGCTCCTCTTTTTCCTCAGAGGGGGGTTCGTTAGGTTCTCGTTTGGATTCTCCATTTTTTTCAATGCCAGGCAGGAATGCACAAAAATGGGGGATTGTGGGATATATTGGTGCTAACCAGTGACGTTGACCGCATGGTTAATTTTGACGGCGCCGTTAGCTGACGGCATAACAAACCGTGTTTTGAACAACGCATATTTAACAGTCGGTTAGCTAACGGCGGGTTAGTAATTTAACCGACCGTTAAAGGTTAACCAGTGGTTAAAATAACGGGGGATTGAACAACCGGCCCCTGGTGGATAAAGCTGTTGGAGAGTCTGGTGGTGCGGGAGCGGAGGCTTCTGTATCTCCTCCCTGATGGCAGGATGCTGAACAGTTTGTGGGCAGGATGGCTAGCATCCCCCACAATTGTGACTGCCTTCCGGGTGAGGGGGGTGTTATACAGGTCTTTCAGGGCAGGGAGTGGGGCACCAATGATCCTGGAAGCAGTTTTCACAATGCGCTGCAGAGCTTTTCTGTTGTAGTCAGTGCAGCTGCCACCCCACACTGTGATGCTGCTGGTCAGGATGCTTTCGATGGTGCCTCTGTAGAATGTGCTCATGATGGATGGTAGAGCACCTGCCTTCTTGAGCTTGCGCAGAAAGTACAGACGTTGTTGGGCCTTCTTCACAAGTGATGTGGTGTTGGTGGTCCAGGAAAGGTCCTCACTGATGTGCACCCCCAGGAACTTAGTGCAGCTCACTCTCTCTACAGCAGCGCCATCGATGGTCAGTGGTGGGTGTTCAGTGTGGCCCTTCCTGAAGTCCACAACAATTTCCTTGGTCTTACTCACGTTTAGCAGGAGGTTGTTGCTGCTGCACCACTTGGTCAGAAGTTTGACCTCCTCCCTGTAGTGGATTTCGTCGCCCTTGGTGATAAGGCCTACGAGAGTTGTGTCGTCTGCAAACTTTACAATGTGGTTGAAGGTGTGGGTTGGGTTGCAGTCATGTGTCAGCAAGGTGAAGAGCAGAGGACTGAGCACACAGTCCTGAGGGGCACCTGTGTTCAGGGTGATGCTGCTTGAGGTGGAGTTGCCAACACGTACTGCTTGAGGCCTCTGAGTGAGGAAGTCCAGCAGCCAGTTGCAAAGCGAGGTGCTTAACCCCATCTTGTCCAGTTTGCAGATCAGTTGTTGTGGTATTATGGTATTGAATGCTGAACTAAAGTCCATGAACAGCATTCGCACATATGAGTCTTTCTTGTCCAGGTGGGTGAGGGCAGGGTGAAGGGCAGAGCAGATTGCATCCTCTGTGGATCGCTTTGCTCTGTATGCAAACTGAAAGGGGTCTAGGGTGTTTGGGAGGCTTGATTTAATGTGGGCCATGACCAACCGATCAAAGCACTTCATAATGATAGGTGTCAGCGCCACTGGACGGTAGTCGTTGAAGCAGGATGGAGATGATGTCTTTGGCACAGGTATGATGGTTGCTGTTTTGAATAATGATGGAACAATGGCTTGCTCCAGTGAGGTGTTGAAGACATCAGTGAGGACATCTTTTAGCTCCTCAGCACAGTCCTTCAGCACGCGGCCTGGGATGTTGTCCGGTCCCACTGCTTTGTGGGGTTTGATTGTGCTGAGTGTCCTCTTCACCATGTTGGCTGAGAGGCGCAGTGTCTGGTCATGAGGGGGGGGAGGGGTCTTCTGTGGGCGTGTGTTGTTTTGTGCTTCAAAGCGTGCAAAGTAGCTGTTCAGGTTGTTCAGCAGAGAGATGTCGCTGTCACAGCTCCGTGGCGCTGGCCTATAGTCCGTTAAGGCCTGGATGCCCCGCCATAGGCTCTGTGCATCTCTGCTGTCCTTGAAATGGGTGGTTATTTTGTTGGTGTACTCCTGCTTTGCTTTCTTGATTCCACGGGACAGGTTGACTCTCGCTGTTTTCAAGCCCTGTTCGTCCTCTGCTCTGAAGGCTTCATCTCTGGCCCTCAGCAGCTTGTGGACCTCACCTGTCAGCCATGGTTTGTGGTTTGCCCGGGTGATGATGGTTTTCATGTCAGTCACATCATCGATGCATTTCGTGATGTAGGAGGTCACAGTGTCTATGTACTCCTCAATGTCTGTGTAGCCATCATAGGTAGCTGCTTGTTTAAACATCTCCCAGTCTGTAGTTTCAAAACAGTCTTGAAGAGCAGCTGAGGCCCCCTCTGGCCACACCCTGATGTCCCTCTTTGCAGGTTTGATGGCTTTCACACTTTGCCTGTATGCCGGCATTAGCATAACAGTGAGGTGGTCAGAAAGTCCAATGTGCGGTAACGGGGTGGCTTTGTATGCTCCTTTTTGTGTTGTGTAAGCCAGATCCAGGATATTGTTCCCTCTTGTTGGGAAATCCACGTGTTGGTAGAGTTTTGGGAGAACAGACTTGAGGTCGGCATGATTGAAATCTCCGGCCAGAATGAAGAAGCCATCTGGGTGTGCGGTCTGTTGTCCACTGATGGCTTGGTACAGTTCATTTAGTGCCTCGTTCCTCTCCCCGCTGTTACTGGTTGGAGGGATGTAAACTGCAGCCAGCAAGATTGCAGTGAACTCCCTTGGCAGGTAAAACGGACGGCACTTTATGATCATAAACTCTGCCCGTGGTGAGCATTGTTTGCACACAACCACAGCGTCCCGGCACCACGAGTTTCGGACATAAACAGACACACCTCCTCCACGCTTGCGTTCTCCATTATTCCCGTTCACAAGAGCCCGGTCAGCCCGGTAGCATGTTAGCTCATCCAGTTGTATGGCAGAGTCGGGGATGTAGTCATTAAGCCAAGTTTCAGTGAAAACAAGCACACAGCAGTTCCTCACTGTTCGGTTCGCCGACATCAGCAGTCTGACATGGTCCATTTTGTTATCCAGCGATCGTACGTTTGCTAGTATGATCAATGGTATGGCTGGGCGTGTTGGGTTAGCCGCTAGTCTAGCTCAGATACCTCCGCGTTTACCTCCTTTGTTTATCCACGAGCACCGCTTTCGGGGCTTCCTCTTAGGGGGAGGACCCCTCGGCGAGTCCGGTGTTGGAGAGGGCCGTCGCAGTAGTCCGAGCTCCCTTATGGTCTCTATTGTAAAGTTCTCCAAAACGTTGGAAAAGTTGTTTTTCCGGATACCAAGGAGATTCCGTTGGTTGTACTTGTATTCTGACACAGTTTGACAAGACAAACATGTAGGACTTTCAGACAAAGACAAACATTTCACCGCATTCTTGGGAGAGCGAGAGGCCGCTACGTCTGCACGCGCCGCCATATTTGAGTCTTATTGCATTGAACCATAATTGTCTGTTTTTCTAAGGACTATTACGCTGGTGTCCTAAAAAACTTTAATATACTGCCACAAACATTGTTCCTCCTATTCTGGCACCCAAACATACAACAAGACGACATTTTAAAGTCGTAATAATACTTAAGAAAGCTCATTTCTAGTGTTTGTTGCGTGCTTTCATCCGTTTCTGCCTCCTGCTAGATTGGCAACATCACTGTGACGTAGGCCGTGAAGGGGTCTATTCATGACACATTGCCCTTAATCAATGTGCAGCTGCTATTTTGAAGGTTGACCAGCAGATGTCACTATATTGTGTTGTGTTGAATGCTTCAGAACACAAAAACATTTGAAGACAATTGCCTCATATTGGTTCAGTGGTTTGGAAAGCTTTGATTTCCCCATCACTACTGTGAGGAACCTGCACTCACTCTGACACAGGTGAACACTATCTGAGCCATCAGGATGTTACACCTGTTTAATCACGTGTCGGGTTGAGAGAGGACTCCAGCGCAGGACAAGGCAGGCACAAGGACAAAGTTTATTTTAGGGATAATCAAACTCAAAAGGGCAGCTTACAAGAAACAGGAATATGATGAGACACGGGGAAGTTATGACGATGACAACAGCAGGAACAACAGACGAACTGGCAAAAACTGAAAACCGGGAGTATAAATGCAAAGAGGGACTAACGACTAACTAGCAACAGGTGGACAGATTACAGATAAAAACCAGGTAAGCATTGCAAAAGGAAAAGTGTTTGCCCCCCGTTAAAACATAAATTAACTGTTGTTTATCACATCTTTGGAAAGCTGAGTTCAGTTTCTCTATCCACACCCAGGCCTGATTACTGCCACACCTGTTCTCCATCAGAAATCACTTAAATAAGACCTGCCTGACAAAGTGAAGTAGACCAAAAGATCCTCCAAAGCTAGACATCATGCTGCCATCCAAAGAAATTCAGGAACACATGAGAAACAAAGTCATTGAGATCTATCAGTCAAAGGTTCCAAAGCCATTTCTAAAGCTTTGGGACTCCAGAGAACCACAGTGAGAACCATTATCCACAAATGGTGAAAACATGGAACAGTGGTGAACCTTAACTTTACTTTTAAAAAAAACATACTTTTAGCATTAGCTTTGTCGCGTCATCGCTTTGTTTCGACTTCGTCTCTACTTTGTTCTGTCATCGCTTTGTCTCCGCTTCATTTTCACTTCATTTTCGCTTAGTCTCTGCTTTGCAGTGTTGTCTCAACTTCGTCTCCGCTTTACCGTTTTGTCTCAGTTTAGTCTTTGCTTTGTCGCCACTTCGTCTCTGCGTCATCGCTTCGTCTCCGCGTCATCGCTTCGTCTACGCGTCATCGCTTCGTCTACGCGTCATCGCTTCATCTCTGCTTTGTTTTCACTTCGTCGTCGCCGCTTTGCCACCGCTGGCACTTTTCCCTGCCGCCACTTCGTTGCCGTTTCGGCACAGTTTCACAGTCTCTACTTCTTCGCAGTAAAAAAATATAAGCTATAATTGTAGAACACTTCTTCAAAACTGACTCATTTTGTAGCACCTGGAAAGGTCCTGAAAATGTCCTGGAAAACAACTTCAAGAGATGAGTGGGAACCCTGTATTAATCTCTTTCGATCCAAAGTGCAATATGTTGACATTGTTTCTGCAAAGACCTCCCCTTCTAAAGTTAAGCAGAACAAAATTACATTTTTTTTTTTTTACAAAAAGTTCATGCGAGGTTTCCAATAGGGCTACTTTGTCACAGTTGGCAATGCTATTGTCCATCATTCCACATTATTATTATTCTTCCATAATAAATATCTTTAAAAAAATAAACAGTCTCAAACCGCAGCTTACATGACCTCTGTTTCACGCAATCAATGCCCTCTCCTTCGAAGCATCACCATACCTGGCTGTGTGTGGTTATGCAGGCCCATAACTCCACAACAGAGTAGTTGGTTTTGGTGAATGAGACATCAATCAATTCGTTAGAGCCAGTAGAACGTATCTAGACCCCCGTGGGAAAGATTAACAGTACTTTCAGCCAATCAGAACTAGCAGAGGGTGGTCATTTAGTATTGGCTCGTACCTGCATTGGTGGACTCTCAATCCTTCTTCTGGGTACTAAAGACCTGTAGCTACACCCAAAGTGTTTCATGTGTTTCATTGGCATCTATCTCTGTAATGCTTTGGTTTAGAGGACTGTGGAGCACATGTTTGGATTCTACAGAGTCTCTTTCATTTAATATGTTTTGTGCAGGTTTGATGAGGGGTTGTGGCTGTAGAGACAGAAATGTTGTGCATGGGTTGCTATTGTGCCATGTAAATTTACGTTTTTCATTTTTTATTTCATTTGGATATAACTTGTGCTTTGCACATTTTAAAAAGGCTTGTGCATGCTTGTAGCCTAGCTTCTGCAGTTTAATTTGATGTGCCACATTGCAATAATCTCCATCATTAATGTGTCGTTTATCACCATTGTTGTTGAGAAACAATCACGAGGGACCTTATAAAGTCCCTCTCAGGTTCAACACTGATCCATAACCACAAACTAGTCCCTGTCGTTCGGATAGGACTGCTGCTAATAATGCTGTAAGGCCTCAAATGAACACTGTTGTCCTGTCAGCTTTCAAGTTTTAGCCTTCAGCTCCACCTTCTTGTCCAAATATGGTCACCACTGGCTCCAGAGAGGCTCATGTAGCAATGACTAAATAGTTAACTGGAGACCTCCAAGCAGCAGTAAAGTAAGCAACAAGGGTTCATCCACTCATTTTCAGTCTTTCTGTGTTTATGCCTGAATGGACCAAATGTGAATTGACGTCTTTGCAGCGTCTAAAATAGACAACATATTTGCATTTTGTGCAATTTATAGTCAGCAGTCAAAGTTAATAAAAGATCAAAACTGCCATTCGAATGAATCACTGCATAACCAGAGAGAGCAAATATGGGGTTTAGCATTTTAGAAAACAGCATTTCAAGTAACATTCAGGTACAAAGATAGATGCAACATGATAGACGGGTCATGTGCTGTCAGAAGAGCGTGAGACAGGCTGCAGGTCACTCCATAAACCCTCCTTTATTAGGTAACGGGGCACAACCTCTTTCCCCCAGGACCTCCTCATGAATGAACCACTCAGTTAAACCTTCAGTCTGGTTTGGTGTGCTTGGATGCGTGCTTTTAGGGGGAATTTTACTTTAGTTTAATTTCCTGTGTGTAGTTCGGACAGTTGGTTTCACATTAGATCATTCTGAATCTGGCCTCCTTGATATGAAGTCTGACAAGGGATCAGTGTTGGAGAATCTGTATTTCTCTGCATGCAGAGAGCATCTCCCACAAACTCACACATGCACACACAGGCACTGCCAAAAAAACAACCTTGGTCAACCGTGGTATGCTGAGGTATTTACGCTAAATGGTGGGAATGAGATTCCATCACACCGCCTCATGTTCAGCAAAACATTCCACTGAGACCCTCAGACTGCTTCCCTTCAGCTCCATGTTGGTGAAATTTATCTTGTTTCCCTGTATGAGCCCCTTGTATGACAAGTTTAAATCTAAGAGTGAGGCCATTTTATTTCTATTTTACATTTTATTTCTATTTAACCTTTGAGAAACTCAAATGGACCTCCAGCACCCCCAAGTATTATTGCTTTACAGTATATTGTCCCCGGTTTCTAGTTCAGGAACGGTAGCGTGTACCTCTGTAGGGTTAACTGTGATGGATAGTTTACCCTTTAGGTGAAATACAGAAGTTTTCCAGCATTTCTGTCCTATCCAGGAGGTTTACAACCCAGCCACTAAATGTCGTGTTTATTCATAGACTATCTGGTAAACCCACAATGATCCATGATGACACCATAATTTATCCCATTTTCATCAATAAAAGATCACTATCACCACTATGTTGCTAAGAGACAGCTTAAAGTGCTGATGACACGACCTTAACTTCGAGTAATTTTACAATACAACAAGACAAAATAAGTATTTCTGAGCAGCTAGAAGTCAATTAGACGTATTCACGTAAACATCCAACGTTAAAAAGGCACAGCTTGCTAGCAGTTAGCATTTAGCCTCTCTGTGACGCAACGTCACGGGTAGAATCGGATGCGGTCGGCTCATTGATTTACATGTTTAATCAAAGTGGTGGAAAACATGAAAGATGCTCCAGAACAGCTGGACTGGAACTGGTTTGGTTTGTGTGGTGGATCATCAGCCAGTTCAGAAGAGTGATGATGATGTTGAGGAAGGTGGGGACATCAGACCCTACACGTCAGAACTGGACGAGAACTGTAGTCAGCTCCAAGACCTTCTCACAGAGCCTTCCCACTGGTTCAGCTCCAGTATGCAAGAGACCCCCACAGAGCGGACTGAGAACTGTAAGGAGACCCAGACCAGCACCAAGCGGACCCATAACTGTTCAAGAGCCGCTTAGACCGGCACCAAGCGGGACAAGACCAGCAGAGTCAGGAGTGACACTGGCAGCCATGGCTAACTATTAGCTCACAGCTAACTCACAGTAAATAATTAGCCTTTAGAAAGAAGATAACAACTTCCATGCTTCCAGTGGAGTTTTAAATAGTTTTTAAAAAGTTTCATGTGTGTCTGAAAAGAAGAGAATAATGATCCTCTATGACTCGAATAAAGAAAGAAGAGCTTTCTGATGCAGCTGAGGTGGTTTGTGAGGATAGAAGGTAAATAGAAGCAGAAATAATTGGAGACGGAGGAAAAAGTGGAAACATGGAAATAGTTTCTGTTGTTTGTTTCAATGCCTGAAAGCCAAGATGGAGAAATGATATGCAGATGAGGAAAGATTCACTGTTGATCTGGGTGGTATTTCTACAAAGTTCTGGTAGGAATAAATTCTGGTTCTGGTTGGTCTTTATGCTGCTATATCTATTGATACATTCATTTAAATCATTTTAGCCTCATAATCTGACAACTGAAGCTGAACTGGAACATGATGTCTGGATGCTGACTGGGATTAAATTTATGCGATGATAAAATCACATTTCGCATGTTGAAGCTGTAAACCTTTAAAACCTGCGGTCCCACCAGGTTTTGAGAGCAGATGTGTAAAACTCAATTAAAATGTCCATTCCAGAGACGTCTCCTGATCTGTGGTCAGACAGAGGTTGGCTGTCCAGGTTGTAAGGAGATGTTCATCATGAAAGTAAAACTCGTTCATTTGTCATCTTCTTCCATTCTTGACCAGGAACACACATTATCACACACACGGTTCCCCTTTACCGTTACTCCAAAAGTCCTCACGTAGACCCTGTGGACGCAGAGAGATACCCGATTACTTTAACAACTTTCTGCATTTCTCAGAAGCAGAACTTCCATCTTCACTTTGAAAGATGAGCCAGAACCAGACAGAGATGACATCATACCGTTTGTCTGGGTGAGTCAGGAAATAAAGTTCAGCTTGCACTCAACACACACACACACACACAAAGAACCAACAGCAATCTTGAAATTAGCTAAATAAATCACCCCTCACTGTCACTTTGTACTATCGGGGGACCCTACATTCATCATGAGTTCAGGACAAGACATGAACTAAGCAGCCAACATAAAACAAAATGTCTATAAAGTAATAATGACTAAGATAATAAAGTGTAAATATAGATGCAGCAGGTGGCTGTCTGGGATTTTTAAAATGAACGCACCATGAATTTATATGAGTTATTTAATATCAGGTCTCCAATTTTATTTTCCTAATGCAAAGGCGGGGGATGCTGTAAATAACGAGGTGGATCACTCGGTTTTAGTAAAATACGGGCAATGAATAACTGAACTGCAATTTACCTTGTGTAGGTGTGGCCACATCAACTCACACACATATATACGGTGCACACTGCAGCAGGAAACGTGCAATATTTAACATCTTCCATATTTGAGGCTGAAGCTAATCCTCTGAGCATAAAAACAGTCTTTCAAAGAACAGGAAGTTCCGTTATTTTTCTGAAACCAAAAACGAACAGTAGCTTACCCGACGCTGGTGCACAGTTACGGTCTTTAACACCCAACGGACCCAACTGTAAAGACCATCATCAATAAGAATTATTGTCAGGCTGCACAGTTAGAAAATGATCCTGGGCAACCTTTATCTTCACGGACGCCATTTTTTTCTGGTCACATGCAGTCGCTCTTCTCAACAGCCAGAAACCGCATTTTATTCAGATGTGTGTCTTTAACCTTGATTTTAAAATCTCTACACATGGAGCTAAGCAGCAACATCTGGCGAGAAAAATGAAGCCACTTCCAGGTGAGCAAAGTCAATCCCCATGTTAATGAGGACAACGTCACAGCAGAGATAAACATGTTTATAGCAGTAAAACCTGTTTTCAGCAAAATAAACATGTTAACAACAGAGATAAACATGTTTACAGCAGTAATCCATGCTAACAGCAGAAATAAACATGTTTACAGCAGTAATCCATGCTAACAGCAGAAATAAACATGTTTACAGCAGTAATCCATGCTTACAGCAAAATAAACATGTTTACAGCAGTAATCCATGCTTACAGCAAAATAAACATGTTTACAGCAGTAATCCATGCTAACAGCAGAAATAAACATGTTTACAGCAGTAATCCATGCTTACAGCAAAATAAACATGTTTACAGCAGTAATCCATGCTTACAGCAAAATAAACATGTTTACAGCAGTAATCCATGCTAACAGCAGAAATAAACATGTTTACAGCAGTAATTCATGCTAACAGCAGAAATAAACATGTTTACAGCAGTAATCCATGCTTACAGCAAAATAAACATGTTTACAGCAGTAATCCATGCTTACAGCAAAATAAACATGTTTACAGCAGTAATCCATGCTTACAGCAGAAATAAACATGTTTACAGCAGTAATCCATGCTTACAGCAAAATAAACATGTTTACAGCAGTAATCCATGCTTACAGCAGGAATAAACATGTTTACAGCAGTAATCCATGCTTACAGCAGAAATAAACATGTTTACAGCAGTAATCCATGCTTACAGCAAAATAAACATGTTTACAGCAGTAATCCATGCTTACAGCAGGAATAAACATGTTTACAGCAGTAATCCATGCTTACAGCAGAAATAAACATGTTTACAGCAGTAATCCATGCTTACAGCAAAATAAACATGTTTACAGCAGTAATCCATGCTTACAGCAAAATAAACATGTTTACACCAGTAATCCATGCTAACAGCAGAAATAAACATGTTTACAGCAGTAATCCATGCTTACAGCAAAATAAACATGTTTACAGCAGTAATCCATGCTTACAGCAAAATAAACATGTTTACAGCAGTAATCCATGCTAACAGCAGGAATAAACATGTTTACAGCAGTAATCCATGCTTACAGCAAAATAAACATGTTTACATCAGTAATCCATGCTAACAGCAGAAATAAACATGTTTACAGCAGCAATCCATGCTTACAGCAAAATAAACATGTTTACAGCAGTAATCCATGCTTACAGCAGAAATAAACATGTTTACAGCAGTAATCCATGCTTACAGCAGGAATAAACATGTTTACAGCAGTAATCCATGCTTACAGCAGAAATAAACATGTTTACAGCAGTAATCCATGCTTACGGCAGAAATAAACATGTTAACAGCAGTAATCCATCCCTACAGCAGAAATAAACATGTTTACACCAGTAATCCATGCTAACAGCAGAAATAAACATGTTTACAGCAGTAATCCATGCTTACAGCAGAAATAAACATGTTTACAGCAGTAATCCATGCTAACAGCAAAATAAACATGTTTACAGCAGTAATCCATGCTAACAGCAGAAATAAACATGTTTACAGCAGTAATCCATGCTTACAGCAAAATAAACATGTTTACAGCAGTAATCCATGCTTACAGCAAAATAAACATGTTTACAGCAGTAATCCATGCTAACAGCAGAAATAAACATGTTTACAGCAGTAATCCATGCTAACAGCAGAAATAAACATGTTTACAGCAGTAATCCATGCTTACAGCAAAATAAACATGTTTACAGCAGTAATCCATGCTTACAGCAAAATAAACATGTTTACAGCAGTAATCCATGCTTACAGCAGAAATAAACATGTTTACAGCAGTAATCCATGCTTACAGCAAAATAAACATGTTTACAGCAGTAATCCATGCTTACAGCAGGAATAAACATGTTTACAGCAGTAATCCATGCTTACAGCAGAAATAAACATGTTTACAGCAGTAATCCATGCTTACAGCAAAATAAACATGTTTACAGCAGTAATCCATGCTTACAGCAGGAATAAACATGTTTACAGCAGTAATCCATGCTTACAGCAGAAATAAACATGTTTACAGCAGTAATCCATGCTTACAGCAAAATAAACATGTTTACAGCAGTAATCCATGCTTACAGCAAAATAAACATGTTTACACCAGTAATCCATGCTAACAGCAGAAATAAACATGTTTACAGCAGTAATCCATGCTTACAGCAAAATAAACATGTTTACAGCAGTAATCCATGCTTACAGCAAAATAAACATGTTTACAGCAGTAATCCATGCTAACAGCAGGAATAAACATGTTTACAGCAGTAATCCATGCTTACAGCAAAATAAACATGTTTACATCAGTAATCCATGCTAACAGCAGAAATAAACATGTTTACAGCAGCAATCCATGCTTACAGCAAAATAAACATGTTTACAGCAGTAATCCATGCTTACAGCAGAAATAAACATGTTTACAGCAGTAATCCATGCTTACAGCAGGAATAAACATGTTTACAGCAGTAATCCATGCTTACAGCAGAAATAAACATGTTTACAGCAGTAATCCATGCTTACGGCAGAAATAAACATGTTAACAGCAGTAATCCATCCCTACAGCAGAAATAAACATGTTTACACCAGTAATCCATGCTAACAGCAAAATAAACATGTTTACAGCAGTAATCCATGCTTACAGCAGAAATAAACATGTTTACAGCAGTAATCCATGCTAACAGCAAAATAAACATGTTTACAGCAGTAATCCATGCTAACAGCAGAAATAAACATGTTTACACCAGTAATCCATGCTTACAGCAAAATAAACATGTTTACAGCAGTAATCCATGCTTACAGCAGAAATAAACATGTTTACAGCAGTAATCCATGCTTACAGCAAAATAAACATGTTTACACCAGTAATCCATGCTAACAGCAGAAATAAACATGTTTACAGCAGTAATCCATGCTTACAGCAAAATAAACATGTTTACAGCAGTAATCCATGCTAACAGCAGGAATAAACATGTTTACAGCAGTAATCCATGCTTACAGCAAAATAAACATGTTTACATCAGTAATCCATGCTAACAGCAGAAATAAACATGTTTACAGCAGTAATCCATGCTTACAGCAAAATAAACATGTTTACAGCAGTAATCCATGCTTACAGCAGAAATAAACATGTTTACAGCAGTAATCCATGCTTACAGCAGGAATAAACATGTTTACAGCAGTAATCCATGCTTACAGCAGAAATAAACATGTTTACAGCAGTAATCCATGCTTACGGCAGAAATAAACATGTTGACAGCAGTAATCCATCCCTACAGCAGAAATAAACATGTTTACACCAGTAATCCATGCTAACAGCAAAATAAACATGTTTACAGCAGTAATCCATGCTTACAGCAGAAATAAACATGTTTACAGCAGTAATCCATGCTAACAGCAAAATAAACATGTTTACAGCAGTAATCCATGCTAACAGCAGAAATAAACATGTTTACAGCAGTAATCCATGCTTACAGCAAAATAAACA